>JAVIAB010000160.1:21642838-21920338 GCA_032433765.1 Megaustenia siamemsis | reverse complement strand
ACATGGAATGATCTTAAAAGAATGGCAAGAAACAGAACGGCTTACAAAGTGTTTGTTGAAGACGTTTGCTGCACAGGGAGCTGAAAGGCAGAAGAAGAGGATGATGTCTGAACGAACATAACTCACGGACGGACATTGAAAGTCTAAAAACATACAACATAACTCACAGATTCAGAAAGTCAACAAATGTACAACATAATACACAGATTCAGAAAATAATTATCATAATAAATTACCATGTCTTCTGGCGTAGATGATCACGTCTCTCCATAACTTTCAACTAACTAGGTGAAGTAAATGAAATAAGATGTGGATGTGAGGTGGAGGATGAAGTAGATGAAATAAGATGAGGATGTGAGGTGGAGGATGAAGTAGATGAAATAAGATGAGGATGTGAGGTGGAGGATGAAGTAGATGAAATAAGATGAGGATGTGAGGTGGAGGATGAAGTAGATGAAATAAGATGAGGATGTGAGGTGGAGGATGAAGTAGATGAAATAAGATGAGGATGTGAGGTGGCGAATGAAGTGGAAAAAAATAAGAAGAGAAGTATTGGCGTATGAAGTGGAAGAAATAAGATGGGGATAAGCGGTGGCGGATGAGGTGGATGAAATAAGATGAGAAAATAAGAGGATATAAAAGACGATGAAAATAACAGAGAAGAAGAGCCTCAAGTGGAATAATAATAATAATAGTAGTAATAATAAACTTGAATGTGTTCTTTCTGCAGTCAACAGTTCCCTGTTGTGTGCGCTGCACAGCCAGTCATATTTAATGCTAGCCTCGCCTCATCAAATTTCTGCATGAGGTCTCCTTTGTCCCAAACGCATTGTTCCAGCCTCTATGCATCAGCCTTGATAAGCCTCATTAAACTATTAATGCTTTCCCCATTGTTGGCAATACAACTACCTAATTCATAACCTGCAAATTAGGCAACAAAAATAAAATAAATAAAAAAGAACGGAAATATTTTTTCGTTAATGTTTATCCATAACTTAGAAATTTTCACCTTAACACTAGCCTATTCTATTATGTTTTTTTTTTTTTTTTCATTTGGTAATTTGTTTTCTTTCTTATCTTTCTGTTTATTTATTTATATTTAAACACAATGATTTATGATTTGCCGCAATCTCTTTGATTTCTAACTGCAGCATGTATTGCTCCAGACTATTGTCAACATAATTTCTAACTTACAGACTATTGTCAACATAATTTCTAACTTACAGACTATTGTCAACATAATTTCTAACTTACAGACTATTGCCAACATAGTTTATAACTTACAGACCTTATCAACATAGTTTCTTACTTACAGACTATTGTCAACATAGTTTCTAACTGACAGACTGTTTTCAACATAGTTTCTTACTTACAGACTATTGTCAACATAGTTTATAACTTACAGACCATTATCAACATAGTTTCTTACTTACAGACTATTGTCAACATAGTTTCTAACTGACAGACTGTTGTCACCATAGTTTCTTTACTTACAGACTATTGTCAACATAGTTTCTTACTTACAGACTATTGTCAACATAGTTTATAACTTACAGACCATTATCAACATAGTTTATTACTTACAGACTATTGTCAACATAGTTTCTAACTTACAGACTATTGCCAACATAGTTTATAACTTACAGACCATTATCAACATAGTTTCTTACTTACAGACTATTGTCAACATAGTTTCTAACTGACAGACTGTTGTCAACATAGTTTCTAACTTACAGACTATTGTCAACATAGTTTATAACTGACAGACTGCTGTCATATAGTTTCTTACTCACAGACTATTTTGTCAACATAGTTTCTTACTTACAGATTGTTGTCAACATAGTTTCTTACTTACACACTATTGTCAACATAGTTTCTAACAGACATACTAGTAGTATACAAGGGTCCAACTGATTAGCATTTGGACCGTAAATTAACAAAGATATATAGTAGGCGCGCGGCGCGCCTAATGTAACCGTAGGCGCAGGGGAGTTAACCATGCCATTTCGTGTCGGGATGTTGACCTTTAGTCCGGTGACCCGGAAGTGACGTGTTTATGTCTGGTGTGTGCTGACTTTGGAGCTCTTGGTGTACTTGATCGTTAGTGATAGGTTAGTAGATTATACAACATCATTGGCAAACAATCAATATAAAACAGAAGACAAGATATATTTTATTCTTTTATTATCTCAATAGGTGTATAACATACATTGATATTATATAGCATTACAAAAACATTCAGTACATTGAGTCAATATATAGTACTGGATAACATTTATTTATAGATAGGTAGTTGGATGTCTGCTTAGCGTTGTGTCATAAATGAATCATAAGGGGTGAAACTGTTAGAGATTCCTGGTTAGTCTAAGCTGGTAGTGTAAAGAGTTAAATATCTAGAGGCGTAGTCGAGACGTTATCATCAGCTACCTTTCTTTTTATATAGAAATAGGAAAGAGCATTTCTTGTTTGACTGTAGGAAAATATGGAATTATTTAAGACTTTGAAACTACATTTTCCCACCCTTAGCTTTTGCGTGCGAGAACCTCTAAAACATATCTTTATCTAATTTGTTGTGTTGCTTGCTTAGCCCTTTACAACTGATTTTATCGTAATCCCCACTACAATGGTACGTCTTACTACATAAGCTAACAAGAGCTGTCCCTTCGTACTCTAGTTTAAAAAGCCCGGGCGTTCGTTTGGTGTATGCTTTAACACCCTTACAGTTTATACAGTCTGTTTACTAGTATGTTCATCGCAGCAATGGGTGTATGGAGGTCGCCTAGTGTGTAATAAGGGCTGTATAGGGGTCGGCTAGTATGTCGTGATGGGTGTACGGAGGTCGTCTAGTGTGTCATATTGGTGTATAGAGGGCGTTTAGTGTGTCATGATGGTTGTATAGGGTCGTCTAGTGTGTCATGATGGTTGTATAGGGGTCGTCTTGTGTGTCATGATGGTTGTATAGGGGTCGTCTAGTGTGCCGTGATGGGTGTACGGAGGTCGTCTAGTGTGTCATATTGGGTGTATAGAAGGCGTTTTAGTGTGTCATGATGGTTGTATAGGGATCGTCTAGTGTGTCATGATGGTTGTATAGGGGTCGTCTAGTGTGGCCGTGATGGTCAATGGAGGTCGGCTAGTATGTCGTGATGGGTGTACGGAGGTCGTCTAGTGTGTCATATTGGGTGTATAGAGGGCGTTTAGTGTGTCATGATGGTTGTATAGGGATCGTCTAGTGTGTCATGATGGTTGTATAGGGGTCGTCTAGTGTGCCGTGATGGGTCAATGGAGGTCGGCTAGTATGTCGTGATGGGTGTACGGAGGTCGTATAGCGGGGATGATGGTGTATGGAGGTCGTCTAGTGTGTCATATTGGGTGTATAGAGGGCGTTTAGTGTGTCATGATGGTTGTATAGGGATCGTCTCTAGTGTGTCATGATGGTTGTATAGGGGTCGTCTAGTGTGCCGTGATGGGTCTCATGGAGGTCGGCTAGTATGTCGTGATGGGTGTACGGAGGTCGTCTAGCGGGGTATGATGGTTGTATGGAGGTCGTCTAGTGTGTCATATTGGGTGTATAGAGGGCGTTTAGTTGTGTCATGATGGTTGGTTGTATAGGGGTCGTTTAGTGTATCGTGAGGGGTGTATGGAGGTCGTCTACTGTGTTCGTGAGGGGTGTATGGAGGTCATCTGGTGTGGTATGTAGGGTGTATGGAGGTCATCTAGTGTGATATAAGGCTGTATGCCGGCGTCTAGTGTGACATGAGGGCTGTATACCGGGCGCCTAGTGTGGTATGTGTGGTGTATGGCGGTTGTCTGGTATATCATACTTTAATCAACCAATAAGAAAAATGAAGGAACATTACATTCAACATTACTTATCTTAACTACTTTACATCAATACAGTTGAATAACGTGTTATCGTTAAGTCTTACCATACTTTAAGAGAAAACATTCAAAACTTACAGCGTAAAATATAGTCTCAATCATCTACACCGAATATAACCTGTTATCGATAAGCTTAACATACTTTAAGAGAAAACAAGCCAACTTACGGTGCAAAACTCCGCTAGTGTGAACAGTAACTTTCCTTGAATCAATCAAACTTATAAACGCCGTCTAGTTTAAATATAACCTGGTAAGAAATGAATAAATTAGCCAATCAGCGAGTGAGTACGTCAACATCGCTTGATAGCGGGATTAACCAATCAGAAAGAGTATTAACATAGGAGGCGGGGCGAAGAAATGGCTGACAGGTGGATTAACCAATCAGAAAAGCGCGTTAGCCCAAGCGTAGGTAGTGGCTGTCGGGTCAGCAGTGGGGGAAAAATGCGGGGTGGTGGGTTACTTGAACTCGTTTTGACCCCTGAGGCAATTCCAGAAGAGTTCTATGATCTCATTTTGACCGCTGAAGGCTTTAATACCAATGTGTTCCCACTTCAACGAACGACATACATCATTAAAGGTGATTACTTCAGCTCTTAGACTTTGGAGTTCCATATCTTTATCACTTCAACGAATGACAGACAAAGTAAAGATGATCATTTCAGGTAAGAAAACTTAGTTCCAAACCCTAAAATTTTGGTTCATACTCACAAAGTTGAACACAAACTCTACAAATTTAGGCCCAAAGTTGTAATTGTTAGACACGAAAGTCGTAAATGTTATATGCAAAGTCCAAAGTTTGTCAAAAAGATAACCTAAACTCAAAATAGTTAGACACAAAGCCCAACAATTTATATGCAAAGTCTAAAAAAGTTACTCTAAAAGACAACTAATGTAATACTTAACCCAAAATTTCGTCACATAACCAAACAGTTGAACACGAACTCTACAAATTTAGTCCCAAAGTCGTAATTGTAGACACGAAAGTCGTAAATGTTATATTCAAATCAAAAGTTGTTAAAAAGACAACCCAAACTCAAAATAGTTAGATGCAAAGCTCAAAAATGTATATGCAAAATCCAAAAAGTTACGCCAAAAGACAACTAATGTAACACAAACCCAAAATTTCGGCTCATATGCACAAAGTTGAACTCGAAAGCCTAAAAATTTAGTCCCCAAAGTCGTAATTGTTAGACACGAAAGTCGTAAATGTTATATTCAAATCCAAAGTTTGTTAAAAGACAACCAAACTCAAAATAGTTAGACACAAACCCAACAATTTATAGGCAAGTCCAAAAAAGGTTACTCCAAAAGACAACTAATGTAACACTTAACCCCAAAATTTCGTCTCATAACCAAACAGTTGAACTCAAAACCATAAAATTTAGTCCCAAAGTGATACTAGTTCAACACAAAAGTCGTAAATATTATATACAAAGTCTAAAAGTTTGTCAAAAAAGACAACCCAAACTCAGAATAGTTAGACACAAAACCCAACAATTTATAGGCAAAGTCCAAAAAGTTACTCCAAAAGACAACTAATGTAACACTTAACCCCAAAATTTCGTCTCAATAACAAACAGTTGACTCAAAACCCTAAAAATTTAGTCCAAAGTGATACTAGTTCGACACAAAAGTCGTAAATGTTATATACAAAGGCCAAAACTTTGTCAAAAAGACAACCCAAACTCAGAATAGTTAGACACGAAAGTCATAAATGTTATATGCAAAGTCCAAAATTTTATCAAAAAGACAACCCCAAACTCAGATATTTAGACACAAAAGACCAATAGTTACATTCAAAGTCCAAAAGTTTGTCAAAAAGACAACCCAAACTCAAAATAGTTTAGACATGAAAGGTCAAAAAGGTATACTCAAAGTCCAAAATGTACTTCAAAAGACAACTAATATAACAACAAGCCCCAAAACTTCGTCTCATAACCAAAAAGTTGAACTCAAAACCCTAAAAAGTGTCACTTATCAACCAAAGTCTTTAATACAGCTGAAAAAACCCTAATAAATTATTACAATTTACTAAAAAGGTTGCCCTTGATGATAGTTGCGACTGTGTCTAAATCATTATTGAAAATATTCATAGAACTCTAGTAAAAACCAAACCACACTAAAATACCACATTGAAAGAATGAACTTAAAGTTCACGCCCCTGTCACAACTCTGCTAAGAAAAGTACTGCAAAGCATGAAAGTTATGTCCCCTGCTATAAACTCTACTAAACGAAAGTATTACCAAACACGTAGGTTACACTCCTACCATAACCACTAAGAAAACAAGATTTTGCTTAAAATACCACATTTATGATTGTTACGCCCCCTTGTCCCTTTATGAGGGGACGCCCATGAAACTGTTAGAAATAGTAAATTTAACCTAGTGGCATACCCAGATGTTATATTAGACACCCCCATAGCAAAAATTTACTTAAAACACTTTTATGGTGGTTACCACCATACCCATTTTTGGCGGTACGCCCATGAAACTGTTAAAATAGTCAATTAAAAATCTAGAACCTACCCCAAACTTTATATTAAGCATCCCCATATCAAGAATTTACATAAAAACAACTTTTGAAATTACTACCCTGTACCATTTTTGGCGGTACGCCCATGAAAAACTGTAAAAAATTGTCATTTAACATCGGACATCTCCAAACTTTACATAGACATCCCCATATAGCAAAAATTGCTTAAAACAACTTTGAAATTACTACCCCGGTACCCATTTTGGCGGTTACGCCCATGAAACTGTTAAAAATAGTAAATTTAACATATAGACATACCCCAAACTTCATTTTAGTCATCCCCGTATCAAGAATTTACATAAAAACACTTTTTGAATTACTACCCCTGTACCCATTTTTGGCGGTTACGCCCATGAAACTATTAAATTGTCAATTTAAATCTAGACATACCCCAAACTTCATTTTAGTCATCCCCATATCAAGAATTTACATAAAACAACTTTGAAATTACTACCCCTGTACCCATTTTTGGCGGTTACGCCATGAAACTGTTAAAAATAGTAAAATTTAACATATAGACATACCCCAAACTTCATTAGTCATCCCCGTATCAGAATTTACATAAAAATCACTTTGAAATTACTACCCCTGTACCCATTTTTGGCGGTTACGCCCATGAAACTGTTAAAAATGTCAATTTAACATCTAGACATACTCCAAACTTCATTTTAGTCATCCCCATATCAAGAATTTACATAAAAACAACTTTTGAAATTACTACCCCTGTACCCATTTTTGGCGGTTACGCCCATGAAACTGTTAAAAATAGTCAATTTAACATCTAGACATACCCCAAACTTTATATTAAGCATCCCCGTATCAAGAATTTACATAAAAACAACTTTTGAAATTACTACCCCTGTACCCATTTTTGGCGGTTACGCCCATGAATTCGATAAAAAATTGAAATTTAACCTATTGGTATACCTCAAACATAATATTTGACACGCCCATGTATCAAATTTACCTGAAAAATCAACCAAAAATTAGTAGTATATATCCAGTGATAGGACCGTGGAAAGTGCGGCCAGCCGCGCATAAATCCTTATATAAATAGTCTACCCGTACATGGCCGCACATTTTTTGGTGCGGTTTTTCCTTATATGAGAGTCTTCATTTTTTTTTTCTTATATGAGAGTCACCCGGCCAATCACTGGATATATACTACTAATTTTTGGTTGATTTTTCAGGTAAATTTGATACATGGGCGTGTCAAATATTATGTTTGAGGTATACCAATAGGTTAAATTTCAATTTTTTATCGAATTCATGGGCGTAACCGCCAAAAATGGGTACAGGGTAGTAATTTCAAAAGTTGTTTTTATGTAAATTCTTGATACGGGGATGACTAATATAAAGTTTGGGGTATGTCTAGATGTTAAATTGACTATTTTTAACAGTTTCATGGGCGTAACCGCCAAAAATGGGTACAGGGGTAGTAATTTCAAAAGTTGTTTTTATGTAAATTCTTGATATGGGGATGACTAAATGAAGTTTGGAGTATGTCTAGATGTTAAATTGACAATTTTTAACAGTTTCATGGGCGTAACCGCCAAAAATGGGTACAGGGGTAGTAATTTCAAAAGTGATTTTTATGTAAATTCTTGATACGGGGATGACTAAAATGAAGTTTGGGGTATGTCTATATGTTAAATTTACTATTTTTAACAGTTTCATGGGCGTAACCGCCAAAAATGGGTACAGGGGTAGTAATTTCAAAAGTTGTTTTTATGTAAATTCTTGATATGGGGATGACTAAAATGAAGTTTGGAGTATGTCTAGATGTTAAATTGACAATTTTTAATAGTTTCATGGGCGTAACCGCCAAAAATGGGTACAGGGGTAGTAATTTCAAAAGTTGTTTTTATGTAAATTCTTGATATGGGGATGCTTAATATAAAGTTTGGGGTATGTCTAGATGTTAAATTGACTATTTTTAACAGTTTCATGGGCGTAACCGCCAAAAATGGGTATGGGGGTAACCACCATAAAAGTGAGTTTTAAGTAAATTTTTGCTATGGGGGTGTCTAATATAACATCTGGGGTATGCCACTAGGTTAAATTTACTATTTCTAACAGTTTCATGGGCGTCCCCTCATAAAGGGACAAGGGGCGTAACAATCATAAATGTGGTATTTTAAGCAAAATCTTGTTTTTCTTAGTGGGTTATGGTAGGAGTGTAACCTACGTGTTTGGTAATACTTTCGTTTAGTAGAGTTATAGCAGGGGACATAACTTTCATGCTTTGCAGTACTTTTCTTAGCAGAGTTGTGACAGGGGCGTGAACTTTAAGTTCATTCTTTCAATGTGGTGTTTTAGTGTGTTTGGTTTTTACTAGAGTTCTATGAATATTTTCAATAATGATTTAGACACAGTCGCAACTATCATCAAGGGCAACCTTTTTAGTAAATTGTAATAATTTATTAGGGTTTTCTCAGCTGTATTAAAGACTTTGGTTGATAAGTGGACACTTTTTAGGGTTTTGAGTTCAACTTTTTGGTTATGAGACGAAGTTTTGGGGCTTGTTGTTATATTAGTTGTCTTTTGAAGTAACATTTTGGACTTTGAGTATACCTTTTTGACCTTTCATGTCTAACTATTTTGAGTTTGGGTTGTCTTTTTGACAAACTTTTGAGTTTGGGTTGTCTTTTTGACAAACTTTTGGACTTTGAATGTAACTATTTGGTCTTTTGTGTCTAAATATTCTGAGTTTGGGTTGTCTTTTTGATAAAATTTTGGACTTTGCATATAACATTTATGACTTTCGTGTCTAACTATTCTGAGTTTGGGTTGTCTTTTTGACAAAGTTTTGGCCTTTGTATATAACATTTACGACTTTTGTGTCGAACTAGTATCACTTTGGGACTAAATTTTTAGGGTTTTGAGTTCAACTGTTTGGTTATGAGACGAAATTTTGGGGTTAAGTGTTACATTAGTTGTCTTTTGGAGTAACTTTTTGGACTTTGCCTATAAATTGTTGGGTTTTGTGTCTAACTATTCTGAGTTTGGGTTGTCTTTTTGACAAACTTTTAGACTTTGTATATAATATTTACGACTTTTGTGTTGAACTAGTATCACTTTGGGACTAAATTTTTATGGTTTTGAGTTCAACTGTTTGGTTATGAGACGAAATTTTGGGGTTAAGTGTTACATTAGTTGTCTTTTGGAGTAACTTTTTGGACTTTGCCTATAAATTGTTGGGTTTTGTGTCTAACTATTTTGAGTTTGGGTTGTCTTTTTAACAAACTTTTGGATTTGAATATAACATTTACGACTTTCGTGTCTAACAATTACGACTTTGGGACTAAATTTTTAGGCTTTCGAGTTCAACTTTGTGCATATGAGCCGAAATTTTGGGGTTAAGTGTTACATTAGTTGTCTTTTGGCGTAACTTTTTGGATTTTGCATATACATTTTTGAGCTTTGCATCTAACTATTTTGAGTTTGGGTTGTCTTTTTAACAAACTTTTGGATTTGAATATAACATTTACGACTTTCGTGTCTAACAATTACGACTTTGGGACTAAATTTGTAGAGTTCGTGTTCAACTGTTTGGTTATGTGACGAAATTTTGGGGTTAAGTATTACATTAGTTGTCTTTTAGAGTAACTTTTTTAGACTTTGCATATAAATTGTTGGGCTTTGTGTCTAACTATTTTGAGTTTAGGTTATCTTTTTGACAAACTTTTGGACTTTGCATATAACATTTACGACTTTCGTGTCTAACAATTACAACTTTGGGCCTAAATTTGTAGAGTTTGTGTTCAACTTTGTGAGTATGAACCAAAATTTTAGGGTTTGGAACTAAGTTTTCTTACCTGAAATGATCATCTTTACTGTTGTCTGTCATTCGTTGAAGTGATAAAGATATGGAACTCCAAAGTCTAAGAGCTGAAGTAATCACCTTTAATGATGTATGTCGTTCGTTGAAGTGGGAAACATTGGTATTAAAGCCTTCAGCGGTCAAAATGAGATCATAGAACTCTTCTGGAATTGCCTCAGGGGTCAAAACGAGTTCAAGTAACCCACCACCCCGCATTTTTCCCCCACTGCTGACCCGACAGCCACTACCTACGCTTGGGCTAACGCGCTTTTCTGATTGGTTAATCCACCTGTCAGCCATTTCTTCGCCCCGCCTCCTATGTTAATACTCTTTTCTGATTGGTTAATCCCGCTATCAAGCGATGTTGACGTACTCACTCGCTGATTGGCTAATTTATTCATTTCTTACCAGGTTATATTTAAACTAGACGGCGTTATAAGTTTGATTGATTCAAGGAAAGTTACTGTTCACACTAGCGGAGTTTTGCACCGTAAGTTGGCTTGTTTTCTCTTAAAGTATGTTAAGGCTTATCGATAACAGGTTATATTCGGTGTAGATGATTGAGACTATATTTTACGCTGTAAGTTTGAATGTTTTCTCTTAAAGTATGGTAAGACTTAACGATAACACGTTATTCAACTGTATTGATGTAAAGTAGTTAAGATAAGTAATGTTGAATGTAATGTTCCTTCATTTTTCTTATTGGTTGATTAAAGTATGATATACCAGACAACCGCCATACACCACACATACCACACTAGGCGCCCGGTATACAGCCCTCATGTCACACTAGACGCCCGGCATACAGCCTTATATCACACTAGATGACCTCCATACACCCTACATACCACACCAGATGACCTCCATACACCCCTCACGACACAGTAGACGACCTCCATACACCCCTCACGATACACTAAACGACTCCTATACAACCATCATGACACACTAAACGCCCTCTATACACCCAATATGACACACTAGACGACCTCCATACAACCATCATACCCGCTAGACGACCTCCGTACACCCATCACGACATACTAGCCGACCTCCATTGACCCATCACGGCACACTAGACGACCCCTATACAACCATCATGACACACTAGACGATCCCTATACAACCATCATGACACACTAAACGCCCTCTATACACCCAATATGACACACTAGACGACCTCCATACAACCATCATACCCGCTAGACGACCTCCGTACACCCATCACGACATACTAGCCGACCTCCATTGACCCATCACGGCACACTAGACGACCCCTATACAACCATCATGACACACTAGACGATCCCTATACAACCATCATGACACACTAAACGCCCTCTATACACCCAATATGACACACTAGACGACCTCCGTACACCCATCACGACATACTAGCCGACCTCCATTGACCCATCACGGCACACTAGACGACCCCTATACAACCATCATGACACACTAGACGATCCCTATACAACCATCATGACACACTAAACGCCTTCTATACACCCAATATGACACACTAGACGACCTCCGTACACCCATCACGGCACACTAGACGACCCCTATACAACCATCATGACACACAAGACGACCCCTATACAACCATCATGACACACTAGACGACCCCTATACAACCATCATGACACACTAAACGCCCTCTATACACCCAATATGACACACTAGACGACCTCCGTACACCCATCACGACATACTAGCCGACCCTATACAGCCCTTATTACACACTAGGCGACCTCCATACACCCATTGCTGCGATGAACATACTAGTAAAACAGACTGTATAAACTGTAAGGGTGTTAAAGCATACACCAAACGAACGCCCGGGCTTTTTAAACTAGAGTACGAAGGGACAGCTCTTGTTAGCTTATGTAGTAAGACGTACCATTGTAGTGGGGATTACGATAAAATCAGTTGTAAAGGGCTAAGCAAGCAACACAACAAATTAGATAAAGATATGTTTTTAGAGGTTCTCGCCACGCAAAAGGCTAAGGGTGGGAAAATGTAGGTTTCAAAGTCTTAAATAATTCCATATTTTCCTACAGTCAAACAAGAAATGCTCTTTCCTATTTCTATATAAAAAGAAAGGTAGCTGATGATAACGTCTCGACTACGCCTCTAGATATTTAACTCTTTACACTACCAGCTTAGCCTAACCAGGAATCTCTAACAGTTTCACCCCTTATGATTCATTTATGACACAACGCTAAGCAGACATCCAACTACCTATCTATAAATAAATGTTATCCATGTACTATATATTGACTCAATGTACTGAATGTTTTTGTAATGCTATATAATATCAATGTATGTTATACACCTATTGAGATAATAAAAGAATAAAATATATCTTTGTCTTCTGTTTTATATTGATTGTTTGCCAATGATGTTGTATAATCTACTAACCTATCACTAACGATCAAGTACACCAAGAGCTCCAAAGTCAGCACACACCAGACATAAACACGTCACTTCCGGGTCACCGGGACTAAAGGTCAACATCCCGACACGAAATGGCATGGTTAACTCCCCCTGCGCCTACGGTACATTAGGCGCGCCGCGCGCCTACTATATATCTTTGTTAATTTACGGTCCAAATGCTAATCAGTTGGACCCTTGTATACTACTCATACTGCTGTCAATATAGTTTCTTACTTACAGACTATTTTGTCAACATAGTTTCTTACTTACAGATTGTTGTCAACATAGTTTCTTACTTACAGACTGTTGTCAACATAATTTCTTACTCCCAGTATATTGTGTCAACATGGTTTCGTAATCTTTACGTATAATCAGTTGTCAACTAAGTTTCTTACTCTTTACTTACGTACTCTTTACTTACAGTATGTTGTCAACACGGTTTCTTACTCATTACTCCAAAACTGTTGTCAACACGGTTTCTTAACTCATTACTCCAAAATTGTTGTCAACATAGTTTCTTACTCATTACTCCAAAACTGTTGTCAACATAGTTTCTTACTCATTACTACAAAACTTTTGTCAACATAGTTTCCTACTCATTACTCCAAAACTGTTGTCAACATAGTTTCTTACTCATTACTCCAAAACTGTTGTCAACATGGTTTCTTACTCATTACTCCAAAACTGTTGTCAACATAGTTTTTTTTACTCATTACTCCAAAACTGTTGTCAACATAGTTTCTAACTCATTACTCCAAAACTGTTGTCAACATAGTTTCTTACTCATTACTCCAAAACTTTTGTCAACATAGTTTCCTACTCATTACTCCAAAACTGTTGTCAACATAGTTTATTACTCATTACTACAAAACTGTTGTCAACATAGTTTCTTACTCATTACTACAAAACTGTTGCCAACATAGTTTATTACTCATTACTACAAAACTGTTGTCAACATAGTTTCTTACTCATTACTACAAAACTGTTGTCAACATAGTTTCTTACTCATTACTACAAAACTGTTGCCAACATAGTTTCTTACTCATTACTCCAAAACTGTTGCCAACATAGTTTCTTACTCATTAGTACAAAACTGTTGTCAACATAGTTTCTTACTCATTACTCCAAAACAGTTGTCAACATAGTTTCTTACTCATTACTACAAAACTGTTGTCAACATAGTTACTTACTCATTACTACAAAACTGTTGTCAACATAGTTTCTTACTCATTACTCCAAAACTGTTGTCAACATAGTTTCTTACTCATTACTCCAAAACTGTTGTCAACATATTTTCTTACTCATTACTACAAAACTGTTGTCAACATAGTTTCTTACTCATTATTACAAAACTGTTGCCAACATAGTTTCTGCCTTCTGCAGCAGTTATGTGTTGTTTCTAACTATAACTATATGTGCTGCTCTAAAATTATTTCGAACATGTTTCTTTAATTATTCCAACGTTTTACTTTAATTACTCCCAACGTTTTGTTTTCAACATTATTTTGTATTCTAACACTAGTTTTCAATAATATTTGCTATTCAAAAACAGCCCCAACAACTTTGAATATGTATGAATATATTTTCAACATTTTTATGTTTTCGTGTACACTAATACCGGTGCTGTGGACTTTTCCACCACGTGACTATCAGGCGTGACTGATACGCTTTTTTATCTGCTGAGTGATAACCATTATTGACATGATATGCATCCAAGTGATAGTGCAACATTGTAATTATCTGTGTATTTTGTGTGTTACGTCATGCCCGTTAATGTGCAACGTTAGCAATGCTAATGCCTACCTACCCTTTGGTATTTTATTTATTTCTTTATTTGCGGACTTTGGGTTTGCCATTTAAGTCAGGCAGCACAAATGCAAAAATCTAATTTTGTAAAACAAAAAAAAAAAAAAAAAAACAAAAATAAAGAAAAAAAAGAAATAAATAAAATAAATTGAAGGATTTTACACACTGATTATAGTTGTACATCATCATTACAACAGATGAAATCAGCGTGTCAACAAAAATGTCTTTCTCATCGATACTTGATGTTCTGAATTATTATTACTTTTTTTGCGTTGTAGTCAATAGTATTTTAATAGTACAAGTATATATTTGTCTAGCTTGGTTGTTTGCGTTCGCCTGATGACTAAAGGAGTACAACTCTTCATCATCCGCCCTTAAAAGGACGTTAAGTGGGCGTGTCTGCGCTGTGTTGTGGTTTGCAGTATAACTGTGATATTTGCGCCTTTCGGCCCACCACATCCGACTTTAGCTATTTGTCTTTCATTTTCTAACTTCCCTTGCAACTTCGTGTTTCATGCCTTCTGATACCCATTCCCTCCACATCTCAATATCTTCACCACACATTTGTCTCGTGTCTACCTACCTCTGTCTTCACTCCAATGTCTCATAATTCTCCCTCATCTACCTCTTTAACTCTGCCTGGCCCTCTCATTCCCTATCGCTTTCACTATCTCACTAAGTATTCTCACTTTCCTTCCACCAACACCACTCTTAGTCCCTTCCCCACACAATACAATATCTCTTTCTCCTGCGTGACTCCACTCTGACTTGTTACTTCATCTCTACTCTTTCACTTCCACCCCACCCACTAATTGTATCTCTCTCTCCTGCCTGACTCCACTCTGACTTCTTACTTCTCTTTACTCTACCTCCACCCCACCCACTAATTGTATCTCTCTCTCCTGCCTGACTCCACTCTGACTTCTTACTTCATCTCTACTCTTTCACTTCCACCCCACCCACTAATTGTATCTCTCTCTCCTGCCTGACTCCACTCTGACTTCTTACTTTCTCTTTACTCTACCTCCACCCCACCCACTAATTGTATCTCTCTCTCCTGCCTGACTCCACTCTGACTTCTTACTTTCTCTTTACTCTACCTCCACCCCACCCACTAATTGTATCTCTCTCTCCTGCCTGACTCCACTCTGACTTGTTACTTCATCTCTACTCTTTCACCTCCACCCACACCACTAATTGTATCTCTCTCTCCTGCTGACTCCACTCCGACTTGTTACTTCATCTCTACTCTTTCACTTCCACCCCACCCACTAATTGTATCTCTCTCTCCTGCCTGACTCCACTCTGACTTCTTACTTTCTCTTTACTCTTTCACCTCCACCCTCCACAACCAATTTCTCCAGACACTGTCTCCCAATACACCCACACCCACAATATTCCCTGTTCCTGTCGTATTATTTTATCATTCCCTTCCCCAAACTCTTTTAATAAACACCCCCCCCCCTTCCTTTTCCTTTCCATTTCACTGTTCTCACTCCATGTTTCTCTCTCCCTCACCACTAACTTGTTCCGCCTCGCGTCATTCTCTCTCTTTCTTTTGCTCCCTCTCAAAACTTCATTACATCATTCTTCTCACTCACTTACCACTCCACTTTCTTTCTTTCTTTTTTTCTTTCTTTCTTTCTTTCTTTCTTTCTTTTCTTTCTTTCTTTCTTTCTTTCTTTCTTTTCTTTCTTTCTTTTTTCTTTCTTTCTTTCTTTCTTCTTTCCTTCTTTCTTTCCTTCTTTCTTTCTTTCTTTCGTTCTTTCTTTCTTTCTTTCTCTCTCTCTCTCCTCATTTCTTTCTTTCTTTCTTTATTTCACTTCCTCCTTCTTTCCTCATCCCTCCCTCCCTCCCTCCATTCCTTCCTTCCTTCCATGTTTGAAAATTTCATCACGTCATTCCTCTCACTTACCACACGACTTACCACACGACTTTCCCCATTTCTCTCTCCACCCACCCGCAAACACCTCAACCCACATCCAGCTCTATATTTCCCTCTGTCCGGTAACTTTACCTCAGTATGGCCTTGATCCAAGCATAATTAAGATCTAACTTGGCTATGTTATCAATTGTTCCTGCCAGATCTATATCCCCATGAGAGGAGTTCATTAAACTAGGCCTACACTGGTGCATGTCTCCAGCAATGTAATTAGCACCGCCCAGTTCTCGTAAACAACCATTTCTTTGGAAACACAACGTTTCATAGTCCCTGCAAATTTTGGGTAACAGAGATCAAATAGAAGTCATTATTACTACGTACCTAGCCTTTTTTTTTGTATGTTACAATCAGTCACGTTTACAATCATCAATTGTTTAAAACATTTCATGGGGTCTTTGTCAGTCCAACCACTTTGCCACTTCGTCTCAGTGTCTTTTTTTTCCCCCCATTTGCTGCACTAATTTCTACTAATTTGCTTACTTACATTTTAGCGTCGAGAGGAGATACACTTTTCGGTCGTTTGTTTTTCTGTTGGCCTCTGCTGCTGTTATGTTTCCTAGTGTTTCTAATATTCCATCAATCCATCGTTTTCGTGGTCGGTCCTTGAGTCTCGTGTTCTCGCAACATTTATTAAAAGACTCCTGTGTTTTGATCTTTCTGTTATCACGTGACCAAACCAATTTATGTTTTGTTTCTTTATATATTCTGCGGCGGGAAATATTCATAGCTTTTTTCTCATATTTTCATTACTAATCTTATCTCTCAGATTGTTTTCTATCATTCGTTTAACAAACTTATTTCTATAGTGATTTGTATTATTGTTCTTGCATTTAATAGGATCCAGGTCTGGCATCGGATGCACATCATTTGAAACGATGTCATATATTACCCATCACTCTTTATGTAGTCGTAGTGATTATAGTTTTAATGCCAATATTAGTTCGTGATAATCGGACCATTTTATGATCATGATGGTCCGCCTCACGCCGCATCGCCTTTCTTTCTCATACAAATTCTCCTCCTGGTGCCAAATTTTAAGTGACCAGTTGACCCGCATCTATCATTGAACTCGTCACATTAAAGAACTGAACCCGTACCCATTTGGTTAGTAAGTAGTAAAGTAAAGTGCCCCCGTAACGCCACGTGGCGTATAGGGAATATGGTGTTAGTGACCATACATTTTACAGACCTTCGGCACATGATTTTTGGGGTAATGTTTTCGGTATTACGCCCGTGCCACTTTACTTCCTATGCAAAAATCCGGTACCTATTAAAGGCTGGGTAAACCTGGAAGCCGTCGGTTGGGATATAACCCTACCTCTTGTCCTTTGTAGTCCAGTTCACTAACCACTGAGCTATCGCGGCTCCCAGTTGGTTAGTAAGGGGTTTGTTTAATTTTTAAATTAAGACTTGTCCATTCATTTCTCTCTCCTTCCTCATCTCGTTTCTCTCTCTCTCTCTTTCTCTTCTCTCTCTTTCTCCCCCCCCCCCCCCCAACCGTTCCAGCCTTTTCTTGTCACAAATCATTGTTAAGTTGCTATTGATCTACTGCGAGTTTTATCTGCTGCTCGAACAAATGAACATACAGTTGTATTAAGTAGCTAAACCGTGCTGAAGTCGGATGTGTTGGGCCGAAAGACGCAAATATAACAGTTATACTGCAAACCACAACACAACGCAGGCACGTCCACTTAACGTCCTTTAAAGGGCGGATGACGAAGAGGAATTCTACAGTCTACGAATACTCTAGAATACTTTAGTCATCGGACGAACGTAAGCAAGTAGCTAAACTACTAGGTTAACCATACTACCATATATAACTGCCACATGCCTTCGTCTGAAACAGGATAACAAGTAACAAATAAACACGGTGACATTTAAACATACTTAGCCTAGAATATAGCGAATTCACCTCGTGGTTCAAAGGAAAAGAATATATCCTGGGACTTCCACTCAATATGGCGTATAGGTGGCAGGAACCGGTGAGGCGCTGTCTGTGTTCCTTTTGTTGCAGTTCCTCATATTCCAGGTCCTGCTTGCTGCCGGAGCTACTGAGTTTAGTGCTCTGTGCGCACCATGAGCTGACTTTTCATATGGATGGTGTTTCTATGTTCAGATTGTGTAGGATGAATGAAGATATCGTATGACGAAGGACAGTTCAGCTAGTTCACTTTCAGTGCTGATACGCCTTATCTTTTGACGTGTCCTGTGAATGCTATGATGGGGACTGCATCTGCCTTTCTTGTTTGATATTCAATGAGATGTTAATTCGGATGATTTCAATGGCTCGGCTGGTTGAGCAGTTATGAATTTTCATTCGTTTGCAGTGATACCGGGACCTTCGACTAACTGTAACTGACTATAATTATAAATATAGACTATGTCATGAAATGTATTTATTGTTGCTTTGAACTAACTTTTGTTTTCATTTCAACTTTTAGAAGCCTTATGTGTTCCTTTAACAATCCGTCCTTCGTTTGTTTGATATCTGTAATTGACATCCATAAAACAGTATTGTAGTAATGTTCACAACAAAACACTTCTATCCTAAGCCATAAGCAACGTCCAATAAGATACATTTATTTAAATCTTTTGCAAATACAAGCTCCTATATGTAGCTTTGCACACATAGTTAGCTCCCAAAATAGGTCTGCTGACGTCTTAAGCCTGCTTTGCTTGATATAACTCAACCTCTTATTTTATTATCCATAATTATTATTTTAATCCGTAGTAATAGCATGATCATTTTTATTTATTTATTCCAAGGCGCTGTTATTGATAAACTAAAGGTGCCCCATTCCTCCCCTATTTTGTGGTTTACATGAGACTCACAGAGCGTGAAAATGAAATTAAATTATAGTTGTTGAGTCTTACTTATGTTGAGTCTTACATATGTTGATGTTGAGTCTTACATATGTTGAGTTTTATTTGTGTTGAGTCTTACTTATGGAGTCTTAATGTTGAATTTTACTTATGTTGGGTATTGTATATACTGAGTCTTATTTGTTTTGAGTCTTATGCAGAGTTTTACTTATGTTGAGTCTTATTTGTGTTGAGTCTTACATATGTTGAGTCTCATTTGTGTTTAGTTTTACTTATATTGAGTCTTACTTACTCTTTAATTCGTGTGGCCATTAAGTTTGTTACGGTTGGAGAAAAGGAGTTAATGACTTACTGTAGGGTTTAATGTTCGTTTCTTCATAAACGCAACATGCACGGCTGTGCGTTTTCATCTCAGAGTGGCATTTTAATTATAATCTTGAACATTTTGCATTATTTATGGGTGATGTCCTAAGCCTGATATATCCCACTAATTCTTAGAAATAATATTTGATGGAAGTGGTTTCAGTTTGTGACTCTACACACGAAGTGTACTAATGTATGTGGAGATGATATTTTAATATGATAATGCTCGTAATACACTGATTTAGGCAACGCCCAAAATTCCGATCTATCTATCTTTTGACCTTTCAAGCCGTAGCCGGCCCATAGGGCATAGACCCAGATACTCTTTCTCTTATTAAAATTTTTATTCTAGCAGTTTTCAATCCGTGTAAAGATTTTTTTATCAAATCTCGCCATTTGTCTATGTTCTGTGCAAGAAGCTCTATCTTATTGAGGGAGTCGATTCCTGCTGCTCTTGCCTCTCTGATCAATGTTCTTCTCAGTGTCTCTATGGTTTGGCCTCTTCTTCTTACCTGTTGTTTTCCATATGAGGGCTTGCTTTGCTATTCGGTTATTATCTCTTCTCATCACACGCCCAACATATGACCATCATCTTTTCTTGATTACTGAAGATATTAGTGGTTGATTGGCGATTTCTCTAATTTCCTCGTTTGTTTGAGTTCGTTCCACGCTATAGCAAGTATTTTTCTTAGACATTTATTTTCGAATGCGTTCAACTTTGTTTCTATATCTCTTGTTTTCCAGCTCTCACACGCATACTGAAGGGTTGATAATACGTTTGATTAGAATAGTCTAAGTTTTGTGTTTGTGCTGATGAGTTTTGATTTCATTTCCACAACTTTTCAAGGCTTCTGAAAGACAAAGCTGCTTTAGCTATTCTGATTTCTGTTTTCTTTACTTATATCCCCTTTCCGATCAATGTGACTTCCAATATAGATAAAGTGATCGATCTCTTCCACTGGTTTGTTGTCCATGTATATTTACCGTTTTATAGACATGTATAAATATGACGTGAAAATCTTGAATATAAACCCCTGCAGCCTGGGAAGAAATAGCTGCAGACCGTAACAAAAGGAAACACACTCTAAACTCCAACTCAATCAAAAATCAGACAGATTCGTAGAAAAAGAAAATACACGACGAGAGAAAAGAAAAATAAAACATTTTCTAGGGACATTGCAAAATCCATAGTCAACTTTGACTGAAGAAGGCTACTACTGTTATCATAGGTTGGCAAATTGGAGAATATCCGGTGGTGCAATAATTAATAATTAGCCACAAAAGGTTTACAATTTTAAGATGCAGTTTTTCTTTCTAATCTCTTTCAACGTATAATAGAAGAATCGTGTATTTGATCTTCATGGGTAGACACAAACGAGCAATTAAACTAAAGTATCAGTGACAAGCTACTGTGAATAGAGGTGTATGGTTTTAGGTAAAGGTAGCAGGCCGTTATTTTTGGAAATATGTTATCACGATTCTTGCTTCCTTATATCAGGTTATCAGCAATAACGATAGGGAGTTGTGTTGATATCATTTATAACCTCAGTGAGGATGATATTAACCATAAATTTGGTGGTGTTTGTGATAGTAGTTTATTGGGTGGTTTTTTTTTTGTTTAAATTGTGACTATTTCTAAGAAGTGGTAATTTTGGAGGTATTGTTTAAGCGGAAACTACTGTCCGAGTACCATGGAATGAGTTCGGGACTAGGAAACTACTGTGCGAGTACCATAATGGAATGAGTTCGCCACTAGGAAACTACTGTGCGAGTACCATGGAATAAGTTTGCGACTAGGAAACTACTGTGCGAGTACCATGGAATAAGTTTGCGACTAGGAAACTAATGTGCGAGTACCATGGAATGAGTTCGCGACTAGGAAAC
This sequence comes from Megaustenia siamemsis, assembly GCA_032433765.1. NCBI lineage: Eukaryota > Metazoa > Mollusca > Gastropoda > Stylommatophora > Ariophantidae > Megaustenia > Megaustenia siamemsis. The sequence continues at coordinate 21,898,846 of JAVIAB010000160.1, read as the reverse complement.
TACTGTCCGAGTACCATGGAATGAGTTCGCAACTAGGAAACTACTGTGTGAGTACCATGGAATGAGTTCGCAACTAGGAAACTACTGTCCGAGTACCATGGAATGAGTTCACAACTAGGAAACTACTGTCCAAGTACCATGGAATGAGTTCGCAACTAGGAAACTACTGTCCGAGTACCATGGAATGAGTTCGCAACTAGGAAACTTCTGTGCGAGTACCATGGAATGAGTTCGCGACTAGGAAACTACTGTGCGAGTACCATGATGGAATGAGTTCGTCACTAAGAAACTACTGTGCGAGTACCATGGAATGAGTTCACGCTAGGAAACTACTGTCCGAGTACCATGGAATGAGTTCGCAACTAGGAAACTACTGTGCGAGTACCATGGAATGAGTTCGCGACTAGGAAACTACTGTGCGAGTACCATGAAATGAGTTCGCCACTAGGAAACTACTGTGCGAGTACCATGAAATGAGTTCGCCACTAGGAAACTACTGTGCGAGTACCATGGAATGAGTTCGCGACTAGGAAACTACTGTGCGAGTACCATGGAATGAGTTCGCGACTAGGAAACTACTGTGCGAGTACCATGGAATGAGTTCACGACTAGGAAACTACTGTGCGAGGACCATGGAATGAGTTCGCGACTAGGAAACTATTGTGCGAGTACCAAGGAATGAGTTCGCGACTAGGAAACTACTGTGCGAGTACCATGGAATGAGTTCGCGACTAGGAAACTACTGTGCGAGGACCATGGAATGAGTTCGTCACTAAGAAACTACTGTGCGAGTACCATGGAATGAGTTCACGCTAGGAAACTACTGTGCGAGTACCATGGAATGAGTTCGCGACTAGGAAACTACTGTCCGAGTACCATGGAATGAGTTCGCAACTAGGAAACTACTGTCCGAGTACCATGGAATGAGTTCGCAACTAGGAAACTACTGTGCGAGTACCATGGAATGAGTTCGCAACTAGGAAACTACTGTGCGAGGACCATGGAATGAGTTCGCGACTATGAAACTACTGTGCGAGTACCATGGAATGAGTTCGCGACTAGGAAACTACTGTGCGAGGACCATGGAATGAGTTCGCGACTAGTACAGAGATACGAGAAAGATACAGCTTCCAAAAATATCAGCTTTTATCAAGAGATGAAGGTGATCATATGTTCCATGTGAAGAGAAGAGACAACAAAAGAATCTAAAAGCAGACCCTCAAATGGGAATCAGAAGGTAAAAGAGAATGAAACACAGAAATACTAAAGAGAACATTAAAGCGAGAGGCAACAACAGCAGACATCAACTCCCTCGCCGAGATTGAGCAACTCGCCGGGAACAGAGTAGTGTACCTAAACACAATGCTGGTCCTGTGTCTGTGATTCTGACAGATCGTTAGACAGAGGAAATATTGAGAAAAGAATAGAACCACTGTTACCTGCCACCCATGCTTTGAGAGGTGGCTAAGGAGGTTTGGAATCTTCGCATGTGTGCAGTTGAGTAGGACATGCACGGAGCGGCCTTGTGAAAATAATTTACTGATGCATTGTGGGAGATCCTGTGACAAGTGGTGGAGCGAATATGGGTAATTCCAGACTGCAATGAAACTGGTTCCATGGCTATAATAGAATGGTAATGTGAAATGTACTGGGAGTGTTGCTCAGACAGTCTTTGACTTAGAGCCTGTTGGCATCTGCTCTTTAGTCTAATAACAATACTGGCAGCATAGCCGCTTTATGGTTCTTTGCTTGGTCACAGACAGAAAAAGTAATCAGTGACGTCTTCTTCTTCCACTTCTTTTACCCTTGGAGCAAGGAAACTTTCAAAGCTGTTCTGTTTGGTGTCATTTTTTTAAGATTGCTCCACGTCGCAAGGAAACTTTCAAAGCTGTTCTGTTTGGTGCCATTTTTTTTTAAGATTGCTCCACGTCGCAAGGAAACTTTCAAAGCTGTTCTGTTTGGTGCCATTTTTTTTTAAGATTGCTCCACGTCGCAAGGAAACTTTCAAAGCTGTTCTGTTTGGTGTCATTTTTTTTTTAAGATCGCTCCACGTCGCAAGGAAACTTTCAAAGCTGTTCTGTTTGGTGCTATTTTTTTTTTTAAGATTGCTCCACGTCGCAAGGAAACTTTCAAAGCTGTTCTGTTTGGTGTCATTTTTTTTTTAAGATTGCTCCACGTCGCAAGGAAACTTTCAAAGCTGTTCTGTTTGGTGTCATTTTTTTTTTAAGATTGCTCCACGTCGCAAGGAAACTTTCAAAGCTGTTCTGTTTGGTGTCATTTTTTTTTAAGATTGCTCCACGTCGCAAGGAAACTTTCAAAGCTGTTCTGTTTGGTGTCATTTTTTTTTTAAGATTGCTCCACGTCGCAAGGAAACTTTCAAAGCTGTTCTGTTTGGTGCCATTTTTTTTAAGATTGCTCCACGTCGCAAGGAAACTTTCAAAGCTGTTCTGTTTGGTGTCATTTTTTTTTTAAGATCGCTCCACGTCGCAAGGAAACTTTCAAAGCTGTTCTGTCCAGCATATCTGCCCTAAGTGTCGTCTTCGGCTGGAAAGGACAATAGATATATAGTATAAGTGTTGAGTTCTGTAGTGCCAGTATAAATCATATTTGAGGGGGTACTGATGTACACAATCACATCGTTAGCGGCACTGATATAAATCACATTTTTGTGGGCATGATGTAAAGCATACGGTTAAATAAACCCATCATATAAATCACAACGCGGACGACATATGATAAAAATAACGCTGGTGGTCTTGATATAAATCCACAGGTAGATGGTACTGATATAAATCATACAGGTGGTGGGACTGATATAAATCACACAGGTGGTGGTACTGATATAACACATAACATCGGTTTGATTACATTTGGAGAACCTTCTTTTACACTTATTTCCTTATCCATCTCTCTTCCTCTTTCTCTCACTCTCCTTCTATTTCTCATTCTCCCTCATTCATTATCTCACTCCCCTTCTCCTTCCTTCCTTCCTTCCTTCCTTCCTTCCTTCCTTCCTTCCTTCCTTCCTTCCTTCCTTCCTTCCTTCCTCCCTCCCTCCCTTTCTATCTCCCTCTTTTCCTCCCTTCCTCCTTTCCTGCTTTCGTGCCCTCCTTCTCCCTCTCCTGCTTTCCTGCCTTCCTTCCTCCCTCCTTTCCTGCTTTCCTCCTTCCCTCCCCGCTCCCTCCCTTTTTAACTTCCTTCCTTCCTCCTTCCCTCCCTCCCTCTCTTCCTTCCTTCCTTCCTTCCTTGTTTCTTACTTTACTAAGAAATGAATATTTCTCCTTGTCACCCACCCTTCAAATATCGTACAATTGCTCTTTTGCTTCTTCTCTATTTTCAACAATCTCTACTGTCCATCACTCTGTCTCACTTCTCCTATTCCCTTCCACTTCTCTTCACTTGCCGTTCCCGTTTTATTCCCCATCTCATGTTCAGTCGTTTATTACCTCATCCTCCATTTCCCCAACGCTAAACGTTAAAACCTCTCTCTCTCTCTCTCTCTTTCTCTCTCTCTCTCTCTCTCTAACTCTCTCACTCTCTCTCTCTCTCTCTTTCTCTCTCTCCAGTCAAACTGCTGTTACACCGCCTTCTATACTTACTCTATTTTGCTAATAGACAACCGTATACATTTTTTTTTTAAAGTTAAAACAGTTACATTTGCCAATTATTTCAATAATCACAAAACAAGAGCATGAAAACAAAACAAAAGCAAAAATCTATGACACATTTGCGGAAACCCTGTGTACAAAGACTTCCCCAAAACCAGTCCCCTATATCGAGTGTTAAAACGTTATAGGAAAACGTATATTTATTTATCTTTGGTAGGGGATCGAAATGTGGAAACAAAAAACGTGGCGTAAACTCTCTATCTCAAGTGTTGGTAGGAGTGCTCTCTCAACACGTGCCTTCAGAAAACTGTTTTGCTAACGATCGTGGACTGTGAGCAACATTATGCAGAACCGTCGTATAGCAAATGACGAGACTCTATCTGTATTGTCCTGTTTACGTTTTTTCCCCCTCGGCTCTTTATTTAAAAAAAAATTTTTTAATGAGTTCAGGAACTAACCTCCGTAGATGAGGATATTCCGAGTGCTGCTGATTTACGATCGTGTCTCACGTGGCTCTGCAAACAATTATTTAGACCCCACTCTGTGCGTATTTCTTTTCTTATCATATCTCTCTCTCTCTTCATGTTTCTCTTTTCTGCTTAACCTCTAAGCCATATTCTCTACTGTCTCTTTTTCTCTCGCTCTTTTCCATCCTCGTCTCTTCTCTCAATCTTATTGTCTCTATCTCTCTCTTCAACTCCCGGCAACATGTCTTAAAACAAACAAACACACACACACATGCAAACACCTGCATTAATTGATACTGTAGATGACCCATCAAAACTGAAGTAAAAAATGTTGGAGATAATGTTCGTGGAAAATTAATTGTTTATTATGAATTTATTTTAGCTCATAAATTACAATTTGGCATGCTAATCAGAGTAATTCTGAAGCTCATTCATTTTAGTGGCCACTTTTAGATGAAAGCGAAGCATAACAAACAACGCCAAATTACGAATTATTTAATTGACAATTTTACGTGTTTTCCTATAGCAGTGTTTGCGCACCTGCTGTTATGATTCATAGCTGTGCCTCTGTTATTATTTTTAATCACTGTTTTAATATCTCATTCGTGAATGTTCTTTAAGGAATTAACAAATAATACACTGTGTTAAATTATCAACTGGGTTTTTTTAAATTTTTTAAAAAAAGCTAAATTGTTTAGGAAAAAAAAAACATTGGTTCACCTATCCTCCTTTCGATGTTGTCAGCCCACTTTAGTCTTGGTCTGCCTCTATCTCGTCACCCCTCTGCCTTCCCTTCCAAGATGATTTTTTAGAAAAGTGTTATGTCTCTTCTCACTTAAAAAAAAAATATCTGTTGCTGTCATTTTTTAACTGTGTTAAGTAGCTTTTTTTTAAAAATCCATTTTCATTTGATTCAGAATTTCCTTGTTTGTCTTCTTATCCTTCCACGCTATTCTCCCCGATTTTTCTATAGATCCCCATTTCAAAGGCTTCCATTTTCTGCTCTGTCTTTTTTTAAATGATAATTATTTTTAAAAAGTCGGGATAATAATAATGTACCTTATACCTTACTTGTTGGCTGGGAGCCGCGATAGCTCAGTGGTTAGTGAACTGGACTACAAAGGACAAGAGGTGGGGATCAATCCTGATCGACGGGGTGCGGTTTCACCCATGCTTTAAATTGGTACCGGATTTTTTTTCTGGGAAAGTAAAGCGGCACGGGCGTAATACCGACCATATTACCCCCAAAATCTTGTGCCGAAGGTCTAAAAATTATGGTCTCTAACATCATATTCCTTATTCGCCACTTGGCTTGACGGAACTCTTTACTTTATATATAATCTGTTGGCTTAGGCGATCATGTCCTTCCACAGTTTTCTGACCACAATGCATCGTATCATCTTTGTTGTTGACTGTTTACAGTGCAACGACACCAAGCTGTCTAGTATATTGTTTTCTTTGTCTTCAGCGATCTTTCTTTTTTCTGTATTTTGTCAGCTGTAACTATGTACTCCAACTTACTTGTAATGATGTCGTAACGTAGTGCCAGTAATTCTGATTTTCGTTCAATTATGTTCTCAAAACAAATGTGTAGAAACATGTACATGAACTTCAATAAGGAAGGCAGAATCAAAGATGTTCATTACAGGTTGTTCCCCCTTCTTACTAGTAAATCGTTGTGTTAACCTTTCATCATATAACATTGTTATCCACTCGTAAACAGCACGTGATCAAACATTTTGTTTGTCCGCCCGCATTGAGGCAATGCAGCAGGAGGTCGACGCCTGGGAGTCATGACCCAGGCGAGCGTAGCTCCTTTAGAGTGTCAAGAAGTTAAAGGTCCGAAACTTTTGCTCGACGGGTGGACTTATGATGATCAGATTGCCTCCTGCTGCGAAGCTCTGTATAAAGAGTTTTCTGTTAAAAGTAAACAATTAAATCCTGTGTTAACATATCTCTCTGCCGTGAGGAATATGTTAGGCGTGTTTCTGTTAACATTTCCTTGTATTTACTTAATGAGTTTTTAACTGCTTCAAAATGCATGAAACTTAATATATGCTTTCATGTGAATTGTGATACCGCATAACAGAACTTGTGCGGTGTAAACAGCCTGTCAAGATAAAACAACATGCTTATTAAAAGTAACAGACTCTAAAGTGTAAACAGCCTGCCAAGATAAAACAACATGCTTATTAAAAGTAACAGACTCTAAAGTGTAAACAGCCTGCCAAGATAAAACAACATGCTTTAAAAGTAACAGACTCTAAAGTGTAAACAGCCTGCCAAGATAATACACCATGCTTATTAAAAGTAACATACTCTAAAGTGTATACAGCCTGCCAAGATACTACAACATGCTTATTAAAAGTAACAGACTCTAAAGTGTAAACAGCCTGCCAAGATAAAACAACATGCTTATTAAAAGTAATAGACTCTAAAGTGTAAACAGCCTGCCAAGATAAAACAACATGCTTATTAAAAGTAACAGACTCTAAAGTGTAAACAGCCTGCCAAGATAATACACCATGCTTATTAAAAGTAACATACTCTAAAGTGTGTACAGCCTGCCAAGATACTACAACATGCTTATTAAAAGTAATAGACTCTAAAGTGTAAACAGCCTGCCAAGATAAAACAACATGCTTATTAAAAGTAACATACTCTAAAGTGTAAACAGCCTGCCAAGATAAAACAACATGCTTATTAAAAGTAACAGACTCTAAAGTGTAAACAGCCTGCCAAGATAAAACAACATGCTTATTAAAAGTAACAGACTCTAAAGTGTAAACAGCCTGCCAAGATAAAACAACATGCTTATTAAAAGTAACAGACTCTAAAGTGTAAACAGCCTGCCAAGATAATACACCATGCTTATTAAAAGTAACATACTCTAAAGTGTGTACAGCCTGCCAAGATACTACAACATGCTTATTAAAAGTAACAGACTCTAAAGTGTAAACAGCCTGCCAAGATAAAACAACATGCTTATTAAAAGTAATAGACTCTAAAGTGTAAACAGCCTGCCAAGATAAAACAACATGCTTATTAAAAGTAACATACTCTAAAGTGTAAACAGCCTGCCAAGATAAAACAACATGCTTATTAAAAGTAACAGACTCTAAAGTGTAAACAGCCTGCCAAGATAAAACAACGTGCTTATTAAAAGTAACAGATTCTAAACTCAGGGCGATATGATGTTATCGTTTACTATTATTTATTTCCTCTACTTTTATTTTTATGTTGTCGTTGATAGTGATACAACTAAAACAAGTAGTGGATCTTAAATACCAAGGAAGTCTAGTGAGAAACTACACTTCACAAACAGACTCAAGATGCAGCAACACTTGTCAAATCATCGGACAACTATCAAACATTGTCCAACAAGGAAACAGCTCTAGAGTGATAACGGGCACTCTACAATGCAATTACAATCTCCATTTTAACGTTGTGCTAACAATGCCAGACCTGGAGTCTAGATGAAAGAACAATAAGAAAAATAATCACCACAGGGATGAAATGTGTTAGACGAATGACAGAGAACAGTCTGAGAGATAAGGTCAGAAATGAAGAACTGGAAAAAGCTAGGAATAACCACCGCTATAAACTATATAAAGAAACAACAGATAGAATGGTTTGGCCACATTATAAGGCAGAAAAATCAAAACATAACACAACGAGCCCTTAATAAACGTTGCAAGAACGCCAGGCCCAAAGGTGCACGATGATGATGGATTTTCGAAATATTAGAAACACTAGGAAACATAAACAGCGGAATAGCAAAAACCTCAAATTATATCTCCCCTCGACTGAAAAAGCAAATGAGGAAGGAAAGAAGAAGATAGTGAGTTTGATGCAACAATAAAACAAAATATAACATGCAACATGCCGCTGTGAGTTAGGTATTTGTGGTAAATTATCTCAGAGAATTGTTTTTATAAACTCAAGGGTGGGCGAGTATAAAAACGTGATCTTTCTAAATTATTTGATATACGTTGTTATCTCCCTTCCCAAATTCACATTGTTAACTCCCTTCCCGGATTTCGTTTTTTTTTTTTTTTTTTTTTATAAAGAATATTGCTCCAGGCGCGCACTTTCGATTGATAAACCAATGAAGACATTAAAACAGGCACGCTCTTGACTGACAGGAAGGCAACGGGGGAAAAAAACAATCTTATGTGCTGAAACAGAGATGCGTCAAAACATTTAACATTTGTGAATAGTTGAATTATATCCCATCTAACGACAAGGACTATTTCTTTAGGAAAAACAAAGCTCTCCATTTGAAGCTATACACAGGATACAATAAAACAAATGATCAAAGACGTGGCCTGTGTAGACTAGAGCTACAACGACGGCCTTAGTATCGATAGGACACGGGTTCAAAGTCTACCAGAAGCCGTGTTGATTGTGTTTCCATTTTTCTTATTTAAAGAAAAAAAAATAAATTCGTTGTTTCTTTATGACCCTCCCCTGATGGATGTCATGGGTATTGAAATAAGGTGTCTAGCCCTCTCGGATAGCGACAATAAACTGAATGTCCAGTGTTCTCTCGCGCACGTTAAAGAAAACCTTATGAAGTAAAGCCGAAAACGTAGCCCATAAATATAGCCTCCGCCGGGACAAAATTGTCAGTAGAAACCTACTATGGATCCCAGGCCGTGCTACGGAGTTTGTGCACGTATGCCAGGAGGGGGATACCGAAGCACCTATGAATTCGTTCGGTGTGAAATGATGATGATGATGATGATGATAAAAAAAATTTTTAATCTTTCAATAGTTTGACGAAAGCGGCAAGTATTTTCATCATCATCAAGTATCATGCCTGCTGGCGTAGATGATCATGTCTCGCCACAACTCTCGATCTCGACAGTTATTGATCATTTCGGTTGTTTACATTCTCCTTAGCCACTCTATTAGGCTGTCTGGTAAATTTTCTATTTGTTTCCTCTCTATCTCTTCGTCCCTCAGTTTTCCCAGTTGTCATTATATTCTTGCTGTTGCAAGCTCTCATTGCAATGCCGAAAAATGATGATTGTTTCTTCTTAAATATTGGAAATTAGCTCTCTTTTTTTGCATTTGCCTCTTTCAGAATTTCTTCATTACTCTTCTTGGCTGTCTATGTTATTGGCAATCTTCTGTAAAACCACATTTCTACAAGCTCCAGTAATTTTCTTGTCTGTTGTCCGAAAGAAGTATATCATAAACAAGTGATATGGAATCCAAATAGGAGATAGAGCAAAGCTGAAGAGATAAAGACAAATAAAGAGAACTCTTCATCCCCTCTTTTATTAATCCACGTTAATTTTTGCGTTGTTATTACTAACGTACAGTTTTAATAATGTTGACAGTAGCTCCTCAGATGTTGAGCCTTTCATCATCACCTCTGTGTTGATAGCTTGACACGTTACTCTTTGATGGAAACAGCTGTTGTAGATTGATCTCGTTCGTTTTGTTCTATCTTTTCCTCCCTGTCTTGTTCTCTATGAGATGTGTTCTCTACGGCACTTGTTCTCTACGGCACTGTTCCCTACCGGACATGTTCTTTACGGCACTTGTTCTCTACTGGACATGTTCTCTACGGTACTTGTTCTCTAAGGCACTGTTCTCTACCGGACATGTTCTCTACGGCACTTGTTCTCTACGGCACTTGTTCTCTACCGGACATGTTCTTTACGGCACTTGTTCTCTACTGGACATGTTCTCTACGGCACTTGTTCTCTACTGGACTTGTTCTCTACGGCACTTGTTTTCTACTGGACATGTTCTCTACGGCAATTGTTTTCTACTGGACTTGTTCTCTACGGCACTTGTTCTCAGCTGGACATGTTCTTTATTGGACTTGTTCTCTACGGTCCTTGTTCTCTACTGGGCATGTTCTCTACTGGACTTGTTCTCTACGGCACTTGTTCTCTACTGGACTTGTTCTCTACGGCACTTGTTCTCTACGGCACTTGTTCTCTACTGGACTTGTTCTCTACTGGACATGTTCTCTACGGCACTTGTTCTCTACTGGACATATTCTCTACGGCACTTGTTTTCTACTGGACTTGTTCTCTATGGCACTTGCACTTGCTCTCAACGGCACTTGCTCTCAACGGCACTTGCTCTCAACGGCACTTGCTCTCAACGGCACTTGTTCTCTACTGGACATGTTCTTTACGGCACTTGTTCTCTACTGGACATGTTCTTTACGGCACTTCTTCTCTACTGGACATGCTCTCTACGGCACTTGTTCTCTACTGGACATGTTCTTTACGGCACTTGTTCTCTACTGGACATGCTCTCTACGGCAATTGTTCTCTACGGCACTTGTTCTCTACTGGACTTGTTCTCTACGGCACTTGCTCTCTACGGCACTTGCTCTCTACGGCACTTGCTCTCTACGGCACTTGTTCTCTAGGGCACTTAATCTCTACGGCACTTGCTCTCTACGGCACTTGCTCTCTACGGCACTTGTTCTCTACGGCACTTGTTCTCTACGGCACTTGTTCTCTACGGCACTTGCTCTCTACGGCACTTGCTCTCTACGGCACTTGCTCTCTACGGCACTTTTCCTGTTGTTACAATATATTCGAGTTGTTCTCTTCTGATTACATGGCCAAAAAATGATGATTGTTTCTTCCTAATAATGGAAATTAGCTCTCTTTATGCTTTGACCTCTTTCAGAACATTTTCATTACTTTTCTTAGCTGTCCTTGGTATTCTCAACATTCTTCTGTAAAACCACATTTCTACAGACTCTAGTGATTTTCTTGTCTCCTGTTGTCCATGATTCACATCCATATGTTAAGACTGGCTCCACTTTAAGAACTCTTTTAAGCAATTTAAGAACTCTTTTTCTTGTTTATATTGCCAAAATAAATATATATTTCAGCTAAAAACGTATGTCTACTTAAGCTAAAAACGTAACTTTTTTGTGTCTAGAGTCACAAATTGAAACCACTTCCATAAAATATAAATGTTAAGAATGAGTGGAATGTACTAGGCTCAGAACATCTTCATCCTTATAATGCAGCAAAACTTTCAATATTAGAACTATAATGCCACTTTGAAATGAAAATAAACAGCCGTGACATGTTTATTTTTCGAAGATAAGTAAGGGAACGTGATCGCCTATTGCTGCCGGCGCTGCCTTTTTTTTTTTAATGAAAGACACGGAGGAGAACGAAATGTCCCGCCTTCTGTTGTAAATGTAATTTGTAAAAAAAAAAAACCAAAATATAGCAAGAACGTTCTGTCAATGAATGGCATGGTTGTGCCTTTAAAAAGAAATGTTTTTCCGTCCTGGGTGTATTCCTCTGTCCGTAATCAATTCTCGTGACATCAGTTAACCAGAGCTCTTTTCACTTCCGTTGATGAAATGTACAGTCTCCAGGCGCTCACATATTGTAACTTCTTTTATCTGTGTTTATGATGTTTCTCCCCACAGATGATTCGTAGTTCTCGTGTATGCTCTGTGCGTGTGTGTGTGCGCGCGTGTGTGTGTCTATTTTCGACTTGCGTGCGCGCTTTCAAGGAAGCGCGCAAATTATACTTCGTTTTTGTGACTATTACGTTCGTAGATTTATAGCCATTTGTTTTGTTTTTCCTCTGATTTACAAACTTCTACACTTTCTCAAAACCTTCCAAACGTAAATGCCATCCTTCTTTTTCCTTTCCCTGTTGTGTTCGACGAACAGTTTCCAAGCCGTTTTGTTGCTTGCCATTCTTTTAAAATCATTCCATGTATTTCTTGTGCTCGTCATCTCTGCTTCCACCTGTGATCTCCTAAAACTGTTTTGGTCTTTCCGCTTTGTCTCTTCCCATGGCGATTCCAAAAAAAGGCCTGTATTGTAATACTCTCAGTGGACTTCCGCAGCGTGTGTCTTCTCCAGCCACATCGTCTTCGTTGTTTCTCTCTTTATCTACTTGTATTTGGCTAACACTTCAGTTGCTTATTTAAACGTTAACGACTTTGTCCTGCCATTTCCTTCCTTTTATTCTGCTCAAGCATCCATCAATAATGGTTCGTATCTTCGTAATTGTCATTGTTGTTGTCCTCCATGTTTCACAGCCACATAAATGTCATTACTTGAACATAATCCAACTTCATCACGCTTCGGATTTGACATTTCTCTGTACATCCCTGTGGATTGTTGCTTTGAGGTGCTCGGTAATAGGATAGTTGAGTAATACGGGAAAATATATATTTAAAAAATAACTGATGTAGTAAATCCCTTAATGAAGACGAAAAAAAAAAATAGACACCCTGCTAATGGAGAGTAATAAAATATTGGACAGTATTGGTCAGACTTGAGGCATCATGACAAGGATACCAACGAATTGTGCAAGGCTGATGCATTTTGCATGTTCACAAGATACCACACTAATAAGAGAATATTGGGAAAACGTAAGCGATCTTATAAAATGGCACCAAACAGAACAGCTTTGAAAGTTTGCTTGCGATGTGGAGCGATCTTAGAAAAATGGCACCAAACAGAACAGCTTTGAAAGTTTCCTTGCTCCAAGGGTAAAAGAAGTGGAAGAAGAAGACGTCACTGATTACTTTTTCTGTCTGTGACCAAGTAAAATAAGCATAACGAGACTATGCTGCCAGTATTGTCATTAGACTAAAGAGCAGATGCCAACAGGCTCTAAGTCAAAGACTGTCTGAGCAACACTCCCAGTACATTTCACATTACCATTCTATTATAGCCATGGAACCAGTTTTATTGCAGTCTGGAATTACCCATATCCGCTCCACCATTTGTCACAGGATCTCCCACAATGCATCAGTAAATTATTTTCACAAGGCCGCTCCGTGCATGTCCTACTCAACTGCACACATGCGACGATTCCAAACCTCCTTAGCCACCTCTCAAAGCATGGGTGGCAGGTAACAGTGGTTCTATTCTTATCTCAATATGTTCTCACTGTTAAGATCTGACACAGAATAGTATAGTCTGTTGGAGTCTTTATAATTATTGTTGAGGGCCTTACTAGATTCTGATTGTATTGACTTCGGGTCAATATGGCCGATAGGCGACAAAGTTCCGTTGAGGCATTGTCTAAAAAGTGTTCCTTGTTTTAGTTTCCTCATATTCCAAGTCCGGCTTGTTGCTGGAGCTACTGAGTAGTGCTCTATGCACACCGTGAGCTGTGTAATTCATCCTGATGATGTTTCTAAATTCAGATTACTTTCGATGAATGATATCTTATGAAGAAGGACAGTTCAGATGCGTTCACTGTCGTTGCTATAAAACGCCTTATGTCTTTTGACATGTGCTGTGTTTGCTGTGACGGGAACTGCAACTGCTTTTCTTTGTTTGGATATTCGATGAGATGTTAATTCGGATGGTTCCACTGGCACGGGCGTTTGAGCAATTATGGATTTTCATTCGTTTGCAGTGAAACCAAAGCCTTCGAATAACCATAACCTTGGGGGACCCGAGAGACACAAACTGGTATCTGTTTTCCAGGACCGTAATTATCTGCCTGAAAAGTCTATGGACTGTCGAATAACAGCAGTGGATTTTTTCATGTCGCCAACAGTGTGTATCTAGTTAATTTTTGGAGCGACTCACACATGAAAATAGTGTATTATGTTGAATGCACAACATAAGTTGGAAAGAATGTATTTCAGACGAACAGATAAGATACGAAACTAAAAAAGAATACGAGTTGAGTTTTATAGGAAGAATGCTTTGGATATTCATCGGACATTTGCTGAGAATAAATGTAGAAAGACTTCCCCACCAGGTATTCATGTAAATGAATGAAGAAAGACTTCCCCACCAGGTGTTCATGTAAATGAATGAAGAGAGACTTCCCCACCAGGTATTCATGTAAATGAATGAAGAAAGACTTCCCCACCAGGTATTCATGTAAATGAATGAAGAAAGACTTCCCCACCAGGTATTCATGTAAATGAATGAAGAAAGACTTCCCCACCAGGTATTCATGTAAATGAATGAAGAAAGACTTCCCCACCAGGTATTCATGTAAATGAATGAAGAAAGACTTCCCCACCAGGTATTCATGTAAATGAATGAAGAAAGACTTCCCCACCAGGTATTCATGTAAATGAATGAAGAAAGACTTCCCCACCAGGTATTCATGTAAATGAATGAAGAATGACTTCCCCACCAGGTATTCATGTAAATGAATGAAGAATAACTTCTCTAACAGATATTCATGTAAATGAATGAAGAATAACTTCTCTAACAGATATTCATGTAAATGAATGAAGAATGACTTCTCCGCCAGGTGTTCATGTAAATGAATGAAGAATGACTTCTCCGCCAGGTGTTCATGTAAATGAATGAAGAATGACTTCCCCACCAGGTATTCATGTAAATGAATGAAGAATGACTTCTCCGCCAGGTGTTCATGTAAATGAATGAAGAATGACTTCTCCGCCAGGTGTTCATGTAAATGAATGAAGAATGACTTCTCCGCCAGGTGTTCATGTCAATTCTATGTGTTAAAATAAAGAAGGCAAACCCTTCCTAGTATTCCTGTTATATTGAACGAGTTCAGTGGTATCCTTGTACTTACTGCTCAAGTATTTATAGCTCGTTAATTGTACTAGTGCTAAATAAACTGTGCACAGCTGTAGAACAATGGTTAGTGAACTCCCCTCCTTCCTCCCTCCATCCCTTCCTTCCTCCCTCCCTCCATCCCTTCCTTCCTTCCTTCCTTCCTTCCTTCCTTCCTTCCTTCCTTCCTTCCTTCCTTCCTTCCTTCCTTCCTTCCCTCCCTCCCTCCTTCCTTCCCTCCCTCCCTCCTTCCTTCCTTCCTTCCTTCCCTCCCTCCCTCCCTCCTTCCTTCCTTCCTTCCTTCCTTTCTCCCTTCCTTCCTTCCTTCCTTCCTTCCTTTCTCCCTTCCTTCCTCGCTTCCTTCTCTCCTTCCTTCCTCCCCTTCCTCCTTCCTTCTTCTCCTCTCCTCTCTTGAACTCAGTAGCAGCTCAGTTATCACTCATCCTATAGCAATAACCTTATCATTTGACTAATTTGAATTTCCCGCCAAATCTGACCTCATTATTAACAAGTAATCTATGGTAACAGCAATAAACAAGTTGTTAACGTTATCAACTCCAAACATTATTTACTGTGGCAACGCACGAGCGGTCTGGCATTAATCCCCTCATTGTGAGAGTTTATCTCTGTGTACGTGACGCTTCTGCGAGATGCGATCATGATAAATCACCCCCTTGAGTATTGCCATCTCTCAGGTATGTCAGAAGCCCCCGTGTTACTGCAGCAGGTCTAGTCACGACTATGGACTTCTAAGGCTCGTATCTTCTCGAGGATGCGGCGAGGGTTAAAATTATGACAATAACAAGTTAATGCTTGCCCAAAAACTAATTTCTGAAATAAAAATGCACGTTATATCGTGATTTCCTTAACTGAAACCTCTATCTCTCTTTCTATCTGTATGTGTGTGTATAACACTCTAGTAAAAAAGAAGGTAGACCAAAAGAATCCCTAGGCAGACCAATTAAAAGGGAAGTCTCAACTACGGGACTAAGGAACAACTTATTTGACTTCCGCCCTATGTGCCGTCTTCAGCACAAGTGTGTTTGTGTGAGTGACTATGCGTGTGTGGAGGAGGGGGAGGGGGGAAGGGAAGAGAAGTAATGGAAGAAGAAATAGAGTTTTGGTTGATAAACTAAAGATGACATTGCTTCAATAACAAGAACCATGAAAGGGGAACATAAAATAAATAACTTCTAAGGGCATACAATTATAGTCATTTGGGATGTTGTTCAACGGTCCTATCTTTATTGAGGAATCGAGTCATTTATTGAGTCTGCCACTATGGTTTCTGTAGGTGGGTCGGGGTGCCAGGGAGTAACGAACGCAAACCCAATCCGATCACCATGGATGTACATGACATTTTTTCTGTCCCCCTAATAAAAATAAACCGAGAAGCGAACTTGCAACCCTTCAACATTGGGAGAAACGTCTGATCCAGCACACTCCGCCACGTGTCGCATTTGTATCCTCCTAGCACCATCAACATCATCATCATCATCATAGCAATGTGGTCTTTTTAAAATGGAGATCTATGCAATCCTTTCATCGTTATTTATTTACGTTAATAATATTTAGTTGTGCTTTTAAATTCTGATCATAGGACTGTGATTTACAGTCCTGACGTCATATGAAGTGTACGCGTCACGAATGACGCCCCTAACTTATTCCTCTGTCTCGTGCTCATGTCTGACGCCATAAGGCATTGTAGGTTTTACATAATAAGAGAACAAGCTCTGAGTGAACAACATGGACACTTATTAGTATTGGACTTTTCGAATGGAAATGACAGAAGTGTGCACTGTTAATATCTGAGACAGAATGGTATGGTCTGTTTGAGTCCTTGTATTTGTTGTTAAGGACCTTTATAGATTCTGACAATGTCCTTCATTCTCCTATTTGTTTTTTTTTTTAAATTTTGATTTGTAGTCTATGATGATTCTTATTGTGGGTCAGTGGGTGGTAAACACACAGGCTGAATGTTGTCACTTGCTTTACATAGCTCATGTTTGTTCCTTTGTGCTTGTACCACAATGACTGACAAGCACTGTGCGATTTTAAAACCAAAAAAAGTAGTACACATTCTTTAAAAATAAAAATAAAAAAATAGACCTCTTTATTGTATTCAGAGGTAGGGTTCGATTCCAACCGACGACTTCCGGGTTCAGCCGGTCTTAAAAGGGTACCTATTTTTTTCTGGGAAAGTAAAGTGGCACGAGCGTAATACCGATCACATTACCCCAAAAATCATGTGCTGAAGGTCTGTAAAATCGATAGTCACTAACAACATATTCCCTAAACGTCATTTGGCGTGACGGGGCACTTTACTTTTTACTTACATTATTGTGTTTTTTTATTCTTCTATGGTATTATCCTACATGTAATACACCTGCACATTTCTATTTTATGTATCTTACCTTCAATAATTACTGCTATAATATCATCTACAATAATCTCTGGTATTATACACACTGTGAAACATATTCTGTTTTCATTAGAACTTATTTGAAATATAGTTGCTTTATTGTTAATGTAGATAGAATCGATCTGGAGACACAGATTGGAGTAAATGAGAGAACATGATAAGGAGAGGTTGCAATTTCCCTTGACTGTCTCGTCAGATTAGACAATATTCCACCTGTTTCTTTGTTAATACAATGCCATGATCAATAAGTAAATGCGTCATTCCTTTAATAAATGGTATGCTGTTCGTTATTTAAGTATTCACACTAGATTGTTCTCATTTAAAAGATACAATATGTTAACGCAATGTATGCAGCAAATATACACACGCAAGAACACGTTCACAGGCGTATACTTCATTAAAAAGTATTAATTATTACAAGAAATGTAATAAAATGTAATAAACATAATTAATATAAATATGTGAAATATCTCAATAATAAATAAAGGACTACAATATTTTGTTTTACAGCTCCGTGAATGCACTACCTCGCTACAAGAATAATAGGAAATGATAGATACGGGTTTTAAATAAACTCCACTTTGTGTGTTAGCTTGTAATCATTTACGCACGAAATGAACTATTTTAAGCTCGGACCTTTTAAATCTTAATCTCGTTATTTTCCAGTTGTCAGTATCCACCACAGTTTTGTAAACATTTGTGAGAACTTCCTTAAGATAATAATCGTTTCCTCACACATGATAGTTTAGTTTTTACTTTAGGTTAGTTTACTTTACTTTACTTTACTTTACTTTACTTTACTTTAGATGTTATAGTTTAATTTAGTTTAGCTTGGTGGACATGTCACCCTCGAGCAAGTCTTTACGTGTTCTGATCTCTTCTATAGCATATCTGTCAACGTGCTGCGTCTAACGACATCAGTATTTTTGAGGCTAACAAGTCTAATTTGGGTTTCTGTGTAGCGTTCCTGTCTAGCATCCCACACTCACAAATGATGGAGCAATCAGTACTCACATGACCTGCTCTAGATCATGTCGCTTCAGCTGTGACGTGGATTTTATTCTGATTTGGACTTTACAAACATCTCTGCACAAAAGAGATACACATTAACGCTCCAAAAACTCTTACACTCTCACGGTTTGTAATAACCGGCTATAAACCCTGCAACTCTAGAATTATCTAACTTAAATCTATCTATTGACCTTTCGAGCCGTAACCGGCCCATAGGGCGTAGACCAAGATACACCTTCTCCTATATGAATTTTTGTTCTAGCAGTTTTCTTTTAAAGATATTTTATTAAATCTCGCCATCTGTCTCTGTTCTGTGCAAGCAGTTCTATCTCATTGAGGGAGCCGATTCCTGCTGCTCTTGCCTCTCTCATCAATGTTCTTCTCAGTGTCTCCCTGGATCTTCCTCTTTTTCTTTTACCTGTTGTTTCCCATATGAGGGCTTGCTTTGCTATTCGATTATTATCTCTTCTCATCACATGTCCAACGTATGACCATCGTCTTTTCTTTATTACTGAAGATATTAGTGGTTGATTGGCGATTTCTCTAATTTCCTCGTTTGTTTTGAATTCGTTCCATTCTATACCAAGTATTTTCCTTAGACATTTATTTTCGAATGCGTTCAACTTTGTTTTAACTTAAATACAGGGTGTTTATAAAGTCTCACTACACTTGGTATCTAGGTCAATTTGAAAAAAAAATGTTTATGACGTCATCACAATATGTGCTCCCACTGTCAATGAAATTTGTTGAATAAGTTTATTGCTACTGGAAATGTGGAAGATGCTCCACGATCTGGTAGGCCTGCTGTGAATGATGAAATATGTTTAGATATCCAAGACAGAATCCTTAAAAGTCCAGACAAGTCATTAAGAAAACTGTCGCAACAAGTGAACTTACCATTGAGCACATATTGTGATGACGTCATAAACATTTTTTTCAAATTGACCTAGATACCAAGTGTAGTGAGACTTTATAAACACCCTATATAACTACACAATATTGTCAATTTCAAATTGACCCATATATTTTATTTTTAGTTAAAACTTTTTTCCAGTTTTCATGAAATTAATTAGCGAACATGTGTATATCATGAAAAATAGACTAATGGGGTATAGCTATTTCGGACAATAACACTGTCTAGTTGGTGTGGGCGTGTTAAGAGTTAATAATGTACTAGGACAGGACAGTGTGATGATAACATAGCGGACCTAATTGCTGGCGTGCATGCCTCCATGTAGTTTACACATGTGTAGCATATGTACATACTAGTTATGATTGTGAGTGCTAATGAACACTATTTTGTGTCCTCTCAACTAGCTCCTGGGACTCCTCCAGAGAATGTAATGGCGCGAGCGGCAAGTGCCACTGCTGTTGTTGTCTCGTGGGACGAGCCCAAGATTCCAAATGGCATTATTCAGGTGAGTCTCGTTTTGACATCTCTTGTTTGGCTGTCTCAGTTTAGTTTTTATTATTATTATTTTTTTTTGTTTTGTTTCTCTCTCTCTCTCTGCGTTCAGGACTCAATCAGAGTAAGGATTCCAGACTCTCATATGAAGTCAGCTGTCAGGCTAAGTGTGTTGATCGCCCCCACAGACAGAACATCACAATTAGAGTCTGTCAGATCCACTCTGACTGAACACCCGTTAATACGTTGCACTGTGTTCTGCGCCAGTGGCCCAGTGCATCCGATTTCAGCCAGCATTTTTTCAGGTTTGCTTTCCTTAGCCTTTGATTGTCCCCAGTCTTCCTGCAAGGCAGCAGTTGATCTTTTCTGTCGGGGGATTCTGCCCTCAGATGGTCGGCCTTCCCAGGTTTACGAGCACCATCTGCCCGAGTCACTAGAGGTGACTAACACAGACATGCGACTTGTAATATGAGGAAACTGCAACAAGGAACAAGGTTTAAAGAGCTTTTAAATGTCTACTATATTAAGGTTTACTATATGGCCTTTAGTGTCTTGAAACGGTTGTAGCAAGCGATGATGATTAGTCAGATGTTTGGTAAAATATTAGTGTCTTATGCTGGATGCAGTTTTGCTGAACAGTTTTTCTTGTGGTTGAATCTGCCAATACTGCATAGATTCAACCGCAGAATGAACAAGATGTAATCGTTGTGCCTGGCCTCGTCTCCTTTTCTCCTGCGCCGTTTGTCTTCTGAATTCGATATCAACGCTATCTTGAATATTTATGTGCCGTTTTTTATTTGTGCACTCCATGTGCTACAGTCTACAGCCCCGATCCTCTCAGTATATGTTTCTATATGCAGGGGAAACCTGGGGAATGAATAATAATCTAGAAAGTCGAGTTAAAGGATTTGAATGTCGCTGTCTTAATTCAACACATTAGAATAAAGAAGTCAGACGTTCAGGCATTAACAACACCAATCAAGAAGTGAAAAGAAGACGTTGGAAATAGCGAGGTCATGTACTAAGAAATGAACGAACCACGCATTCGTACCTAGCATTAACATGGGCACCACCTGGCAAGAAGGAGTAGACCATTGTTCCATGGCGACGAACCATACACGATGAAAGGAAAGAGGCTGGCAAGTATTGGAGAGAGTTGGCCATGCTTGCTCCAGGTCTCTTCGGACGATCTGATGTGAGTGCCTTATGTCCCGACCGAAGTCCAGAAGATTGAGTTATTTGCGGGTCATCATCATTGTACTCCGAACATGTTCATATGCACTCTGATCATGTCATCAGCAAGTCCAGCGACTGACGACTCCAGTTCTTAGTTGGTTGATATTTCTTGTCATTGTTCATTTTGTCGCTGAAGTCGATGCTGTGGTTCATCCAGACTCACGTGCACTCAAGGCCCAGAACCTGTTTCCACGCCATAGACTGACCAACCCCAGTCAGTCAGCTCTTCGGCATGTGGATACACCGTGAACTTTTTACTTTTTTAGTTCAGAAAATTAAGGAGAAGAAACAAACTTACGCTTTTGGTCATCAGAAAGGATGATAAATTAAACACAGACATAATTAAATGTTTGGTTTTGGTGGTAAATTTCTTCCCTCATTTCGTCCCCAGGGATATAAAGTTTTCTACACGCGGTCACCAGAAGAGCCGATCTTCTTTTGGGAACAGTTGGAAGTTAAGAGCGATACACGTCTGGCCACCATCTCGGGCCTCATTTCAAACGCCACCTACTCCATCACCGTTCTGGCCTACTCCGTTGTCGGCCAAGGACCCATGTCACACCCTATCCAAGTGCTCACCACCCAAGGAGGTAAGATGTGTAGTCCTTCTGTTACCTTCTGTTGAATAAAACAAATACGCCGCACAATTTAATTGCAACGGGATTGATTTGACTTCAAACGGACTTGACTTAATAAAAGTAGGCAAACTCACAAAACGTTACATAGCTATTAACAGTTTCCATTGTTGTCTTAATTTGTCGATGGCTAATCTAGTTTCCACGGCCCCTGCTGGTCACCATTTACTACGGTAATTATTTTATGGAGTTTTAAACAAACAGTAAATGCTAAATTTATAGAAAACAGTTACTATACTAACTGTAATAAAGGAACTTAGATTTCTTGCTTTAAATAGATATACATCTGTGTTGGGAAGGGTAGGTTTTGAGAATATATAAATGTTTTTCATTATTTATCTCATACAACAGTTAGTAATATTATTTTGAAATATATATCTTTTTTGTGTTGCATTTATTCAAACAAGGTTTGACCACTAATATAACCATAGCTTTCAAGACTGAAGTATTTATAGTCTACACGGCATTTAGCTAAGCATTTAGCAATAGCCACAAGCCTAATCATTTAGCAATAGCCTATAGGCCTAATCATTTAGCAATAGCCAACAGGCCTAATAATTTAGCAATAGCTCACACACCTAATCATTTAGCAATAGCTCACAAGCCTAATCATTTAACAATAGCCTACAAGCCTAATCATCTGGAAATAGCCTATAAACCTAAGCAATTAGCCATTACCTATAAAGCATAAGAAATTAGCCAGAGCCTGCAAGAACAAAGCAATTAGCCATAACCTACAAGGCGTAAGAATATAGCATAGCCTTCAAGCTTAACCAATTAGCCAAAGACTACAAGGTCTAAGAAATTAGCCATACCCTACAAGACCTGTTCCAGTCCAGACAAACAATTATCCATAGCCTACAAAGTCGAAGAACTTGCCCAAAGCCAACATGCCTTAGCAATTAGCCATAGCCTATAAGGCCTAAGCTGTTAGCCATAGCCTACAAGCCCTAAGCAATTAGCCGTAGCTTATAAGCTTAAGCACTAAGCCATAGCCTATAACGCCTAAGCATTTAGCCATAGCCTATAACGCCTAAGCATTTAGCCATAGCCTATAACGCCTAAGCATTTAGCCATATCCTATAACGCCTAAGCATTTAGCCATAAACCTACATGCCTAAGCAATTAGCCATAGCCTATAAGCCTAAGCATTTAGCCATAGCCTATAACGCCTAAGCATTTAGCCATAAACATACATGCCTAAGCATTTAGCCATAGCCTATAACGCCTATGCATTTAGCCATAAACCTACATGCCTAAGCAATTAGCCATAGCCTATAAGCCTAAGCATTTAGCCATAGCCTATAACGCCTAAGCATTTAGCCATAAACATACATGCCTAAGCATTTAGCCATAGCCTATAACGCCTATGCATTTAGCCATAAACCTACATGCCTAAGCAATTAGCCATAGCCTATAAGCCTAAGTATTTAGCTATAGCCTGTAAGGCCTAATCACTTAGCCATAGCCTATAAGACCTAAGCAATTAGCCATAACCTACAAGCCTAAGCAATTAGCCATAGCCTACATGCCTAAGCAATAAGCCATAGTATATAAGGCCTAAGCAATTAGCCATAGCCTATGAGGCTTAACCAATAAGCCATAGTCTACAAGCCTACTTAATTAGCCAGTCTATAAGGCCAATGTAATTAGCTATAGCTTATAAGACCAATGTAATTAGCCATAGCCAACAAGGTCGAAACAATGTAATAATGACTTTTCAGAGCGGCACAGCAACATGAACTCAGCTGCAGCGTTGTTTGCTGTGTCATTTCCTAGAATCTGGTCTCTTTCAATTTTTTTTTATTCTAGTGTGTTCCCTACTCCGTTATAAGCTCTAAATATTACCAAGGTAGTACACAAATTCGGATGTATATATACATACATATATAATAGTTTCGCCAAAAAAAAAGAAGCTCAGAAGTTGGCGTTTTTAGTGTTACTCAAAAATACAGCCAAAGCAGTCTATTTTTGTCATGCAATTTGTTTAAACGCTTATATTACTGTCAATAATTCCCATATTGCTGTGCAGCGAAGGGGAAATAACTGTAATTACGAACGAGTTTGTTATTTAAATGAAAAGTAATTGCTGAGCGTATGTGAATACATTTTTTTTTGCATGTGTATGCGCGTACATAAGCCACATTTATGAGATAAAATATACGATTAATTAAATGTGTTGGTTAAAATTGTGACATTACTTGATGTCTTTATGTAGCATATTATCTTGAATTAAAATTTCGGTTTTGTATATTTAAACAAAACTTTAAACAAAAAAAAAAAAAACAAAAAAAAAAACGCTAAAGAGAAATATAAAAATCGGGACCCCCATATGTCAGACAAACCTAAAACAGACTAAACATATGAAACAGTATAAATATGTTGGTATTTTGGATAATGTATTATTAATAAACGTGATAACCAGTAGTATTTCATAAACTTGCTGTTATCGACAAAAGTAGATTTTAAAATGCTGAAATGTTCATATATTTTTGGAGGTATAGTCAACTTCTATATGCATTTAGCTTTTTGATTGCTTTTTGTGCATGCGTTATTGCTGCGATGGCAGACTGCATGTGTTGATGCCCATGCCTGGAATGCTTAGTGTAAATAGTGTAATCATGCATGTTGTGGCGAGGAACCGACCTGAGGTCGTGACCCTCGCATGTAAAGACATTTGACCTCTATGCAGTCACGTGATATGTGCTTTTGTTGTAATTAAGTGTGTGCGCATCGACAACTCCACAGCTCGACACTTGAAGGTGTATAACAGTAGCAAATTTAAAATGGAGAAACGCGGGTAGAAAGTGGTATAGTTAATGACTACCAAGCGCAACAGTACCATACTTATGAGTACATGAAAGGACTGCATAACCAAAACAGCGTGCGATAATACTATTCGTAGTCCCACCACACCTGATATAATATGTGGCAGTACAAGACATGGTACAATCCATAACAGAATACCACACATCGTAGTATCATCACACCTGACATTGCCACATGGGATAATACCACACATCGTAACACCATCACTCCTGACATTGCCACATGGGATAATACCACACATCGTAACATCATCACACCTGACATTGCCACATGTCAGAATACTACACCTCGTAACATCATCACACCTGACATTGCCACATGGGATAATACCACACATCGTAACTTCATCACACCTGACATTGCCACATGGGATAATACCACACATCGTAACATCATCACACCTGACATTGCCACATGGGATAATACCACACATCGTAACATCATCACACCTGACATTGCCACATGTCAGAATACTACACCTCGTAACATCATCACACCTAACATTGCCACATGGGATGATATTACACCTCGTAACATCATTATCTGACACTGCCACATGGGAGAATACTACATCTGGTATCAACACACCTGGCACTGCCACATGGGATAGTACCACACCTCGTAACGCCATCACACCTGGCACTGGAGGTCTCTGTAGCCTAGTTGGGAATCGGTAACCTAGTAGGGAAAACCACCCGACTGGGCTACCGATGTTCGGACAACCCGTGTTCGATTCCCGTTAGAAGCAGTGTGAATTGTACTCGTATGTGGGGGAAAAAAAACCCGCGGTCGACCCAGCGGCTGGCAGAAATGGGTACCAGGGTAGTACTCTGGGAAGGTGAGGAACCCCGCCTCGCATCGTGAGTTTTGATGCTTGAAGCGACACTGCTCAAAAGTCTCCGAACACTTCTGGATAGGTGGCCGAGCAATTGATGGTGAAAACTCGCGTGCTAAGAGGCCGATTCAAGTCTCGTACTTTATCTTTATCTGATACGGCCACATGTGATAATACCACACCTTATAACATCATCACACATTGTACTGCCATATGTGATAATACCACACCTTATAACATCATCACACATTATACTGCCACATGTGATAATACCACACCTTATAACATCATCACACATTATACTGCCACATGTGATAATACCACAGGTTGTAACATCATCACACATTATACTGCCACATGTGATAATACCACAGTTGTAACATCATCACACTTGACACTGTCACATGGGAGAATACCACAGGTTGTAACATCATCACACTTGACACTGTCACATGGGAGAATACCACAGATTGTAACATCATCACACCTGACACTGCCACATGGGAGAATACCACAGGTCGTAACAACATCACACCTGACACTGCTTCATGGGAGAATACCACAGGTCGCAACACCTTCACACCTGACACTGTCACATGGGAGAATACTACAGGTCGTAACACCATGATACCTGACACTGTCACATGGGAGAATACGACAGGTCGCAACACCTTCACACCTGACACTGTCACATGGGAGAATACTACAGGTCGTAACACCATGACACCTGACACTGTCACATGGAGAATACGACAGGTCGTAACACCATCACACCTGACACTGCCTCATTGAAGAATACCACAGGTCGTAACACCATCACACCTGACACTGCCTCATTGAAGAATACCACAGGTCGTAACACCATCACACCTGACACTGTCCACGTGAACACACCACCAGTTTTATAACTCACACCACATGAGCCACCAATAGACATCCGACATAAGACCTACATCGCCACACCTATCTCACAACATCACACTGAAATTAACGCACATTCCACGTTCTCCTACACAAATACATACATACTACATCACATTTAAAATACACAAACAAAAATCGATATCCGCCCCGAAATTAAATGTTCTGGCAGATGTTACCTGACACTTCTATTACAGTAAAACATTACAAATCATCATCATCATGTGACGATGAATTCGGTTCGTTTATAATCATAGTAAGGGCGTAATCCCCATTTCTATTGAACATATTGAACATAAAGACAACCGGTAGTGTGCTTATTGCCATAGTAGGAAGTGTTTGTAACCAAACTTCAGTCTCAACAATTCATAGCATAGATTACGATTGTGCTAGTATCGTCTTAGTTTTTTCCTGAGTCGTATCTTTTGACTGGGAACTGCTATTTTATGATACAGAGTTTACATAGATTCCCAACACGTCGTATCAACAATTTCTTTGATTCACGTAGTCGAAAATCTCATACTATGAATTTGGTTGTACAAGATTATTTGTTGATTATCTGCTTTACACAATGTATAGTCGAGCATCTAATACTTCTAAAATCATTGTTCTTGATCTGGATGTGCTCAAGAGGTTAACACCGTTATTTATTTGAGCCATCACTTCGTATATATTTTATGTGACATTTCTAATTCTATCGTTCATTCTATCAAATATTACAACTCGTCTTGATGTACACTTGCTATTCTATATCTATGACTTATTCAATGCTGCTTTTAATCTTCTAACTATTGTTCTCTGGCAAACAAAACATCTGAATCTAACTTTAAACAATTCTCAACAGAACTATATTTTCCCGCCTGACCTATCTCTAGATCTTCCATCTACATCTCTTTGATAGACACTAACTGACTGTGTGGAAGTCCATAGCTGTAAAGACTCACGTCTGCCTTCAGGCAGTTTCGGCCGATGCCGAACTAATCTCGTCTATTTTACTTTTTTCTAAACTTCTGAATCATCTGTCAAACCCTCAAATCTTCTAATGCAGGAGGTTAAATAATCCCCCCCCCCCCAATCTCTCTCTCTCTCTCTCTCTCTCTCTCTCTCTCTCTCTCTCATATTTGCATAATTTATTGGCTTAGTCTCTGCTCAGCCAATAAGTGAATGCGAAGTTCAACTCATAAATTTATTTTTTTGCTAAATTTTGCAAAAAAAAAAAAAAAAATACTCCATCTTGACATTTCGTTAACCTCTGAGTTTAAAAAATAACGCTAACCTGAACTGTGAGTAACATCTCTCTCATACACTTAACGTGCCCCCGAGTGTATCAACCTACTTTCTAGACATGTGACGGTCTCAAGTTTGCACCTATTCCCCCACCTTTCTAATAACAGCCACAATTTTCCATCCCCCAAAACTGACTACTGTTCTACGGTGTCTGTGTTATAATTGTCCTGCCACCGTTCACTTAACAATGAACAAACTACTAAGCTATCCGACCCAAACTATATCTCTATTTCCCATTATGCAATCTATTCTTTCTATCTATTGTCCTTTCGAGCCGAAGACGGCACATAAGGCAGAACCACAATCTTTAAAAAAGAAACTTGCGTGCCAAAATGTCACATATTGCAGAGATCACTGCTTCCAAAATATATGGTTCTGTTTCCATAACAATACTTTTTACAATGACAGTTTATCAAGCCATCGATCAATCTCCTTAGTCGATCTATTAGAAACCTCCAATTAAATTAGATTTAAAAAAAAAAAAAAAAACATCCCTGTGCAACTAGGACATCTATGGCGGTATTGTCATTATTATATTTGATTGAGAAGAGTTTGCTAAAGATGGCGCAAATGAGGCCAGGCAGTGAACGCTTCCCGAACTCGATTTGATGAACGCTGCAGATGCCAGGCGCTGTATGCAGAAAGAAAGGAAGCTTTCGAGATGATATTCACAAGGGCACTAAAACCGTTATCTCTCGAGGTAGACTGAAACACACCGCCAAGGAAAACATCACCAATATTGAAGTCATCACTGTCATTGAAATATTACCACCATTGGAAATATCATCATCACCCTCATTGAAATATCACCACAATTGGAAACATCATCATCACATTCATTGGAAACATCACTATACAACCTCATCATAATTCGCTGTGGGAATTGAACACCTGACGAGCTTGCCTGACTTCGATGGAATCACGAGCTTCTGCTAATTAATGAATCTACAACACGAAGCTCCCGGATCGTCAGTAACAGCATGATGCTGCGACATGACCGTACAACCTTTGCTCAGGAAATCGATAGCGATCAAATCATCTTCTGTGGAAACACCGATTCCGTGTAGTTGATCAAAACTTCAGATGACACTAGTTTCTAGTCTACGGCTTTCAAGAAACCTTTAACGCATCAAAGACCACGTAGCCTTAAGTTCTTAGAAGCTAACGACGTCATCACCATATAGCCCAGGAAAAAATCATGGAGTCAGTGCACCATAGTGGATATCGTTCCGTCTATGTTAACGGTCAGTTTCGTTTGCTTACTTCGTTCATTTCTAGTATATGTAGATATTAAGATATTTCAATAATGCAACACAAGGTTAACGTTTTAGAGTAAGGATCCCGGTGATCTTGACCCCCTTAGAGGACATAGAAGATGATGGGCGAAACACTTGAACGAGGGCTATATAGAAGATGATGGGGCGAAACACTTGAACGAGGGCTATATAGAAGATGATGGGGCGAAACACTTGAACGAGGGCTATATAGAAGATGATGGGCGAAACACTTGAATGAGGGCTATATAGAAGATGATGGGGCGAAACACTTGAACGAGGGCTATATAGAAGATGATGGGCGAAACACTTGAATGAGGGCTATATAGAAGATGATGGGGGCGAAACACTTGAATGAGGGCTATATAGAAGATGATGGGGCGAAACACTTGAACGAGGGCTATTATTCATGAACAGGTCCAACTTTTATAGCAGAACCCTGGAAATCAGACAAGGCATTGCTGTCGCCACGCCACCGTGTGCTGGCCATGTGGCATTCGAACATCATCGTCTTGTATCGACCATGTGGCATTCATCATCATCATCACAGGATCGTCCTTGAAATAACTGCAGTAATATTCTCATTGCGACATGCATGAAACAAACCCGTAAGAGTAAAACACGTTCGCAAAAGTAAAACACCCGCAAGAGTAGAAGAACAACACCCGCAAGAGTCAAAACAACACCCACAAGAGTAAATCAATACCCGCAAGAGTAAAAGGACAACATCCGCAAGAGTCAAAACAACACCCGCAAGAGTCAAACATCATCCGTAAGAGTAAAACAACATCCACAAGAGTAAAACAACACCCGCAAGAGTAAAAGAACAACATCCGCAAGAGTAAAACAACACCCGCAAGAGTAAAAGAACAACATCCGCAAGAGTAAAACAACACCCGCAAGAGTAAAAGAACAACATCCACAAGAGTAAAACAACACCCGCAAGAGTAAAAGAACAACATCCACAAGAGTAAAACAACACCCGCAAGAGTAAAAGAACAACATCCGCAAGAGTAAAACAACATCCACAAGAGTAAAACAACACCCGCAAGAGTCAAGCAACACCCGCAAGAGTCAAAACAACACCCGTAAGAGTCAAAACAACACCCGCAAGAGTAAAACAACACCCGTAAGAGTCAAAACAACACCCGCAAGAGTCAAAACAACACCCGTAAGAGTCAAAACAACACCCGTAAGAGTAAAACAACACCCGCAAGAGTCAAAACAACACCCGTAAGAGTCAAAACAACACCCGCAAGAGTAAAACAACACCCGCAAGAGTAAAACAACATCCACAAGAGTAACACAACACCCGCAAGAGTCAAACAACATCCACAAGAGTCAAACAACATCCACAAGAGTAAAACAACATCCACAAGAGTAAAACAACACCCGCAAGAGTAAAACAACATCCACAAGAGTAAAACAACATCCACAAGAGTAAAACAACATCCACAAGAGTAAAACAACATCCACAAGAGTAACACAACACCCGCAAGAGTCAAACAACATCCACAAGAGTAAAACAACATCCACAAGAGTAAAACAACATCCACAAGAGTAAAACAACATCCACAAGAGTAAAACAACATCCACAAGAGTAAAACAACATCCACAAGAGTAACACAACACCCGCAAGAGTCAAACAACATCCACAAGAGTAAAACAACATCCACAAGAGTAAAACAACATCCACAAGAGTAAAACAACACCAGCAAGAGTAAAACAACACCAGCAAGAGTAAAACAACACCCGCAAGAGTAAAACAACACCCACAAGAGTCAAACAACATCCGCAAGCGTCAAACAACATCCGCAAGAGTAAAACAACACCCGCAATAATCAAACAACACCCACAAGAGTTAAACAACACCCGCAAGAGTAAAACAACACCCGCAAGAGTAAAACAACACCCGCAAGAGTAAAACAACATCCGCAAGAGTAAAACAACACCCACAATAATCAAACAACACCCACAAGAGTTAAACAACACCC
This sequence comes from Megaustenia siamemsis, assembly GCA_032433765.1. Taxonomy (NCBI): domain Eukaryota; kingdom Metazoa; phylum Mollusca; class Gastropoda; order Stylommatophora; family Ariophantidae; genus Megaustenia; species Megaustenia siamemsis. The sequence goes on along the minus strand of JAVIAB010000160.1, from coordinate 21,868,405 downwards.
GGAAGAGTAAAACAACACCCGCAAGAGTAAAACAACACCCGCAAGAGTAAAACAACACCCACAAGAGTCAAACAACACCCGCAAGAGTCAAACAACATCCGCAAGAGTAAAACACCCACAAGAGTAAAACAACACCCGCAAGAGTAAAACACCTACAAGAGTAAAACAACACCCACAAGAGTAAAACACCCGCAAGAGTAAAACAACATCCGCAAGAGTAAAACACCCACAAGAGTAAAACAACACCCGCAAGAGTAAAACACCCACAAGAGTAAAACAACACCCACAAGAGGACCTTTGGATTGTCAATTCCATCTGAGGCTACTGGACAGTGGATCTTTCCAGACTGGATCGTTCATATTGTATCAGGATATACTGGCATTATAGGCTTGTCTACTATAAAGACACCACTCTCACACATTACACACAGAGCCAAAGAAAGTGTATACGAAAGTGAATTCTTTTCCCTCCATCGAATCAGTTTCAGTGCAATCGAGGTATCCCCATATCTGCTCCACCGTCCGTCCGCAGCATTTCTCGAAACGTGTGTAGACTAACTGTTCCTGTAAGGTTTTCAGTGTAGATACATCTACTTTCCTCACTAAGCACTCCGGATCGACCAGACCCCACTTTCCACCTTTAGACTCATCAGTCTCTCAATGTACACCTCATAGCCACATAATTCTACATCACTAGGTAACACTGTTTAGCATATGCGTGCCTATATGTTTTCTTCGAAAGAATGTCATTGTTCTAAATCTTTGTTGAAGAGGAACTAATCGATCCACTATGGTTCACCCTAAGACCAACATTTCTTCACATATATCAATAGCAATGCAACTTACTATCCTTACTGCAACGCCAGTCCCTGATTTACTCCAGACCTGATATTGAATTTATTTCCTCTATTTGATTTCATATATTTATTACCTTTCCTTTTACATATATAAATCACTACTAAATGTCAGTCTATGTTTACCTCAGATGTACACCTTCATAGTTTCTTCAATCTTCACCCTACAAATGAAATTATATTATAAATCTTAAAGGGAGCGTTAATTACAATTTTATCGTTTCATTTCCGTTCACTCGTATTAGTTTATTTTATTAATTTTTTTTTTTTTTTTTTACCTTTTACACTTTATTCCACATTACGAAACGAATTTATTATCAAGTTTGTTTTGATATATCTGGATTATTACAGAGATATCTCTTTTTTCAATCCGTTTAATTCCTATCGGAATATATATATATACACACATAAACACACATTCATTTATATATATATATATATATATATATATATATATATATATATAAAACAAACACTCATATACATGTCTATAAAAAACATACACATATATATATATATATATATATATATATATATATATATATATATATATATATATACTCCAGTGTATGGACATAAATTATTTCAGTTCGGAAGAGTAGCGTCCTCTTGAGTAACATTGCACATTATTCTGTTGTTGTCTAATCTGTCATTAGAAGATCCCTAGTTAATAAACTAGATAAGAAAATAAATAAGGCAAAAGCAGCTTTCCAAAAAATGAGAAAGATACTATGCAATCCATTGTTGACAATAGAAACAAGAAAAAGAGTTCTTAAATGTTATGTAGAGCCAGTCTGAACGTATGGATGTGAATCTTGGACAGCAGACAAGACATTCACTGGAGTGTGTAGAAATGTGTTTTACAGAAGAATGTTGAGAGTACCATGGGCAGCTAAGAAGAGTAACGAAAACGTTCTGAAAGAGGTCAAAGCAAAACGAGAGCTAATTTCAAATATTATGAAGAAACGTTCATCATTTTTTGACCATGTAATGAGAGGAGAACAACTCGAATATATTGTAACAACTGGAAAAACTGAGGGACGAAGAGATAGAGGGAATCAAAGAGAAAAAAATAACAGACAGCTTAAGAGAATGGCTAGACAGGTCAACCACAGAAATGATAAATAACTGTCTAGTTCGAAAGTTATGGAGAGATATAATCACCTACGCCAGCAGCCCGGTACTTGATGATGATGAATTGATAAACTAGAAATTATTCAGTATAACTTTTTTAAAAGACTCGCATTCGTATCTAATGACCCGGAAGTACGTAGGGAGGTCAAAAGTAATGCACAATTTTTTTCTCGGAAACTATTCGGTAAAATGTGTGAAATTTTCACAGATTGTAGCTGAACATCCCCTTTACACTACCTATTTTTCAACATAATCTCCGTCCAAGCGTATTGCCTTACGCCAACGCGAAACTAGGTCATGAATGCCTCGTTTGTACCAAGTTTTGTCCTGCTCGCGTAGCCATTTTTTAACTGCACGGATCACATCCTCATCATTGTCAAAGTGTGTCCCACGCAGACATTTTTTGAGTGGTCCAAACAGATGGAAATCTGAGGGAGCCAGATCAGGGCTGTAAGGAGGATGGGGCAGTACAGTCCAACCAAATTTGTTGATTGCTTCCCGTGTTACCAGACTTGTGTGAGGGCGTGCATTGTCATGTTGAAGCAACAAATCTGCAGATGGCTTATTAGGCCGAACTCTGTGGAACCGACTTTTGAGTTTTGTCAGTGTATTGATGTAAGCTGTCGAGTTGATTGTCTCACCTCTTGTCATTACATCAACAAGAATCACACCATCAATGTCCCAGAAGACAGTGATCATCACCTTTCCGGCTGATGGAGATGTTTTGAATTTTTTTCTTTTGGTGACTGCGGATGATGCCATTCCATTGACTGCATTTTTGTTTCAGGCTCATAATAATGTGCCCACGTTTCGTCACCTGTAACAATTTTTGACAAAAACATTTCTCCTTCAACACCGAAACGCTCCAACAATTCAGAACAGAATGTTTTCCTTTGAACTCTGTGATCATTTGTTAGGCACCGAGGAACCCATCGAGCGCAAATCTTTGAATATCCGAGAGTTTTAAAAATTGCGATTGCACTTCCCTTGCTGACTGTAAGCTGCAATGCCAATTGCTGACTAGTGATACGCCTATCCTTACGAATAATGGCATCAGCCCGGTTTAACATGTCTGTGCTGGTAGCCGAGGCAACACGTCCAGAACGCGGTAAATCATGCAGCTCCACTCGTACACTTTCTGCAGCTTTAATTCTCTGAACCCAGCGACTAACTGTGCTCCTATCGACTGCAGAACATTTGTACACTGCACACAGTCGTTTATGAATGTTTGCCACAGTTTCTTTTTCCGCAACCAGAAATTCTATGACAATTCGCTGTTTGTAACGGACATTGTTGACAAGCTCATTTTAACGGTTCATAGATTGCGTAATATTTATCAGAATGCTGTGCAATTTGGTGCACATAATTGGAACATGTCATATTCCAAGTGTGCAAAATTTCATATTCCTATCTTTATTATTAGCCGAGAAAAAATTGGTGTGCATTACTTTTTGACCTCCCTTCAGTAATAGCAGAATATGTTTCGTTATTATATGGGGATATAGTGTAAGCCTTCATGTTCAATGCAGGAGGAGGTCGACGCTAGGGAGCCATGACTCATGCGCGCCCAGCTTTTCTAGAGTGTCAAGAAGCTAAAGGGATGAAACTCTTTCTCGACAGGGCGGCCTATTGATGACCAGGTTACCTCCTGCTGCAAAGCTCTGTATAGTGTTTCTTATTACAGCATAGAATTGTACCTAAGAGTGGACTATGAAAGTACCTCAAAAGGTGCCTTTAAAATGGAAGGTGGTGGTTGGACAGGAGAATGCCCTTTGTTAAAGTCTAGCTTGTACATGTTTTAATGAGGTATACAGGGGCTTTGAGTCCTGGAACATTGCTGAAGACTGGATGTTGAACCACTATATTATTTACAGATAAACGGGGTCAGGAGAGCTCGATAAGCAAGTAAAGAAAGCGAATTATGACGTGAAAGAGTGCACAAGGCGCGGAGACACGATATAAATTTCTCTCTCAGTAGGCTTCTCTCTCTCTCTCTCTCTCTCTCTCTCTCTCTCTCTCTCTCTCTCTCTCTCTCTCTCTCAGTAAGCTTCCTTTATTTCTCTCATTTTTCTCTCAGTAAGCGTCCTCTCCAACAGTAGTATCCTCTCTTCCACAGTAGGGCCCTCTCTCTCTTTCAGTAGGCGTCCTCGCGTTCTTTCAGTAAGCGCCCGTTCTCTTTCTCTCCCTCTCTCTCAGTAGGCGTTCTCTCTCTATATTATTCAGTCGGCGTCCTCTCACTCTCTATCAGTAGGCGTTCTCTCTCTATATTATTCAGTCGGCGTCCTCTCACTCTCTATCAGTAGGCGTCCTCTCTCTCTCTCTCTCTCTCTCTCTAAGTAGTCATCTCCCTCTCTCTCTCTAAGTAGGCATCTCCCCTCTCTCTCTAAGTAGGCATCTCCCCTCTCTCTCTAAGTAGGCATCTCCCCTCTATCTCTCTTTAGTAGGCGTGCCCTCTCTCTCAGTAGGCGTCCTCTTTTTCTCTCTCTGCGTCCTCTCCCCCCCCCTCTCTCTCATCAAGCATCCGCTCTATATCTCTCTGTTGGCGTACGTGGTTTAGAGGTAGTCAGCTCTGTTTCACAACCAAGAGGTCCAGGGAGCGAGTCCCGATGAACGCGGTTTATTCTGTAAGAAATCACTACTCGTGGTTTTACCTTCATCAAGACCACGGCTACCGTCAGAAGTAATGGCAAACCACTGACGTGTAATGCCTAGACAATTACACTGTCAATAAATGTTGGGATTATAGCAATGTTCTGCTAGGGACATGCTACTTACTCTACTACTCTCTCTCACACCCTCTCTGCAAAAAACAGCAACAACAACAAACACGAAGTGTTAATTGATAGCAACTAACCGATACAAATTATATAACAACATCATTGTGTTTTTTTAGTTCTGTTTACAAGAAACACTGAGAAATAGTGATGCCAAACTGATTTAATTGTCTTTGTAAACTTATGTCACATTGCAACAGTGTTTCAACCTACTGTTTGAGCATGTATGTCATCTGAACTATCTCAGAACTATATGTTGTTGAATATTTTATATGATAGTATGGTGGCACCCAATTGCATAATAAAACAAAGGCTGATATTATTTCAGTGCCCACCTTCTACATTTCTACACTGATATAAAATCCATGTCAGGTGTGGTTTAATCTTTTATAATTGATTTATCTCATTTGGTCTTTGTTTTCATTGCTTTATAAATTTGATTATTATATTAATGTTTTAATACCATGTTTTGTTTTGCGTTATTTAATCATAATAATAGTTTAACAGACAGACAGTCAAACATATTTAATACATAGGACCAGTTCTCATATGCACATGACTACTGAACGTTTTCTACTAAAATGAGCAAAATCCCAATTACTACCTTCACCTTGACCTTCACACCAACCCCTGTAGCATTCCTTGCGGGTCACATGACCGGCTTGTCATGATCCACGTTTGTTCTCAGTTCCAATTTTTTAAAAACTCAATGTGAGTTCCCTTCTCCATTTTTGCATCCACGGCCTGCTTAAATTTCTTTAAAAAATATGCAAATTTAAAAGGTCAATTACTTCCTGTGTATGTTAACATCAATCTAATTTTGTTTCGTGACATAGTACGCATGTTAGCAATAACGTCACACACAGCACCTGCCCAACAACGTTTCCACCCCTTCATCCTATATTTCTATCTTGTCTACATGACTGAAATGTCAACCAGTTGATCATGTCCTGATGTCAACAATCTAATAATGGATGTACCCCATAGCCATGCTTTAAGACTCTCCAACATGGTGCCTCTTGTAATGTTCTCAAAATAATGCCAATACTTAAGACTACTACTTGTCCTTCTGTGTTAGTGTGTGAGCGCATTTATTGCTTTTAGCTGTGACTTGCACACCGCGTACACCAGCCACATCCTGCAACACATCTATCGTGATCATGTCCGCCCGGTGTGTTTACATGTTTTGTTGAGCACCCCCAGCACTCACCGGCACCCATACCTCCCCTCCATCCAACTGTATGAAGGCATCTGTTGTTGCATATGTACACGTTTCACATTGATGTATGTGTACCAGTGTGTATGTGTGTGTTTAACCATTGTTTAGAATCCACCCTCCCTCACACCTTGACCACACCCCTCCCCCACACTACCACCATCTAACAAACCAAAAAAGGTAGCCGTGTTCTCCTCTACCACCACAGAGATAACAACATCCTTCACCCGTGGACTGTCCTTGATGTTCATATCCCCTGTATTATAGACCACTCCTCTTATATCAATCATCACTGTAATGTCACTATTTGATTTACAAATAAATAAATACGCACAACAAAACAGAACAAACAATTGTTATGTGAGTATCTCCATCGCTTAATTACCAGCACTCAATAGTGACAAATCCATACAAATATTTCCAAACTGAAGCACTTTCATTTTAGCTAATTTGCAGACATGGTGCACTAACAGTGCTCAGTCATAGTGCACCAACAGTGCTAGAGTATGTAAAGTGAATGAGCCGAAAATTATCAGACAACTATTTAAAATTAAGCTAAAAAAAACACAAAAATAAAACATACGTTCACGTGCTGTTGAATAAATAACAAAACAGCAAATTCCCAATAGGTAATCGTTACGTAATCGATATTTGCTGTAATAAATTTAGTTGACATATAAGCACTTATATATGGTATATCATTTTATTTTTCCTTTATTTGAATGATAATAATTATTATGTTGATATAGAGATGTTAAAAATATGCACAGTTTGTATGTTGGTTCGCATAAAACAAGCTTTCCTTGGGGAGACATGGCTGCGATGATTCATATGTCAAGGCAGTGTCATAAATAGCAGTCAATAAGTCTAATTTGTATGTAGACTCAAGTAGGCATATTATGTCCAGTATGTGGTATGTGCACGGTTGGAATCTTCATACATTTATTGTATTATGTTGTGTATGTATGTATATGAATTATGGGACACGCTTCAGCATATTATAAATGCTAAGATTGTTATAGTCAAACTACAACAGTATCTACCTTAGTTATGATCTATTATTATGTGTTTATTAGCCAAGTAATGAACTTTTAAATTATGTTTTTGAGACTTTCTAACGTTGGCTATTTTTAGACTTGTAAAACGTTGCATGATTCATTTCTCGTCCACATTCGATCATAAATGTGTACACAGACATACACACACAGACAAGCACGTACAGACATACATGTACGCAGAGACATTCACGCACAGACACACATGCACGCACAGACATAAACTCACACAGACATGCACGCACAGAATCCAGCTTGTGGTAGACACACAGACCCATATATATATATATATATATATATATATATATATATATATATATATATATATATATATATATATATATATATATATATATATATTTATATGTATGTATGTATACTTACACTCAATCGACAGACTTATAACTCGATGTTGATGATTTTCATTAACATCATTCAACAGTTCATTATCTCTTCACGGTCCAAATGCCTGGCATGGGTATCAGATAGATGATACACGTTGAACTTTCATAATTTACTTGCACATTATACTATTGTAACAAATATCAGGGAAGACCAAAGATGAAATGTCAACCATCAAGAGCTTTCATAATTTACTTGCACATTATAATATTGTTACAAATACCAGGGAAGGCCAAAGGAGAAACGTCAGCCTGGAAACGTTCATCTTTCTCTGTTGTTTTTGTGTAGTAAACATTTGTTCACCATGTTGATTAACTTAAATGTTATATCTTCTCAATATTCCTGCATTGTGCAAACATATGGACATTAGACAAGAAAACAAATGATGAATTCTTCAAAAAATGAAGAATGAATAGAGAACTACTAAACACAATTCGGAGAAGACAAATGGGATTTTTGGAGCATGTTAAAAGACACAGCAGACTACCAAAAGTAATATTGGACGGGAAAATACAAGGTAAAAGAGGCAGAGGCAGAGCAAGACTTACGTGGACGTGTAACATCAAAAGATGGACAAGTGAGCCTATGACAACCCCCACAACTATCAAAGCAAAGAAAATAAACATAAAATAGTTTTGAGCAGTTAAACTAATAGAAAGACAAGACAAACTACAACGTTTCAGCAAAAGCCTTCATTAGGTATAACATTCAAAGGAAGAGACAGAGCGGAAAGGCGCTCCATATTAGCCAACCTTAGATGCAGAGACGGCACATAATGATGATTTTGATTAATTTACATGTTGTTTCATTGTACGATCCACGTCAAACCCACATCGGGGCTTCAGCCATTATGTAACCATTCACATATGTTATTTTAATCTGCTCATGTTTCTGTTTGTTGGGCAGGGTCGGTAGGAAGAAAGAAGGGAATAAACATGTTTCTGTTTGTTGGGCAGGGTCGGTAGGAAGAAAGAAGGGAATAAACATGTTTCTGTTTGTTGGGCAGGGTCGGTAGGAAGAAAGAAGGGAATAAAGATGTTTCTGTTTGTTGGGCAGGGTCGGTAGGAAGAAAGAAGGGAATAAACATGTTTCTTGTCAAATAGTAAGAGCAAATAAAACAACAAACGATTTCAAACAATTATTGGCTCATATGGGAAATCGAAGAGAATAATCTACAAACATCGGTAGCATTGTGGGTTGCGTGGTCCATATTACGCCAATCCGCTAAAATTAATACAGATAAGTAATGATACCCATTTTAAGAGACATGGTATGTTCACAGTTGGGGGTGTTAACAACGCTGTAGCTTGAAATCGATCTGAAATCACCTGGTCAACTAGCAGGCATGTCACTTGACCGACACTGTATGTTTAATAAATAGGTGGCAGTAAAAACACTTTGGCAACATCAACTTGGAAGGGAAGGTACGAGTCAGAGGAATGTGATGACTAAAGTGGACTGATGACATCAAGAGGTGGACACGTGAACCTATGCCAACATGCAGCATGAGGACAAGAGACAGTGGCCAGTCTTCGATGTGGAGAAGGCATCCAAAGAATAAATTAACATCATGAGACAATTCAAGCGATAGGACTTTCAAAAACGAAACAAAAAAAAACAGCCAATCGCTTACGTGACATGTTCAAAAAGGGAAATAATTATCCTCCAGATAAACAAGAACACGGTGCTTGTTCTTGGATGCGTTCGATTATCTAATCTTGAATAGTAAGGTAGTTAATCATGAGCACCGATTATTTAAGGGAAACAATTTTATTGATACTTTTTATGGACAGACCAGGAAGACAGCATAAACAGTATGCTATGTTATAACACGTTATGATCATCATTTCTGCACACCCGTCGAATCTATAGGTGCTCCGATTTTCCCCTCGAAATATCTAGAATCTTCTAGAACCCTGACACTCGTGCATGAACTCTGTAACACTGTCTAGGATCGAACTGTGTGGGTAGATTTTTTGTTTTGTTTTGGCCAGGGCAGTGACAAATTTTTGGCTTACTCTTATATTTTACCTGCCAAGTGTTAACGTGCGCGAGTGCACGCGGGACCTTCTATTTATTGCCGTTATCCGAGATGGCTAGACATCGGATCTCACCACCCAGAGACCCAGTTGGAGGTAAAGCCACGAAAAATAAAAGAACCCACAGATCCAATTTTCTTCAGTTAAAAAAAAAAAAAAATTATATTATCACTGGTGAAATGAACCCCCAGATCTTTCTGTTCAAACGTTGACGTCTTACCGCTAGATCACACTTCCCCCCAACCGCTAGATCATACTTCCCCCCAACCGCTAGATCACACTTCCCCCCAACCGCTAGATCATACTTCCCCCCAACCGCTAGATCATACTTCCCCCCCCCCAACCGCTAGATCATACTTCCCCCCCCCCAACCGCTAGATCATACTTCCCCCCCCCCCCAACCGCTAGATCATACTTCCCCCCAACCGCTAGATCATACTTCCCCCCAACCGCTAGATCATACTTTCCCCCAACCGCTAGATCATACTTCCCCCAACCGCTAGATCACACTTCCCCCCAACCGCTAGATCACACTTCCCCCTACCGCTAGATCACACTTCCCCCCCAACCGCTAGATCACACTTCCCCCTACCGCTAGATCACACTTCCCCCCAACCGCTAGATCACACTTCCCCCCAACCGCTAGATCACACTTCCCCCTACCGCTAGATCACACTTCCCCCCAACCGCTAGATCACACTTCCCCCTACCGCTAGATCACACTTCCCCCTACCGCAAGATCACACTTCCCCCAACCGCTAGATCACACTTCCCCCCACCGCTAGATCACACTTCTCCCCAACCGCTAGATCACACTTCCCCCCCCCCCACCGCAAGATCACACTTCCCTCACCCAGTACAAATAAATAGTATATATCATGGATTCAGCGGGGGAATACAAATTGTAATTGCTCTAGACGTTAGTTATATCTCAATCACACATTTGCTTAAATAAATGATAAATGTGGGGTGATTAACAAATAACTTGATAGCGACATGCAAAGAACAGATTTAACTACAGTACTCTCAATGGGGAGGGCGAGGTTATCAGACAAGAAAAGTAGATGCTACATTTTAAAGAGCAATATATGCACCATATTTAACCTTCTCATTGGATGATTCTTTACTCTTCATGATTTATCCCCATGTTTCTAACAAGTTTTATTTCATCTCAGATTGACACCGCTGCAGCTTCACTAACAGTGTTACTTTCTAACCAACTTAAATACCATTGATTACGTCAAGATATTATATTATTCTTAACCACTGTTGTACACTTTTGTTCATTCGGGATATGTGCTGACCACAGCCAACTGTAAAGAAAGCAAGAGCGCAACTCCACTAATATGACGTCGCCGGTCAAGGTTCGGCTATAAGAGCTATAGGCGGCAGACATTATCTTACCTACAACTTCCCTTGCTCGAAATGGATAAAACGTCAAATTACTGGGGTTGCAGTCAATGTCTTCTCTATAGTTGGCTGTGCCCAGAAACACCAATCGTGTCGACGTTTTTAACTTGACTAATCTTGTATCATTGCAGGTTGTTGTTAACTTGACTAATCTTGTATCATTGCAGGTTGTTGTTAACTTGACTAATCTTGTATCATTGCAGGTTGTTGTTAACTTGACTAATCTTGTATCATTGCAGGTTGTTGTTAACTTGACTAATCTTGTATCATTGCAGGTTATTGTTAACTTGACTAATCTTGTATCATTGCAGGTTATTGTTAACTTGACTAATCTTGTATCACTGCAGGTTATTGTTAAGTTGACTAATCTTGTATCACTGCAGGTTGCTAACATTGCCCAACTTTTATTAACCCGTTCTCCTCACCATCGGGCCATCATTAGTTTAGGAACGAGATGAGAAGTTATATAGAAGAAAAAAGAATAGAAACATGGATTAGAAGTTACACAATGACAGATTAGAGAACATACACTGGTATATTCTAGGACAGATAGCGCAGTGATATTAGATAACATGCAATAGTATATGCTCGGATAGATAGTGCAGTTAGATTAGAGAATATACACTAGTAGATATTTGAACAGAAAATGCAGAGAGATTAGAGAATATACACTGGCAGATATTTGAACAGAAAATGCAGAGAGATTAGAGAATATACACTGGTAGATAGTTGGACATATAATGCAGAGAGATTAGAGAACATATACTGGTAGATATTTTGACACATAATGCAGACAGATTGGAGAACATACACTGGTAGATAGTTGGGCATATATTGCAGAGAGATTAGAGAACATACAGTGTTAGATAGTTGGGCATATAATGCAGAGATTAGAGAACATACAGTGTTAGATAGTTGGGCATATAATGCAGAGAGATTAGAGAACATACAGTGTTAGATAGTTGGGCATATAATGCAGAGATTAGAGAACATACAGTGTTAGATAGTTGGGCATATAATGCAGAGAGATTAGAGAACATACAGTGTTAGATAGTTGGGCATATAATGCAGAGAGATTAGAGAACATACAGTGTTAGATAGTTGGGCATATAATGCAGAGAGATTAGAGAACATACAGTGTTAGATAGTTGGGCATATAATGCAGAGAGATTAGAGAACATACAGTGTTAGATAGTTGGGCATATAATGCAGAGAGATTAGAGAACATACAGTGTTAGATAGTTGGGCATATAATGCAGAGAGATTAGAGAACATACAGTGTTAGATAGTTGGGCATATAATGCAGAGAGATTAGAGAACATACAGTGTTAGATAGTTGGGCATATATTGCAGAGAGATTATAGAACATACAGTGTTAGATAGTTGGGCATATAATGCAGAGATATTAGAAAACACACACTGGTAGATATTTGGACAGATAATGCAGAGAGATTAGAAAACACACACTGGTAGATATTTGGACAGATAATGCAGAGAGATTAGAGAACATACACTGGTAGATATTTGGACAGATGATGCCGAGAGATTAGAGAGCATACACTGGTAGATATTTTGACATATAATGCAGAGAGATTAGAGAACTACACTGGTAGATATTTGGACATATAATGCAGAGAGATTAGAGAACATACACTGGTAGATATTTGGACAGATGATGCCAAGAGATTACGTGATGAAAACTATAAAATGATATGATTTTATAATATGGAACACATATGATTGATATTATTATTATGCGGGACACGTGACAATGATTTGTCTGATGGTTTGGAAAAATACTAATATATTTTATTAATATCTTACTCTATGTTTCTCTAATAGACAAGAACTGTATTTCTACCATTTACTTATAAACATTGAATACTAGATTTTACTAATAACATTATTTCTCTCTCTCTCTCTCTCTCTTCCCCCCCCCCCACCCTTTTTTTTTTTAGGTTGTACTTTCGGTTCAATAGTTAATTATCCCAATTTGTGCTTTATAGACGACCATGATTATATCACATTTTTATTTTACATTCGGCCATTGTTACTGTTTAATTATTCACCATAGTTAATAAGATTAATATTAGACATTAATTAATATGATCCCAGATCTATTTTTTCTAGTGATTACTATATTATCCCCGATATAAACTTTTCAGTGATTAATATAGTATCCCAGATCTACATTTACAGTTATTATATTATCCTAGATCTACATTTACAGTGATTATCATGTTTTCCCAGATTTACATTTACAGTGATTATTAAATTATCCCTTATCTACATTTTTCCTGATTATTATAATTGTCCCAGATCTACATTTTTCAGCGATTATTAAATTATCCCCAATCTATATTTTCCATTGATCATTATATTACCCCAAATCGATCACTTCGGTGATAAATTGTCTATTTTGTGTGGACAGTTATTAACATCCAGGCATTCATATTTCCCCAATCGCTATTCAAAATCTGCATTTAATTGTCTTGACTATTTGAAGTTATCAATCACTAGCTTGTGTTTACACATTTCAGTGATTAGTGTTTCATATTTACATTCGGCACATACTATTCACTATTTATAGTATCCCATCAATTTACAATAGCAGATTTTCAGTCAACCATGATTTCTGTTTCAGATTTACAGTCATTGATATCCCTGTTACCCATTTTCCCCCATTGCTAATAAAAATCATATTTACAGTTAACCATTATTACTACTAACTCAAATTTACAGTCGACCACCACAACAAATCCCAGATTTACAGTCGACCATCATTGTTATCCTGATTTACATGTAACCATGTATTTACTAACCATGTATCTTTTTTCCCCTTTTCCATCGCCCTGTTATGTTCCTACAACACTGCTGTGTCAGTGATATCTCAAGGTGAGGGCCACCTTTATCACTTTCTTCTCGCTTACTTGTATATCATTTCACACCTTCTGTTGCTACTTTAAACTCCTGGTTTTATTAATTTATTTACTTTTTTTTTTTAATAAACGTCGTTTTATTTGTAAATAACTTCTTTGGTTCTACGTTTTACTGATTTTTACCGTGCAGTCAATTTACTCTTTTATTTATTTATTTTAATTTATTACTTATTTTTTTTAATGCTAACATCATGACAACAATTCTGATGTGTTCGTGTTAATGTCAGTGTTTCATTTTGATGGAGGTGATGGGAAACTATAGCATTAAGTTTGTGTGTGTGTGTAAGTAATTGTCTTTTTACAAATATTTGGTTTATTTTGTGTTATACATAAAGTATGGTAGTGTTTATGCGTCTTTATTTATATAATCGTTTTCTTTTCTTTAATTTTATCTGTCCATCTGTGTACAATTACTTGTACTAGGTGTCATGAGCCTATATTTGTATATGTGTATACTAATTTAATTAAATGGATTACTCCTTATCAGTTAAACACAAATTGTGTTTTTCTCGAACACAAGATACTCCTTCATTATGTTCAGTATTTTGTCTGCGTTCTGTTTTCTTTGATTTTGTTTAAATGAGCTGACATGTTCAATAAGCAGGGGCGAGTTGAGTGAAAGTCTCCCACGTTTGTCCAGTAACTTCCACATAAAATAGCTTGTGACGATAAACATATATCGTCAAATGGGGCGTGTCCGCCCATGTTAACAGGTGAATATCAACTAGGGTTTTTGTCTTCGTAATGAGACACGGATGTGCCGACGCTCTATTCACATTAAAACAGCTTGCAGAAAAAAACGACAGAACACAATCACAATTTGTACATAGCTTTCATTGACCAGGAAAAAGCATTCGACAGAGTAAATAGAGAACAACCGTGGGAGATAGTAACAACATACGGAGTAAGCCAACATCTAACCAACCTAATTAAAGGTCTCTACATCAACAGCGGCTGCAGGGTCAGAACAGCAGCAGGCTACACATACCACTTCGAAGTTAGATCAGGTGTAAGACAGGGTTGCGTACTATCCCCCTACTGTTTAGTACATACAGTGACTATATATGCAAGTTGGCCAACCCATCAGAGACAGAGGAGATCAACGAACTTTTATTTGCAGACGATCAGGCACTAATGCATGAAACAATAGAAGACCTACAAGAACACTTTAACAAACTCAACAACACAGGCACAAAATACAACAGGAAAATCAACAAAACAGAAGTCATGAATGTCGCCAAAAATAAACTGATCATCGACATAACTATAGAAGGCAGACAACTAAAACAAGTAGAGGAATTCAAATACCTCGGAAGTTTAGTGACAAACGATAATTCACAAACAGCAGAGATAGAATCAAGATGCAACAAAGTTTGTCAAATCATTGGACAGCTATCCCCACTATTGTCCAACAAGTCCAGCAACTCTAGAGGCAAAACGAGCACAATACAGTACAATCTTCATCCCAACGTTGTGCTACCAATGCCAGACCTTGATCCTAGATGCAAGAACGATACAAAAAATAATCCATTCTTCTTCTTCTTTCCTTCCTCATCTGCCTTTCAGCGTCGAAGGGAGATATAATTTGCGGTCTTTTGCTCTTCTGTTCGCCTCTGCTGCTGTTATGTTTCCTAGTGCTTCTAATATTCCATCGACCCATCTTTTTCGTGGTCGACCTGTTGTTTCCTTATGTATTCTATGGCGGGGGCTATTCCTAGCTTTTTTCTCAGTTCTTCATTTCTGATCTTATCTCTCAGACTGTTTCCTGTCATTCGTCTAACACATTTCATCTTTGTAGAGGTTATTTTTCTTATTGTTCTTGCATCTAGGGTCCAGGTCTGGCATTGGCAGCACAACGGTGCAAATGTGTCAGACTTATGACAGGAAACAGTCTGAGAGATACTATCAGAAATGGAGAACTGAGAAAAAAAAGCTAGGGATATATTAGATCGCATTAAAAATAGTCAAAGAGACATTGGCAGTATATAGTAGACGTGCGAATATCTAAGACACTCCGACATGAACTTCTAACAAATACTCCTCAGAGGAAAATGACGGAGCTAAAATAGCAGACATTAAGCCCTCATGAAATCCAACATGGCGGGATGAGTTGTGCACAATGGCCGGTGGACGGAATTCCAAAGCAATCATTGTTATGGCGAGCTCAGCATAGATAAGTGACAGCTCAATGGACAGAAGAAAAGCTTAAGAAAAGTAATTTAACTCTAATAATCCTTTAGTCAATCATCACAGTACAAGTGTGAGCTAATATGATGATTGGTAGATGGGAGCATACATGTCTAGGAGAGTCAATGTAATTCTCACGTTGATGACCATGCAAGTCAAGGGTCCATTTAGTTTTGAAATTAACAAAGTGCATGGACGAAAGCCGCAATAGTATGAAAGATAAATGTTGCATTTACAGTGAGAGATTTACGCAGTATATTTACAGACCCAGCAGAAATAGATGATATTGGAGTCATTTATTGTGAGAGATTTACGCAGTATATTTACAGACCCAGCAGAAATGGATGATATTGGAGTCATGCATTGTGAGAGATTTATGCGGTACATTTACGGACCCAGCAGAAATGGATGATATTGGAGTCATGCATTGTGAGAGATGTATGCGGTACATTTACGGACCCAGCAGAAATAGATATTGAAGTCATGCATCGTGAGAGATTTACGCAGTATATTTACGGACCCAGCAGAAATAGATATTGAAGTCATGCATCGTGAGAGATTTACGCAGTATATTTACGGACCCAGCAGAAATAGATATTGAAGTCATGCATCGTGAGAGATTTACGCAGTATATTTACGGACCCAGCAGAAATATATATTGAAGTCATGCATCGTGAGAGATTTACGCATTACATATATGAACCCTGGGGTGATACAGTTTATTTTTTTATATTCAACAAGGAACGGATCGATATAAATATGAGCTCTATACTCTATAGTAATAACACATCAGAAACGTTGATCGAAATAATAGCAATAGCCGCCAGAATATGTTGCTTGAGTCGATATTCTATGCTTCATGTAAGTGACAGGTCTGGGCCACATAACAAAAACAGTTGAAGATTACGAGGCTTTAGGCGTTCCGGGAAAATATGTGAGAGCAATTTGAAAACAGCATTCACGTATTGATTTCTACATGAGTGAGCATACAGGTTGATGTGTTCACATAACTGACAATTCAGACTTTGAGAGATCTGGAGCATTTTACCAGGAAGGCAATCTCGAAAATAGGTTCAATTATTTGACAAGTTTTGTGTTGGGTGCGGGGAAATGATAGCACAATAAGGAGAAAGAGGATGGGTAGATGAGTTATGCTGCGATGTGGAGCAAACTCTTGTACAGGACGGACAAAGCATCGCTTTCAGCAGGGTTTGGTCGAACGATAACAGTGAAACTGGGAAATATCAGCTTCTAATGAAGTAAACGAGTCATCTGTCATGTCTGTTGGCGATATCAGCTTCTAATGAAGTAAACGAGTCATCTGTCATGTATGTTGGCAGAGAACGTTGTGATTGATGTCGGCGATTGGTTAGACTCTGGTACGGAGAGGGAGACATCGGCATTTGTAAACCGTGGCATCTGTTTGCAGACTTTTTGTTGATTATCAATGGATGGTTACACATTGGTGTTCATCATTACTGTAATGGTACCCCAGTTGACCCAGCCGACAAAATGAATGAGTATCTGGCTCACAGACTTTTGGGGAAGGTAATGACATCGAGGAAGAGCACTGGCCCGCTCATTTCCACTTGTTGTGTGACCTAGTGCGATGAAACATTGTTTCACTTCCATGAAATATGTCACTTGACATTACTTTTTCACGTCATCACTCCCATGAAATATATGTCGCTGGACTTTACTTTTTTTTAACATCTCAACATTTACATAATTTTTTAAAAAGGCATACATTGATGGATTCATGTAGAAATGTTTGCCACAACCCGTCGTACACAGCCTGCGCACACTGTTATTGAAGCAAACTAACAACACAATAATTTGGAAGATAACTTGAGTTTATTGGAAAGGATTATCAGAGATTGTCTGGAAGTGTGTTTCAACACGACGTTTACTGTTAATAAGTGAGACGTTAACGCAGACATGTTGTTTGAAATAGAATAAAACATTACGGAGAGTCAATCTATTTGACTGATGTTTTGAGTAATTTTACAATAGGTTATATTGAAAGATATATCAAAACACATACTTAAAACGTGGGTTCGCTAAAAGACAATTGAGCATTTGCATGTTCTAGGTTTTGTATTGTACGTGTTGCCTCACTGAACTGTAGGTTTAGAGCACAAAGCCTGAAACGTCATCATTGGTTGACAAACTCTCAATACCTCAGATTTACCAAGAATACAGATCATAGAACTGGGACAAGCTAGCAATTGGCAAAGTCAGCTAGCATCTCCAGCCCACGTCTGTACATTGACAGCACTGATGACAATAATGCGATTGCAGCAGCTAGCCGTTCACGTCTAGTCAGGGCCGACTCAAGAAACCGACAAATCGCGCAGTTGTCCGGGGCGTGCCATGTTTCTAGGGGCGCCATCAAGGATCTTCCAAAATTTTTAGCCCCCCCCCCCCCCCCTTTGTGAAAATGTGTATAATTATACTTAAAAAGGGCGCTGAAATTAAGTTTGTCCAGGGCGCCAACAACCGTAGGGCCGTCACTGCATCTAGTCCAATTTCTTTGTCCCAGAGACATAAAGTGTAATTAATCTGACTTTTTCAGGTCAGCACTTTGCACCTTCTACATCCAGATTATACTAATTCTCCTGTGTGATGCTCTCCTCCAGTGTTTGCCTATCGCGATGTTCGCAGCCCAAGCAAAAGAACTCCCCAAACCACATACTAAATACATATACCCCAGCTGCGTCATTCTCCCTGGCTGTCTACAAGCGCTGCTAAAAGCACACACAGCAGATCCCTACGCAATGGCGGCATTTGCGGACGCATTCTCGTATTTTGTTGTTGCGGATGCGTTCGCGCGCAGTGTCATTATTTTCCAGCGCGCATCATCCCACCAGCGCACCCTGGCAGGCAAGCAGGCACCAGAATACTTGCACATTGCACTTTTGCTGTGCACAGCGTTGCATTTTTGGCGCATTTGTGTGCATATTGTAAAGCGTGTGACTGTATTTGTACTAACATATCTGATACAGCGCGCGACGAGTCGCTACTGCTGCAGCTGCTGCTGTTGATGCCTTAATCCATGTTTTATTTCACAGAAATCTCAACTGGTTTCAAAATTGAATGACCAATGGACATCTTTCCACGGCCTATGAAGCATTCCCCGATCTAGTATCGGTTCCGTTATTCTCCCTGAATGCCCCTCAACACTGTGTTTCTGTTGGTCTTTAATGACACGTTCTGTACACGCCATCTACACGATGACGCACATCGCTTCTTATTTCGATTTTATATAAAATAATGTGCAATTACATACAGTCAGCTTCTCAAGCAGGTGTGTGCCAGCATAAGCGTCATTTGAAAGCTGTTGTTATCATCATTATCGCCAGTACAATAGACAACTATTATTTATTAAACAAAATAAGATATTCTATTGATTTGTCCCCACTATAGGTAGTGAAGACATAGTAAGCTATTTATTGAATTGTCCCCTCTAGGTAGTGATAATTACTTATTATTAATTTTAGAGTGGGTGTTGAGAATATATATTTGTGAAGTAATTTTACATGTTGATATGCGCGCGCGCGCGTGTGTGTGTGTGTACACGAAGTCTAAATAGTTTGAGAAGTATGAGCATGTGTTTATAATTTAGAACTACACAATTTGGAGAAATCGAAAATTGATTATTTAATGCGTCGCTATAATATGAGCAAGAGAAAACTGTTTGCGAATGTGTCAAACTTGTATGAAACACTTTGTTTGTAAATAGAGAAATGTCTCCACCTATTGTTTGTCAGACTTGTGCAAGTGTTTAAGTGTTCTGTTTGTGTGCTGGGAGACACTCAGGATATTTACACCAGTGTATGCTATTAAGTCTGACATTTAACATCACAGTTCATTGAGAAAGATAGCATGTCTGCTTTGTCCAGTAGTGATGTCACTGGCTAGAGGTTTACCGGCTACATTCTTGTTGCTTCTTATTTCCAAGAAAATATCACAATGTCATTGCTTGCTCATTTCCAAGAATGACGTCTCTGCTTAATCTCCAAGAACAGTACCAATTTATATTTACATTTCTAGAATATTATCACTGTCGTTTCCGCTCTTAAAGTAGCAGTCACCGCTGCTTTCTTTCTTTTTATGTAAAAAAAGTCTTTTAGACTAAAGTGTCATTACTTATCTTTTAAGAAAAGTGTAATTCTACCTTTTGACTAAAGTGTCATTGTCTACCTTTTGACTGAAGCATCATTGCTTATCATTCAAGAAAAGTGTCATTGTCTACAGTTTGACACTGTGTCATTCTTCACATTTTGAGTAGAGCTTCTTTGCCTTTTTTTTCCACCCAAGAAAAGTGTCTGTCATTGTCTACATTTTCATACAAGTGTCATTGTTATACCTTTTTTTTTTTTACCAGCGTAGTAGCAGTCCAGAAATGTGACGCTGCCAAGTTTCTCCAGAATAATCTCAGTCTGATAACATTGCTACCTCTATAACTCTGCTAGTCTGATAACATTGCTAACCTTTCTTCACATCTTAACGTTACCTCTAAACCACTGTGGTATTTCACTGCCACTTTGAAAATCCATTGACCACCCTCTCAAGCAAATGACAAATATAACAATTGACATTTTAGTAGAACAGTACTTCTTAATGTCAGGCACTGCTGTCCTCCTGGGTGTCTTGTTGCTGTCTTCTGATTTCTTTGTAGTTAATGTTCATAAATATTTCATGAGTTCAAATTATTTTCATTAATGGTTTGTTTTGTCTCCTACAGTTCCCTACCAGCCACTGAATCTGGTAGCAGAAGCTACGTCTCCTGGTGTGATCTTGGTGAAGTGGGATGCCCCTCAAGAGTCAGAGACTATAAAGAGCTATGAGCTTTATTTCAATGACTCACACTTAAAACAGAATGGGCGAGTCAGTATTGATCCCCCTGTGCAGAATTATAGACTAATAAACCTGCTTCCTGACACAGTGTACCACATACAGGTAAATGCCACCAATCATTTAATGTCCTGTACAGGCCAACTTGTAGAATTAGATTGACACTTTTGAAACGGAGCAATCAGTTTCAGTACTTGCCATAGCTTAATTTTGTTAAACCAGCGCAACAAACCAAATAAAGTCTTAAAACTGAGGGTAAAAATCTTAATCTTAATAAATCTTAATATGGACATGTGATGAGAAGAGATAATAGCCGAATAGCAAAGCAAGCCCTCATATGTTGGACATGTGATGAGAAGAGATAATAGCCGAATAGCAAAGCAAGCCCTCATATGTTGGACATGTGATGAGAAGAGATAATAGCCGAATAGCAAAGCAAGCCCTCATATGTTGGACATGTGATGAGAAGAGATAATAGCCGAATAACAAAGCAAGCCCTCATATGTTGGACATGTGATGAGAAGAGATAATAGCCGAATAACAAAGCAAGCCCTCATATGTTGGACATGTGATGAGAAGAGATAATAGCCGAATAGCAAAGCAAGCCCTCATATGTTGGACATGTGATGAGAAGAGATAATAGCCGAATAACAAAGCAAGCCCTCATGTGGGAAACAACAGGTAAGAGGAAGACCCAGAGAGACACTGAGAACAACATTGATGAGAGAGGCAAGAGCAGCAGGAATCGGCTCCCTCAATGAGATAGAGCTGCATGCACAGAACAGATACAAATGGCGAGATTTGATAAAATATCTTTAAAAGAACTGAAAACTGCTAGCGTAAAAATTAAGATAAGAGAAGGAGTATCTAAGAGAAAGAGTATCTTGGTCTATGGGCCGGCTACGGCTTGAAAGGTCAATAGATAGATAGAATGGAAAAATTCATTCTTTCTCCCCCAGATCATGGTAGCTATGCTTGTTGATCTTGGGTCTTTTATTTTACCTTTATTTTGGCTAGACACTGCCCATTCAACCTCTGATACTATTTTCTCGGTTATATTAAATCACAGCAGCCTTAAAGTAGTGTAGTTGATTTGCCTAAGAAAGGATTAATAGAGACTGTTGAGTGTGTTAAGAAAACACAGTGAAGAGTGAAACCTTTATCTAAACATACAGAAAACTAAGGTAATGTCCATTGACAAAACAAAAGGTTAACCCAAAATCAGTGAAGAACTTGAGAAATTGTAACAAACTATGAGTATAGGGCAGAGGCGTAGCTATAGCTCGTTTCAAAACATATGCCCAACTTCAAAACGCTATTACTCTCTAACCGTTTGTTAAATACTTTTGAAATTTTCCAAATGTTATTAGAATGCAAAAGACCCTTTCAATGTATATTTAACAAATATCTTGCAGCTGCAGTTTTCTTAAAGCGGCGATATTTCTTTGAAGTTTGTCAAAATTTTAAATTGTGAAGCCCTAAAGAATAGAAATTACTGTAGTTGCTGGTCTACGATTAATTTTCACTAGGTAAAGGCGTGGCCGTAATGGGGAAATAACTGGATAAAACAAACACCAGGATAATTATTGTCTGCTCAGTTCGAGGACGGACGATAATATCAAGGTATACCTGTATGTCCAATTTTCATAGTTGTGTGGTCCTGAAAAGGACCGTTTGTTGAACTAATTTAAGGCAATATAGGGGCCAACATTGTGGGGGCGATATACTTTCATTCTGAATCAGACGAGTCTAAAAGATTAATAACTGTTTGGGGTTGAACATTCCACAAACCATCATTTTTCCAATATTCCTCTTCCTGTTTTAAGACGTGGTCTTCACATTTAGCCCAATAATCTTTGTCTATATTTAATAAAGCGAGATTAGCAAGAGTCTTTACATCGCATATTTTGAATGTTGTATTTTCATCTGCCACTTGTCCTTTTAATTTTGCCCAGATTAGTTCTATTGGATTTAAATGAGCATGGTAAGGTGGCAGCCTCAAACTTATATGACCGTGCTCTTGGATAATCTTATCTATTTGAAAAATCTTTGTCCTCTGTTTTTGCTTTACTAGAGATAGTAAATCAGGTTTTAAGTACATGTTATTAAATTGTATGTGCTCCTTTGTGAGCCATATCTTAATAGCATCTTTTGTACTGGATGACGTCGGGACTTTATCTTCAAGTGCAACAATGTTGTGGTATGCTGCATTGTCCATTATTAGACAAGATGGTCGATCTAGTGATGGGAGAACAGAATTTTCAATCCAATGTCTAAATATGTGACCATTCATCTCAGAGTGATAATCCCGATTGTCTATGGATTTTGAAAGAAAAATGAGCTCTGCATTCTGTATTAGTCCATGTTGTCGACTACCTGCATGAGCAATTATCAATCGCTGTCCTTTGCTGCTAGGTATTAATCTTTCCATCTGATGACTGCCATTCCCTTTGGTTAGTGTGGTGAGCATTGATCCATGTTTCATCCAAGTACACAATATCATAACCTTGCTTGCGCACCTCTTTTACTTCACGTAAGTACTTGCTTCTCATGACTACTATATGTGGCTTCTCACAGATGATGTTTCGTCCATTGGAATACTTTCTGAATGTAAAGCCTGCAGCTCTCACATTCCTCCATAATGTAGACTTTGATATTTCAATACTGTTGTTCTTTTTCAGCGATACTTTTAATTTTCTTATTGTAACAGTTTCATTCATACCCAACATTTTGCGAATTTCACTTCTAATAAGTTCACTGTCGAAATTATCAAACATTTTTGCTCTTTCTTGTGATTTTGTATATTTTGAACATTGACGGTCATGTGCTTGAATCCAGCGATTAAATGACCGTTTAGATAAATCCAAAATGTGTCTTGTCCTATTCTCAGGGTTTTCTAAAGAATGAAATAATCTTCCTCGTTTAGCCTCTTTGCAAAAATAGTCATACATTTTTATTGCGATGTTTTGTAAACTGCAGAATTTCATTTTAAGACTCATGATAAATGTTAGCGTTCCACGTCTACACCTATGAATGAACGGAAATGGAACACACAATGCCTCGTGTTTTCTACAAGTGTCTAATTGTGTCAGATAACTCACGTTTAAAGCGTGAAAAATCGTGTGTATAGATTTGTAATCGCTATTTTTAACTTAAATACTGTAAACACTAAGTTTTGACTACATCAATGGGTCGTTATAAATTTATATAAATCAAATAAGCAATAATAATAACCAAATGTTTGTTTTTAACTAAATTAATTCCCTGTTGGGTTCTAATCATTATAACTTTACATGCAAATTTTGAAAAAAATACAAAAAGCGGTTTAAAAGATATTGATTTTAAAAGTTGGGCACGACTTATGAAACAAGCTATAGGGTTTTCAGCACCCAGAGACAAAGTCAGTTTTTGCAAGTACTCCTGGCACCCCCTCATGATGAGGTGTGAGCCACAAGGGGGTCCATCCTGCTTTCCCAAAAATTTTGGAATTTTGGAACATTTTGTGGCTTATTTTTACAGTATGGAGAGTATGAAAAAAGTGACATAACTAAAGCAATAATGGAATGGTCACTTTGGTGCCCCCAGATGCTGTGCCCATGGACAGATGCCATGGCTGCGCCACTAGCATGGTGCCCCCCACCCCTACCTCCCGCTATGCCACCATATATGGAAATCTGTAGTAATTTACAATGGAAACTGCCAGAAAGAGATAAAAAGAAGATTAGCAATAGCAGCACAAAAATTAAACACCATGAAGAACATGTAGCACAATACCAGCATGACGGTAAAATTACATTTACTGAGAACGTGTATGTTTCTGATAACAACGTATGGTTGTAAATCTCGGACAATATCGCTAACAGCAAGGAAGAAATTTATTCATTCAAAACAAAATGTATGTTTCTGATAACAACGTATGGTTGTAAATCTTGGACAATATCGCTAACAGCAAGGAAGAAATTTATTCATTCGAAACAAAATGTATGTTTCTGATAACAACGTATGGTTGTAAATCTTGGACAATATCGCTAACAGCAAGGAAGAAATTTATTCATTCGAAACAAAATGTATGTTTCTGATAACAACGTATGGTTGTAAATCTTGGACAATATCGCTAACAACAAGGAAGAAATTTATTCATTCGAAACAAAATGTATGTTTCTGATAACAACGTATGGTTGTAAATCTTGGACAATATCGCTAACAGCAAGGAAGAAATTTATTCATTCGAAACAAAATGTATGTTTCTGATAACAACGTATGGTTGTAAATCTTGGACAATATCGCTAACAACAAGGAAGAAATTTATTCATTCGAAACAAAATGTATGTTTCTGATAACAACGTATGGTTGTAAATCTTGGACAATATCGCTAACAGCAAGGAAGAAATTTATTCATTTGAAACAAAATGTATGTTTCTGATAACAACGTATGGTTGTAAATCTTGGACAATATCGCTAACAGCAAGGAAGAAATTTATTCATTCGAAATAAAATGTATGTTTCTGATAACAACGTATGGTTGTAAATCTTGGACAATATCGCTAACAGAAAGGAAGAAATTTATTAATTCGAAACAAAATGTATGTTTCTGATAACAACGTATGGTTGTAAATCTTGGACAATATCGCTAACAGCAAGGAAGAAATTTATTCATTCGAAACAAAATGTATGTTTCTGATAACAACGTATGGTTGTAAATCTTGGACAATATCGCTAACAGCAAGGAAGAAATTTATTCATTCGAAACAAAATGTATGTTTCTGATAACAACGTATGGTTGTAAATCTTGGACAATATCGCTAACAGCAAGGAAGAAATTTATTCATTCGAAATAAAATGTATGTTTCTGATAACAACGTATGGTTGTAAATCTTGGACAATATTGCTAACAGCAAGGAAGAAATTTATTCATTCGAAACAAAATGTATGTTTCTGATAACAACGTATGGTTGTAAATCTTGGACAATATCGCTAACAGCAAGGAAGAAATTTATTCATTCGAAACAAAATGTATGTTTCTGATAACAACGTATGGTTGTAAATCTTGGACAATATCGCTAACAGCAAAGAAGAAATTTATTCATTCGAAACAAAATGTATGTTTCTGATAACAACGTATGGTTGTAAATCTTGGACAATATCACTAACAGCAAGGAAGAAATTTATTCATTCGAAACAAAATGTATGTTTCTGATAACAACGTATGGTTGTAAATCTTGGACAATATCGCTAACAGCAAGGAAGAAATTTATGCCAAACAAAATGCAACAGAAGAATCTTTCAGATACCTTGGATGGAGCAAAGAAGGCATATGGAAAAGATTTGAACATTAAGAAGAACTGACTTATATACACCATTCTACAGAGGAAATTAAACGACTATGGCCACATTAGAAGCCACGGCAGGTTGAAAGAACAATAATGGAAGGCATTATGTTTCCTGGGCGAGGCATCAGAGGCAGACCAAGAAGAAGGTGGTTTTAAGATATCAAAGAGATGACGAACGTGACAGCAGAAAAAGTTGGAGATATGAATAGAGACAGAGATTCTTTCAGACGAGCTGTCATGAATGCACCATTCTGCAAAGAACATTACGATCTGTTAATGATAGTTGATTAGTCTAGATGTTTATAGTCCATTTCAGGCATAGATTTGTTGCGTTATTATTGGCTAGCACAATTAATATCGTTGAGCTATTTTTACATTTCTGCATAAATATTTTGATTAAAAGAAATATTAAAAATTGACAAGTGCAGCATGGGTGGACTAGTAAATGTGTCGCATTTATCTAAGGGACCATATTGCTTCAACAACATTGTCTGGGACAAGTCAGCCTTTGACAACCTGCACTATCAAAGCAAGAAACAGAGCAGAATGGTGCTCAATGGTAGTCAACCTTTGTTGCGGAGACAGCACTTGATGTTGATGATTATATATTTTATTTTGTAAAATGTCTGTAGATTTTTTTCTAATTAGAAAGAGAAGCACAAATTAATTACATAGTTGGTCTGTTATCCCTACAAATTACCTTATACTGCCCCCACAAATTACCTTGTAAGGATTACAAGTCCATTTTAAAGAAAACCCTTACAAGTTATGGGAAGCCCTTAGAAAAATGTAGAAAAAGTGTCAAGTGTACTGATGAACTAAAAAATAGTATCAAGTGTACTGCGGGACTAGAAAGAGTGTCAAGTGAACTGTGGGACTAGAAAGAGTGTCAAGTGAACTGTGGGACTAGAAAGAATGTGAAGAGTGTACTGATGGACTAGAAAGGGCGTCAAGTGTACTATCTATCTATTGACCTTTCAAGCCATAGCCGGTCCATAGGGCATAGACTCAGATACTTTCTCTTATCTAAAATTTTATTCTAGCAGTTTTCAATCCTAGATTTGATCTTTTATCAAATCTCACCATTTGTCTCTGTTCTGTGCAAGCAGCTCTATCTCATTGAGGAAGCCAATTCCTGCTACTCTGGCTGCTCTCATCAATGCTCTTCTCATTGTCTCTCTGTGTCTGCCTCTTTTCCTCTTACCTGTTGTTTCCCAAATGAGGGCTTGCTTTGTTATTCGGTTATTATCTCTCCCCATCGCATGTCCAACATATGACCATTGTCTTTTCTTGATTACTGAAGATATAAGTGGTTGATTGGTGATTACTCTAATTTCCTCATTTGTTTTGAATTCGTTCCACGCTATACCAAGTATTTTCCTTCTCTTGTTGTTTTACAGCTCTTGCATGCATACGTAAGGGTTGATAGTACATTTGATTTGAATAGTCCAAGTTTTGTGCTTGTGCTGATGAGTTTTGATTTCCACAACTTTTCAAGGCTTCTGAAAGACATTGCTGCTTTAGCTATTCTGATTCTAATTTCTTTGCTTGTATCCCCTTCCTGATCAATGTGACTTCTAAGATACATAAAGTGATCGATCTCTTCCACTGGTTTGTTTTCCACGTATATTCTGTCATCTGTTGGAATTAAGGCTGAAAAGCCGACGTACGGTGTTCGAAGCCCGCGGTAGACAGAAAGGATTTTTTCTATCGGGGTGAAATAAAAATCCTGAGTCTCACACGTCGTGGCGACTGCTTTGACCAAGCGGCCTTTATTTCTCTGGTCCTATCGCTGCCCCTCATCATACACCAGCAATGGTACTATGTGACGTAAAGATAGTTTTTTATGACTTAGTCTTTTTATGATTGATCTCAAGCCCAATTTTGCTGGCTATTGATGATTGTTCATTTGTGTTTTCCTGCATCGTTTTTATCTGACTGCTGATGTGGACCATGTCATCAGCAAAGTCGAGGTCCTCCAAATGTTCTGTGTGTATCCATTCAATGCCTTTCTTACTAGTGCAGCATTTCTTCATTATGAAGTCCATAACAACTCCAAGTAACAAGGCTAATAAAATACATCCTTGCTTAACCAGGTGTACTTTTTCAAGTGTACTGATGGACTAGAAATAGTTGAGTGTATTGATGGACTAGAAATAGTTGAGTGTATTGATGGACTACAAATAGCTATAAGTGTACTGATGGACTAGAAATAGTTGAGTGTATTGATGGACTACAAATAGCATCAAGTGTACTAATGAACTAGAAATAGTTGAGTGTATTGATGGACTACAAATAGCTATAAGTGTACTGATGGACTAGAAAGAGTTGAGTGTATTGATGGACTACAAATAGCTATAAGTGTACTGATGGACTAGAAAGAGTTGAGTGTATTGATGGACTACAAATAGCTATAAGTGTACTGATGGACTAGAAAGAGTTGAGTGTATTAAAAAAAAGTACCCCCCCCCCCCCCCCCCCCCCCCCCCCCCCCCCGTCACGCCAAGTGGCGTATAGGGAAATATGGTGTTAGTGACCCTATATTTTACAGACCTTCAGCACACATGACTTTTGGGGTAATGTGGTCGGTATTACGCCCGTGCTGCTTTTACTTTCCCAGAAAAAATCTGGTACCCATTTAAGGCTGGGTGAACCCGGAGCCGTCGGTTGGGATCGAACCCTACCCCTTGTCCGTAGTAGTCCAGTTCACTAACCACTGAGCTATCGCGGCTCCCACTAATTTTTAGGGAATTAGTAAAACCCAGGTGTCCTCGCCATCGCGGCTCCCACTAATTTTTAGGGAATTAGTAAAACCCAGGTGTCCTCGCCAGGGTACGAACCCGATGGACTACAAATAGCTATAAGTGTACTGATGGACTAGAAATAGTTGAGTGTATTGATGGACTACAAATAGCTATAAGTGTACTGATGGACTAGAAATAGTTGAGTGTATTGATGGACTACAAATAGCTATAAGTGTACTGATGGACTAGAAAGAGTTGAGTGTATTGATGGACTACAAATAGCTATAAGTGTACTGATGGACTAGAAAGAGTTGAGTGTATTGATGGACTACAAATAGCTATAAGTGTACTGATGGACTAGAAATAGTTGAGTGTATTGATGGACTACAAATAGCTATAAGTGTACTGATGGACTAGAAAGAGTTGAGTGTATTGATGGACTACAAATAGCTATAAGTGTACTGATGGACTAGAAAGAGTTGAGTGTATTGATGGACTACAAATAGCTATAAGTGTACTGATGGACTAGAAATAGTTGAGTGTATTGATGGACTACAAATAGCTATAAGTGTACTGATGGACTAGAAAGAGTTGAGTGTATTGATGGACTACAAATAGCTATAAGTGTACTGATGGACTAGAAATAGTTGAGTGTATTGATGGACTACAAATAGCTATAAGTGTACTGATGGACTAGAAATAGTTGAGTGTATTGATGGACTACAAATAGCTATAAGTGTACTGATGGACTAGAAATAGTTGAGTGTATTGATGGACTACAAATAGCTATAAGCGTACTGATGAACTAGAAATAGTTGAGTGTATTGATGGACTACAAATAGCTATAAGCGTACTGATGGACTAGAAATAGTTGAGTGTATTGATGGACTACAAATAGCTATAAGTGTACTGATGGACTAGAAATAGTTGAGTGAATTGATGGACTACAAATAGCTATAAGTGTACTGATGGACTAGAAATAGTTGAGTGTATTGATGGACTACAAATAGCATCAAGCGTACTAATGGACTAGAAATAGTTGAGTGTATTGATGGACTACAAATAGCTATAAGTGTACTGATGGACTAGAAAGAGTTGAGTGTATTGATGGACTACAAATAGCTATAAGTGTACTGATGGACTAGAAAGAGTTGAGTGTATTGATGGACTACAAATAGCTATAAGTGTACTGATGGACTAGAAAGATTTGAGTGTATTGATGGACTACAAATAGCTATAAGTGTACTGATGGACTAGAAAGAGTTGAGTGTATTGATGGACTACAAATAGCTATAAGTGTACTGATGGACTAGAAATAGTTGAGTGTATTGATGGACTACAAATAGCTATAAGTGTACTGATGGACTAGAAATAGTTGAGTGTATTGATGGACTACAAATAGCTATAAGTGTACTGATGAACTAGAAATAGTTGAGTGTATTGATGGACTACAAATAGCTATAAGTGTACTGATGGACTAGAAAGAGTTGAGTGTATTGATGGACTACAAATAGCTATAAGTGTACTGATGGACTAGAAAGAGTTGAGTGTATTGATGGACTACAAATAGCTATAAGTGTACTGATGGACTAGAAAGAGTTGAGTGTATTGATGGACTACAAATAGCATCAAGCGTACTAATGAACTAGAAATAGTTGAGTGTATTGATGGACTACAAATAGCTATAAGTGTACTAATGAACTAGAAATAGTTGAGTGTATTGATGGACTACAAATAGCTATAAGTGTACTGATGAACTAGAAATAGTTGAGTGTATTGATGGACTACAAATAGCTATAAGTGTACTGATGGACTAGAAAGAGTTAAGTGTATTGATGGACTACAAATAGCTACAAGTATACTGATGGACTAGAAAGATTTGAGT
The DNA here is from genome assembly GCA_032433765.1 of Megaustenia siamemsis. Classification (NCBI taxonomy): domain Eukaryota; kingdom Metazoa; phylum Mollusca; class Gastropoda; order Stylommatophora; family Ariophantidae; genus Megaustenia; species Megaustenia siamemsis. The sequence goes on along the minus strand of JAVIAB010000160.1, from coordinate 21,837,580 downwards.
GTATTGATGGACTACAAATAGCTACAAGTATACTGATGGACTAGAAAGAGTTGAGTGTATTGATGGACTACAAATGGTAGTAAGTTTACTGATGCACTAAAAAGAGTGTCAAGTGTAGTGATGGACTAGAACAGTCTCAAGTGTACTAATGAGGAGTGTCTTGTACGCTAAAATAAAAAAATAAAAAATTGTCAAGTGCATGGTGGACAACTAGTAAGTGTGCCCCATTTATCCGACGGACCACATTGCTCCAACACCACATTGTCTTTGACCTTCTCTCTTCATCCTCCTCTGCTCTTTTTAATCATGATATTTCCTGTGCAACTTAGTTTTCCCGCATCTATAATCATAAATGTGTGACAAATAAATGTTAATAAACAAAAGTAAAGGATCTCCAGTAACATAATATATGTCTTAGTGAGAAGTATTAAATGTCAACGTTATTCTTCTTCATTCCATAGCCCCTGAAGTTGTTGTGGCACCACTGACAGACTTAGTCTACTTTCCCCATTTTCTCTATTTTTAGTCATTCTTTTGGACTTTACAAAGTCAAGGCTTGTCCATTCTGTGATGTTACTTTCCCATCTATTTCTTTGTCGACCTCTCTTTCTTGTTCCTTTCACATTTCCTTGCAGAATGGTTTTTTTTTTGTCATCATGCTGCAACAACAGTAGGCATCAGCTCTTTTGTGGAGGTTGAGAGGCTTGCCCAGGATAGGGACCACATGGTGTGATACCCTGTGGGTTCTGTGCAAGGTTTGAGACTTGACATCAAAGATCGTTGAACATAGAGTCTAGAATTTCTGCCATACATGCCAGCTTTGGCCAAAAGGACACTGGATAGATAGATAGATAAAAGTCACAGAATTTGAAGACGATGAGCACAAAGTCCTTCCTTACTGTTATCAACTTGCCACTTCAGGGAATCAACATACATTTTCTGTTGAATTAGCAGGAGAATTTAGGACTCGGACAAAATCCATGTCAATTTGATAGCTAAACCAGCACACTAGCCAGTACTGATGCTACCTTAAGACTATAAATTCAAATGAATGGTTTGACTTAATTAAAAAGAAAAAGAGAAGAAATTAGACTTAACATTTTATAAAAGGAGTTAAATACACAATTTTTTGACGGCACACCCCACACCCACAACATATTGCTGAACATTTCCTACTGCAGTGTACAATCAAAAAATGTGTCAGTATTGTGCATCATCTTTATGAATGTTTAGTCTCAATAAAGCTTTTATTCAGAAGCCTGATAAATGGGATACTGTGGAGCAAAGCAATAACTCACAAATATTTACAACTACATACATGTGATGATGAGCTAGAAGGCCAGGAATAACTCACAAATATTTACAACTACATACATGTGATGATGAGCTAGAAGGCCAGGAATTACTCACAAATATTTACAACTACATACATGTGATGATGAGCTAGAAGGCCAGGAATAACTCACAAACATTTACAACTACATACATGTGATGATGAGCTAGAAGGCCAGGAATAACTCACAAATATTTACAACTACATACATGTGATGATGAGCTAGAAGGCCAGGAATAACTCACAAATATTTACAACTACATACATGTGATGATGAGCTAGAAGGCCAGGAATAACTCACAAACATTTACAACTAGATACATGTGATGATGAGCTAGAAGGCCAGGAATAACTCACAAACATTTACAACTACATACATGTGATGATGAGCTAGAAGGCCAGGAATAACTCACAAACATTTACAACTACATACATGTGATGATGAGCTAGAAGGCCAGGAATAACTCACAAATATTTACAACTACATACATGTGATGATGAGCTAGAAGGCCAGGAATAACTCACAAACATTTACAACTACATACATGTGATGATGAACTAGAAGGCCAGGAATAACTCACAAATATTTACAACTACATACATGTGATGATGAGCTAGAAGGCCAGGAATAACTCACAAACATTTACAACTACATACATGTGATGATGAGCTAGAAGGCCAGGAATAACTCACAAACATTTACAACTACATATATGTGATGATGAGCTAGAAGGCCAGGAATAACTCACAAATATTTACAACTACATACATGTGATGATGAGCTAGAAGGTCAGGAATAACTCACAAACATTTACAACTACATACATGTGATGATGAGCTAGAAGGCCAGGAATAACTCACAAATATTTACAACTACATACATGTGATGATGAGCTAGAAGGCCAGGAATAACTCACAAATATTTACAACTACATACATGTGATGATGAGCTAGAAGGCCAGGAATAACTCACAAACATTTACAACTACATACATGTGATGATGAGCTAGAAGGCCAGGAATAACTCACAAATATTTACAACTACATACATGTGATGATGAGCTAGAAGGCCAGGAATAACTCACAAACATTTACAACTACATACATGTGATGATGAGCTAGAAGGCCAGGAATAACTCACAAACATTTACAACTACATATATGTGATGATGAGCTAGAAGGCCAGGAATAACTCACAAATATTTACAACTACATACATGTGATGATGAGCTAGAAGGTCAGGAATAACTCACAAACATTTACAACTACATACATGTGATGATGAGCTAGAAGGCCAGGAATAACTCACAAATATTTACAACTACATACATGTGATGATGAGCTAGAAGGCCAGGAATAACTCACAAATATTTACAACTACATACATGTGATGATGAGCTAGAAGGCCAGGAATAACTCACAAACATTTACAACTACATACATGTGGTGCTGAGCTAGAAGGCCAGGAATAACTCACAAACATTTACAACTAGATACATGTGATGCTGAGCTAGAAGGCCAGGAATAACTCACAAACATTTACAACTACATACATGTGATGCTGAGCTAGAAGGCCAGGAATAACTCACAAACATTTACAACTACATACATGTGATGCTGAGCTAGAAAGCCAGGAATAACTCACAAACATTTACAACTACATACATGTGATGCTGAGCTAGAAGGCCAGGAATTACTCTCAAACATTTACAACTACATACATGTGATGCTAGGCTAGAAGGCCAGGACTCATAGACTTTGGGATGAAACCAACAAATCTTACTAAATGATGATGGCTTGAATGTCGTGGATGATAGAGTGGAAGTTCTTAGACCCAAGATGAAATGCAATGTACTACAATAGTAAAGAGCCCCGTCACGCCATATGGTGTTCAGAGAATATGGTGTTAGTGACCATAATTTTTATAGACCTTCGGCACCTGATTTTTGAGACAATGTGATATTATGCTTTACTTTCGCAGAAAAAAATTCGATACCCATTTAAGGCTGGATGAACCCAGAAGCCGTCGATCAGGAATGAACCCGACCTCTTGTCCTTTATAGTCCAGTTCACTAACCACTGAGCTATCGTGGCTTCCAATGTTCTGCAATGAATGAATTTCTTGAATTCTCCAGTTTGACTGGAGTAGAATCTAGAACTTGCCATGCCTAGACTACAGGGTTGTAAATGGCATAAACTCCACAATTGCAGGCACTATGGCAATAACTGCCTCTATTAGTCAGCCTGACTTAACACAGACCATTTCCAGGATACTAACTTGGTCAGCTGATGGGCCACTGATTCTACTATAGCCACTACAGGTCACAGGCACTTGAGCTCCACAACCAACCAACATATTTTTCCACCTGAAGACATGTGTCATGGACTGTAGTGATTAACTAAATAAACATAAGGAGAAATTACTGTAATTAATAAATAAAATTAAACTATTAAGTTCATTTGATGTTTCATCATCAACTGAGTTGATAATTTTTTAAATTTTAATTTATAAAACAAGGCGTCAGACAAGGCTGTGTTCTGTCGCCGGATTTGTTTTCACTTTACAGCGAACATATTATAAGATCAATAGTAGACAAAAAAGGAATTGAAGTCAACGGTCACAACATAAACAATTTACGATATGCGGATGACACAGTCTTAATAGCAGAGACAGAGAATGAGCTACAAGAAATGATAGATATAATAGTAAAAGAAATCAACAAGAAAGGTCTCAGTCTGAATAATAAGAAAACAGAAGTAATGGTTATATCGAAGAAACAATCATCACTATCATGCAGCATAAAAATAAACAAGACAGATCGGAAACAAGTGCAACCTTTGAAATACTTGGGCACAGTGATAACATCAGATGGAAGATGCAACACAGAAATAAAAAGCAGAATAGCTCAGGCCAAAATAGCATTTCAGAAAATGAAAAATATCTTATGCAAAAAATTTATGTCAATAGAAATGAGAAAGAGTTCATCAGTGCTATATAGCACCAATTCTGACCTATGGAAACGAATCATGGACAATAGACAAACAAATGAAAAGATGATTGGAGGCCACAGAGATGGGATTCCTCAGAAGAATGTTGAAAATTCCCTGGGCAGCTAAAAAGACCAATGAGAAAGTTCTCAGAGGCCAACACAAAAAGGGAGCTCCTAAAAAACATCAGAAAGAAGCAATCAACATTTTTTGGGTACATCATGAGAAGAGGAAAGTTGGAATACTTGGTTACAACTGGCAAAATAAAAGGAAAGAGAAATCGAGGATGACAAAGAGAGAAAATGCTGGATAGCTTGGTGTCATGGCATGGAAAACAGTCAACAACAGAAGTCATATGATGCACTGTGGATAGAAGATTGTGGAAGGATATGATCGCCAACCGGTATGGCACATGATGATGATGTTCCATCACTTCATGATTTCCTGGAATGTTTGACATAAATTTGTACTGAAACTGAAAGACTAAAGTTTGTGCCTTTAAACTCACAAAACTTGGTAGAATAATACTCCAGAGTAGAAGAATGTCTTTCAATATAACCTATTTTAAAATTACTCAAAACATCAGTCAAATAGATTGACTCTCCGTATTTTTATATTCTATTTCAAACAACATGTCTGCGTTAACGTCTCACTTATTAACAGTAAACGCCATGTTGAAGTACACTTCCAGACAATCTCTGCTAATCCTTTCCAATAGAACTCAAGTTATCTTCCAAGTTATTGTGTTGTTAGTTTGCTTCAATAACAGCGTGTGCAGGCTGTGTACGACGGGTTGGGGCAAACATTTCTACATGAATCCATCAATCATCATCATCATTGAGTGCCGCCTCCGCATCGAAGGTTTGCTACCAGGGAGCGCCATTCCACTTTGTCTCTTGCTTTGATGGTGCATATTGTCATTAACTGACTTGTCCATCATTTGATGTGATTCACCCATGTTACTCTTGGTCTGCCTCTGTCTCATTTACCTTGAATTTTCCCTTCCAAGATTCCTTTTAGTAGGTTGCTGTGTCTTTTACATGCCCCAAAAATTGCATTTGTCGTGTTCTAAATGTGCTTAGTAATGCTCTTTTAATTTTTAGTTGTTTGAAAACTTCATCATTTGTTCTCTTTTATTTCCATCCAATTCTTCCTATTGTTCTATAAATCCACATTTCAAAGGCTTCAATTTTATGTTCTGTTTTCTTGTCTAATGTTCATGTTTCTGCACCATACAGGAATGTTGAGAAGATATAACACTTTGCTATTCTTAGTTTTAGCTCTGGTGTTACTTGTTTTGATGATAGTATACTTTTAATGGCAATAAAATTACTTTTTGCCATTCCTATTAATTTGTTTATTTCAGTTGTACATTTTCAATCACTGGTTATAGTATGTCCAAGGTAGTTGTAGTTCTGAACTGTCTCCAGGTGTATTCCTTCAACTTTGATATCCACTTGTAGGTTTTGAGTATTTTCTTTGCTTATGATTATAGTTTTAGTCTTTTTTGGATATGGGAATAAGAATTTGTTATTTTTATATGGAGCCAGTTTTGACATATGGAAGTGAATCTTGGACAATCAGACAATAAATAAAAGTTATTGAAGGCCACAGATATGTGACTTTGCAGTTTTTTTTTAAAAAAACCGTGGACAATAACAGAGAAGTGACCAGGGTGATCTAATAGAGGCCAAAGCCATTAAGAAAACTTGTTATTGATAATATCAGAAGGAAACAATCATTTTTTTGGCCATTAATTTGGGGGGGGGGGGGGGTTGCAAGGTGCCTCACTGCAGACAGCAGAGCTGGAAGTTGTCAGCAATTCACAGCTGATGGCTTGCACCAGGATCTGTGAACCAGAACCATCCAGACCATGCTCCCCCTCGCCGTGGTTCCTCCAGTAACAGACTGACCTGTCTAGTCTGGCCAAGCAACTAGGGATCGAAGAGGGAAGACAACCCAGTACTCAAATATGTCGTGCTGAAGTTGGATGTGTTGGGCTGAAAGGCGTAAATATCATAGTTATAATGCAGACACGCCCACTTAACGTCCTTTTAAGGGCTGATGATGAAGAGGTGTATTCCTTTTACCATCGGACAAACGCAAGGAAGCAAATGTACAGGACACAGATGGGGTATATTGTATGAACTGGAAAAATTGAGAGGAAATAAAAAGATGCCCTACAGTTGAAGTGAATGGGTTAGTAACAAGTCAGCAACATAGTTAATAATCAGGTGTGAAAATGGTTGTGAAGTGACATCACCTGTACTAGGAGACACAGGTCTTGATGGCGATGACGTTTACTTAATTTGTGTTCTTTCTTGTTCAGATTATATTTTCTTCACCACATTTATCTGTCTAAAGTATGCACTATATTTTAGTCTTTTGCCTGGAATGGCACCATTGCTGTCGAGGCAATCCCATATCCGAATGTACTAACTACTTCCACAAAATAGGACGTTCATGTTTTCCTTATCATCTGTGAACTTGGCCAGCAACCGACACCTGGCATTTTGTTAGGAAACAACAAATTCTCTCCATGTTGCAGGTTGCCTCATATCTGATCTACATTTGTTGCCTTTGATCTGCTTCTCGTGTACTTTTTTTTTCCTGAGACCAATGATGGTTCTTGTAATGTTATATAGATCTCTTCTGATAATATCAGACATATGATTTATCACACTCAATCATGACGTGTATGCACTATAAGCACAGAAAATTTTTTGATTGAAATTGTGATAGAACTTAAAAAACATAGTCTGAGGTTAAAGAAATCTAATCTCAAAAAGAAAAAAGAAAAACCTGAAATGTATAACAGCAACACCATTGGCATTTTAAGTTGAATATACAATATTTGAAATATTACATAGTATATTCTGATGTAGGGTGTGAAATATACAATATTTGAAATATTACATAGTATATTCTGATGTAGGGTGTGAAATATACAATGTTGTCTTATTGATGATTTATTTAATCTTGATCCTTCCTGCACCATTAGACGTCACATTGGGCTTTTTTTTCACTATCCATCTCTATTCTATAAAAGGATGGAAATGGCAGGACAAAATCACTAACATAGAATTATGTACCAGTCAAATACTAGTGGATAAAGAGATACAGCGAAGACGATGATGCTGGATAGGACACACACTAAGGAAGCCAACTGAGAGCATTACAAAACAGGCCCTTTATTAGAATCCCCAGGGAAAAAGACAAAGAGGAAGACCAAGGAATTCTTGTAGAAGAGAGATGGAAGCAGAGATGAAGATGATGGGGAAGACATAGAATTATCTTAAAAGAATGGCAAGAAACAAAACGGCTTGGAAAGTGTTTGTTGAAGACCTATGCTCCACAGGGAGCTGTCAGTTAGAAGAAGAAGAAAATCTCTGTTTTGGGTGAGATGTTTGATCTTATCTAAAGAGTCTATGCCAGCCAACTTTGCTTCTCTTGTAAGTGTTCTTTTCATTGTCTCTCTAGATCTTCCTCTTTTTCTGTCCTAATATTTCCCATAGATGAGCCTGTTTTGGAATTCTCTTGTCGTCTCTTCTCAGCCCATGTCCAACATATGTCCAACTTCTCTTCCTAGACGTAGATGATATAGTTGGTTGCATGCCATTTCTCTTATCTCTATTTTGGTCTGTCATCTTATTAAGCCACAACATTTGTAGGTGAGATGGCCAGTTTTCTTCCTCACCATCGGTCTTGACCTCAACTCTGGTAGTTTTCTTCCTCACCATCGGTCTTTACCTCAACTCTGGTAGTTTTCTTCCTCCTCATCGGTCTTTACCTCAACTCTGGTAGTTTTCTTCCTCACCATCACTCTTTACCTCAACTCTGGTAGTTTTCTTCCTCACCATCACTCTTTACCTCAACTCTGGTAGTTTTCTTCCTCACCATCAGTCTTTACCTCAACTCTGGTAGTTTTCTTCCTCACCATCACTCTTTACCTCAACTCTGGTAGTTTTCTTCCTCACCATCACACTTTACCTCAACTCTGGTAGTTTTCTTCCTCACCATCACTCTTTACCTCAACTCTGGTAGTTTTCTTCCTCCCCATCAGTCTTTACCTCAACTCTGGTAGTTTTCTTTCTCACCATCACTCTTTACCTCAACTCTGGTAGTTTTCTTCCTCCCCATCAGTCTTTACCTCAACTCTGGTAGTTTTCTTCCTCACCATCACTCTTTACTTCAACTCTGGTAGTTTTCTTCCTCCCCATCAGTCTTTACCTCAACTCTGGTAGTTTTCTTCCTCACCATCGGTCTTGACCTCAACTCTGGTAGTTTTCTTCCTCACCATCGGTCTTTACCTCAACTCTGGTAGTTTTCTTCCTCCCCATCGGTCTTTACCTCAACTCTGGTAGTTTTCTTCCTCACCATCACTCTTTACCTCAACTCTGGTAGTTTTCTTCCTCACCATCACTCTTTACCTCAACTCTGGTAGTTTTCTTCCTCACCATCAGTCTTTACCTCAACTCTGGTAGTTTTCTTCCTCACCATCACTCTTTACCTCAACTCTGGTAGTTTCTTCCTCACCATCACACTTTACCTCAACTCTGGTAGTTTTCTTCCTCACCATCACTCTTTACCTCAACTCTGGTAGTTTTATTCCTCCCCATCAGTCTTTACCTCAACTCTGGTAGTTTTCTTCCTCACCATCGGTCTTGACCTCAACTCTGGTAGTTTTCTTCCTCACCATCAGTCTTTACCTCAACTCTGGTAGTTTTCTTCCTCCCCATCGGTCTTTACCTCAACTCTGGTAGTTTTCTTCCTCACCATCACTCTTTACCTCAACTCTGGTAGTTTTCTTCCTCACCATCACTCTTTACCTCAACTCTGGTAGTTTTCTTCCTCACCATCAGTCTTTACCTCAACTCTGGTAGTTTTCTTCCTCACCATCACTCTTTACCTCAACTCTGGTAGTTTTCTTCCTCACCATCACACTTTACCTCAACTCTGGTAGTTTTCTTCCTCACCATCACTCTTTACCTCAACTCTGGTAGTTTTCTTCCTCCCCATCAGTCTTTACCTCAACTCTGGTAGTTTTCTTCCTCACCATCACTCTTTACCTCAACTCTGGTAGTTTTCTTCCTCCCCATCAGTCTTTACCTCAACTCTGGTAGTTTTCTTCCTCCCCATCACTCTTTACCTCAACTCTGGTAGTTTTCTTCCTCACCATCAGTCTTTACCTCAACTCTGGTAGTTTTCTTCCTCCCCATCACTCTTTACCTCAACTCTGGTAGTTTTCTTCCTCCCCATCACTCTTTACCTCAACTCTGGTAGTTTTCTTCCTCCCCATCAGTCTTTACCTCAACTCTGGTAGTTTTCTTCCTCCCCATCACTCTTTACCTCAACTCTGGTAGTTTTCTTCCTCACCATCACTCTTTACCTCAACTCTGGTAGTTTTCTTCCTCACCATCACTCTTTACCTCAACTCTGGTAGTTTTCTTCCTCCCCATCAGTCTTTACCTCAACTCTGGTAGTTTTCTTCCTCCCCATCAGTCTTTACCTCAACTCTGGTAGTTTTCTTCCTCACCATCACTCTTTACCTCAACTCTGGTAGCTAGACAGCTAGTTATTCTTCAGCTGGGTTGATTAGAGAGCTTCAAGGCTGCATTTGAGTCTTTTTTTCTTAAAACCAGCTCGTTTTGCCAAACCAGTATGTTATGATTAAACTGCTGTCACTCTCAAGGTTTAGAATACCACAATAAAAATTATTTGTAATTATTAGGGCTAGGATTTTTATGACCTAAAAAATGTCAAATATGACTAAAAAAAATAATTGAAATAGGCTTGCATTGATGACTTAAAAATGCTAAATATGAACTAAACATGAAAAATAGACCGACATATGACATAAATCAATTTGCTATTAAAAATAATGTAAAATTAAAGTGTCTGCTGTATTATGGATAGAGATAACCCATTTTTCTGTTGGTTTTTTTTTTTTTTGTTTTGATTTGGCCTCCTCTTTCTCTTTTTCTTTATTCAGGTGGATCTGTCAAATTATCTGTTAAGGCTTCTACATCCTTTGAACCGAGCTCTGCTTTTATGTCTTTGTTGATGAACGATTTCTGAGGCGGCGCATCACTCACACTTTAACTTTCTTTCAATTTTTGCTCACATTTATTCTCCCTCAGTGTCTGCAGTTACTTTCACACCAATGGAGTGTCCAACTGGGTTGTCTCCACTTCAAACAGTGATGCCACCTGCGCTAGTATTCTTGTTTGAAGTCTCAATACACGATAGACTTTTTTGACAGTGCTGTCACTCCTGTGTGGTGCTGCTTGGTATGGTACAGATCTCTTTTATATTTTAACTTCAAACCCTTTTCCTGACACATGGTAAATCAACCAAAAGTAGTCTTTAATTTTCCATCTAAATATTTTTTGGGAACTACGTTGTCTGAGCTGTAGGCATGTATTTATTCAGGCAAATTTACGTGTTTCTTTGCAATAAAACTACAAAGCCAAATTATTTCCGCTTAATAAAGAATCATCTAAATGAGAGGTTATTGTACCTAAAATGATGACAGTTATAATAAAAAAATATGCATTTATTCCCCAGTTTAATCAAAATCTGACCTAAACCTAAATTATGGTCAAAATATGAATATATGTGACCAATAAAAACAGTGTCAAATTGTTAAGTAAGGCATGAAATATGTTGAAATTAACTTGGATTTTAAAAATACATATTAGGTAAAAATATGATGTCATACAAATCTGAGCCCTAGTCATTATTATTAATGAAATCTCTGACAGAACAGAGTCAGTGTGATCTAGAGATGAAACACCAACCTCTAGAAAAGAATGTCCAAGGTCCTAATCCCACCCAAGGGAGTGGGAGTTGTTCTTTTCAAATCCATGGTTTCTTCAAGGCTTTACCCTTCCTTGGTGAAATGAGATCCGATGTCTAGCACTCTAGGAAAATGATGAAAAATCTACCAAAAACGTCAAAACTCATGACAATTGGAAATCAACTAGAGTAGACCAAAAGTGGTCACTACCGTGGCATATTAACAAATTTATGAGAAAAATCTACCAAAAATATCAAATTTAAAAAAAAAAAAAGTAAATATCTCTGAAGTCTGGCTGGAAATATCTACCTGTTTGGCGAATGGCCCCTGAGCACCTGGCTGCCAGTTCATTCATTCATTAATTACCATCTCCACATTGAAGGTTGACTACCGTGGAACTCCATTCCGCTACATCTCTTGCTTTGTTGGTGCAGATTGTCATAGGCTAATTTTTGATGTTACTCATCCATGTTAGTCTCAGTCTGCCACTGCCTCTTTTACCTTGTGTTTTCCCTTTCAGTGCTGCCTGTGTAAAAGAGAAAAAAAAAGTAATATTTCTTCCAAATTCAGTCTCTCGGAACTATGCTATTGATATAAAGCTAGCACCTACAAACAACCACAACTAACAGAATAAGAGAACTGAAATATTATTTGGAAGCAGCATTAAAACTTATGTATAGAAGTGTAGCCGGAGCCTCGGTGGCTGAGTAGTTAGTGTACTCGCTTCCTCGCAGACCATAAGGGTCTGGGTTCGATCTCCAGCAGGGCAAATCTTTTTTTCAGACTGACGAGTCTCCAGGGTTCGCCTAGCCTCTAAAAATAAGTACCAGAGATTTTTCTAGGAAGTAAAGGCATGATACCAACCACATCACCCAAAAATGTGCCGTGGTCATAGAAAAATATAGCCACACACCATATTCCCCATATGCCTAGCAAGTCATGGATGGAACCTTTACTTACTTATAGAAGTGTCATTAGTAGTTTCTTATACATTTTACTTAGCTCAAATTTATGATCAATCTCTCTTCAGGTATCTGCCAAATCCTTACGTGGTGAGGGCCCACGAACCCCAACCGTTCAAGTCCAAACTCCGCCCTTCAGTAAGTACCCACCCACCCCATGGATGTTGTTACATACAAACATGGCACGACCTTGCATTTTATTTCTATATAATGCCAATTGTTTTATGCTGCAAGCATCTTATATTGAAATAGCCTGCACCTATTTTAATAACATTATGATAGTATTTATCTAAAGTTGCAAGTAATGTTAAATAATAAATGATAATATTTTTACTTCAATTTATATAAAAAGATAAAATTTATTTGATTATTGATATTTAGAATCTGAGTCCCTGAGATTGCTAAAAGATAGTCTGTTTTGAATTTGTTGCAAGATTAATACATCCAAAAACAAACAAAAATCTCCTGATATTATTACAATTATATACTTTAAATTACCTTCATTATTATAATTAGTATGTATATAATTTGTAGATTTAGATTTTCTTTAAATAATGGCAATTAAAGATCCATAATATATAATATATATATATCTTATATATACATGTATATATATATATATATCTTTAAGTTTAGCATGAATTTATTAATTTTTAAATATTGCATTTGGTTATATTAATATGTCGTTTTTCCTATTATTCTAGTTATGAATGTTGGTAATATTGTTAAATTGTATAATGTTACATTAGTTGTAATTTTTGAATATTGAAATTTAGTATGAATGTTAGTGTGTATTATTCTTCTAAATATTAGAAAATTCTTTTTTTTGACTTGCATATTACCTGTTCTTGATATCAATTACATATTAGTCTTGTTATTGTTTCGTGTGAATATTTATCCTATATGTTATATGAAAGTTAAGTATCACTTCCTACCTTCAGTGTAGTGATTACGTTGTGTTGTAACCGTGACTTTCATCTCACAGACATATGTCATGCTGTCATGAAGAGTCTGTCACCCAAGTCAATGTCACCTACCGTTATGTTTTTTTTCAGACATTATTTTTGTGTTCTTGATGATGTTTGACTACGTTTGTGATCTCATCAAATCTTTACCTCACTATATCACACATCTTCACTATGGATAAATTTGATTTGTTGCATCCATAAATTAAAAATATTGACAACATAATTTCCTCCCCCACTTAAGCATATAAATATTTCATTTTTTTTTTTTTTTTTGGATATGTTAAATTATTTATATATATTTTTACAGTTTAAATCAGCGTGCATATTTTTAAAGTACTTTTTATTTACTTCACCACGCACGTACTTGCATCGTGAAGATTTAAAATCTCAAACTTGTTTCTTCACTCGTACATTTATAGTTTTCACTTTGTGTTGTTATTTCTTGGAAATATTTAGGCTTCATAATTTTTATCAAAATAAGATTATCTCAATTTTTAACATATTATTTAATTATATCACTATAAATTACAGCATCTTTATAAAATTATATCATGACAAAGACACAAAAAGTATTCAATTAAATTTGTGACTACACACACACACACACACACACATATATATATATAGATATAATATTTAAAAAATGAAATTATGTTTACATTGATACATAATGTCAATAACACATAGAATATACTCTCTTTCCTGTATATTTGTAAGTTGTATTCTCTCCTTTTGTATTCCAGAACAAGACCTAACATATTATCTTCAGAGCTGCATTTTTTAAAATGTAATTTTCTAATTACTACCAAAATTGTCCCTCCTCTTCTCCACAGCTGAGGCTTTTGTTCTTTCTATAATCTCCCATTAAAGCCGTTTCTATAAAACAAAACAAGAAATTTCAAATAAAAACGTTTTAATCTTCAAAATGGTTTCTCGTTTTTAATCAGAAATCGCATCAGCTGTTTACTAATTTAGCTTTCCTCATATATAAAAATCATGTGTCATTGACCTTTACTGAAGGTCAGTGTGAACGGTTAATTCATGTCAGTGTACATCACATTTGCTTTCATCTATTATTTACAGCAATTTAAAAAACAATGCTTTTTGAGAGTAGTAGATGCTGCCATAATTACTTTCTATAATTTGGCCTATGTTGTATCCATCCCTGAAAGGTCAGCCAGTACTTGTAAAAGGTATTTCCCTCCTTCAGTGTTACTAATCAGCTTCAGATTTTCATCATTCAGCTACATCATCGTCTCTTCATTAATGACCTAATCAGCCTCAGCTCTTCATCATACAGTCACCTAATCCCCTCTCCAACAATGTTACTAATCAGTCTCAGATCTTCATCATTCAGTCACATAATCCTCCCTCTATCTATAATCTCAACCTCAGATCTTCATCATTCAGTCATATAATCCTCCCTCCATCAATAATCTCAACCTCAGATCTTCATCATTCAGTCATATAATCCTCCCTCCATCAATAATCTCAACCTCAGATCTTCATCATTCAGTTATATAATCCTCCCTCCATCAATAATCTCAGCCTCTGATCTTCGTTATTCAGTCATATTATCCTCCCTCCATCAATAATCTCAACCTCAGATCTTCATCATTCAGTCATATTATCCTCCCTCCATCAATAATCTCAACCTCAGATCTTCATCATTCAGTCATATAATCCTCCCTCCATCAATAATCTCAGCCTCTGATCTTCATCATTCAGTCATATAATCCTCCCTCCATCAATAATCTCAACCTCAGATCTTCATCATTCAGTCATATAATCCTCCCTCCATCAATAATCTCAACCTCAGATCTTCATCATTCAGTCATATAATCCTCCCTCCATCAATAATCTCAACCTCAGATCTTCATCATTCAGTCATATAATCCTCCCTCCATCAATAATCTCAGCCTCTGATCTTCATTATTCAGTCATATAATCCTCCCTCCATCAATAATCTCAACCTCAGATCTTCATCATTCAGTCATATTATCCTCCCTCCATCAATAATCTCAACCTCAGATCTTCATCATTCAGTTATATAATCCTCCCTCCATCAATAATCTCAGCCTCTGATCTTCGTTATTCAGTCATATTATCCTCCCTCCATCAATAATCTCAACCTCAGATCTTCATCATTCAGTCATATTATCCTCCCTCCATCAATAATCTCAACCTCAGATCTTCATCATTCAGTCATATAATCCTCCCTCCATCAATAATCTCAGCCTCTGATCTTCATCATTCAGTCATATAATCCTCCCTCCATCAATAATCTCAACCTCAGATCTTCATCATTCAGTCATACAATCCTCCCTCCATCAATAATCTCAGCCTCTGATCTTCATTATTCAGTCATATAATCCTCCCTCCATCAATAATCTCAGCCTCTGATCTTCATTATTCAGTCATATAATCCTCCCTCCATCAATAATCTCAGCCTCTGATCTTCATTATTCAGTCATATAATCCTCCCTCCATCAATAATCTCAGCCTCAGATCTTCACAATTCAGTCACATGGTCCTCCCTCCATCAATGTTCTAATCAACCTCAGATCTTCACAATTCAGTCACATAATCTTCCATTCATGAGTGTTTTATAAGATTCAAATCTATCATTAAGGTATGTTGATAAATTAAAACTGTAACAGCAATTCAATCAATCAACTCAGTCACCCCTTTCTCTGTCTTCATCTCCTATTCTCTATTGCCTTATTTATTAAAAAAAAAAAAAATATTTTATCATCACAACTGGTTTATAAGTAACATCATAATTCTCAAGCTGTATCACAATTTGATAACATTCATATTATTCAAACCAATCATTTATCCATCAGCGGTCACAAAAATCTTCCAGCAGCAATAACTGAACTATTCTACCATTTCATATACAATTTCATGTCTTCTTGTTTTGTTTTTGGTCATGTCACGTGAAGTTTCTTGATGTCCTCATTTGTTAATAATTTATTTTATCAGTTATTTTTCCATCAGAAACCAAATGTTATTTAATTATTATTTATTCATGCTAATTAATTTGTAGACTGTTTAGTTTATTTACCTTTTTGTTTGTTTTATATTTTCTCCTCAAATTGCTAACAACATTGCGTCTTTTGTTTTGTTCTGCCACCTGTCACTATGTAACAAAACATTCGCTTGCCTAATAGTTCCGGAGGCACCACCAGCGGATGTCAGTGGAAGTGCTGTCAGTGCAAAAGAAATACATGTCTCATGGAAACCACCTGATGTCAGAAAACAAAACGGCAAACTTGAAGGTTATAGAGTGTTTGTGTCAGAGAATGGGAAAACTGACAAAGATGCGGTAGGTAGGGTTGTGAGCAAAGACAAGCTGTCAGACACTATAGATGGCCTCAAGACCTGGACTGAGTACAAAGTGTGGGTAGTTGCTTTCAACAAAGTTGGAGATGGGCCTCGATCTGCACCAATCATCGTCAAGACTGATGAAGATGGTAGGTAGCTGCTAGTGATTGGTCGTTTCTCCCCATGTTCTAATTATGTGATTGGCTGACTAACATGTGGAATGGCTATAGATAGGTCTTGGGTACTGTTGTCTGCATAAAACAAACCAAATTAACACTTGTCAACTAACTGATTCGTTCCTCTTTGGAGTGCACTTGAGAATCTGAAGATAGCTAGAAAGAGAAGAAAAGATTTCTGCAATAACTATTTGTTGTAAGGTATCTCAGTGCAGATGATGTGCTTCACTGGAGTGTACATTTAACTGATACACTAACACTGATACAAGATGTTTTGTAGTGAGGTCAGCCTTTTAGTGCTCAGAGACTAAATAACCAGGCCAACAATTGTAAGACTTTGATGATCTCACCTGTTTTCACATCCAATGTCTTTGTAGTTTTCACCCTGTCCCATAGTTGATCTCTTCTGTGTCCCTTAATTCTATTCATTTATTTAATCTACTTTTTAAAAAGATTAATTTTGATTAAAAACTGGTTACATTCAGTTTTGTCTTCTTTTTTTTCCTACTAGTAACTTTGTCAATACAAATTTGTCATTTTCTTGGATGCATCATCTGTATAGACTGCTGTGTGGGCATTAGTGTTCCTCCATTCTGTAGTACCGAAGAATGCTGCTTAAATAAGCATGCTTCATCTGTGCTTCACAACACTGATAAACATGCGTAACAACATTTCTCCACATGGACACTAAATGAATTAACTCAAAACTGACAGGATTTTTTCCAGTCATTGATTCAACTGTTAAAATAAAACAAATTGTACTTCTGGCCTTTCTTGATGCTTATCAGATGCAAAGGGTACATATGCTAATGATTCTATTCATCCTGCTGTATTTGTTTTATACACATTTTAAAACTCTTCTTCCAGGCTGATCCTTCTCAAGTTCTCAATCAATCACTCAATCAGAGTCCATCATGCCCCTTTTGATAGCAAAGATCACAAATATAGTCTCTCCATCCTTCCTTAATTCTTGGATATTTTCTTTATTTCTGTCAAGTTTCATGGAACTGGCACTGTTTACGAGCTGAGATGTGGTTTGCCAGAAGAACATATGAATTGTATGGATAGCAAAAATTACAAATGAAGTGTTTAAAATAAGGTGGAGAAACCAGAAATATCATCAAAATCATAAAGAAGAGACAATCTACATTTATTGGACATGTCATGTAAAAAGAAGACATTGAGAATACAATAACAACAGGCAGAATGAATGGAAAGAAGTGCAGAGGAAAACCAAGAGAAAACATATTGAACAGCTTATCCAAATGACGTAATAATAGATCACCAACTGAAATCATGATGACATGCATGAAGGATGAATGATGTGGAGAGAGATGATCGGCTATACCAACCAGCTTGGCACCTATTCATGATGAATGGCAACCTGTGGTGATACTAACCACATTGCCCAATCAAAGTATTTAGTTGGTCTTCAAGTTATATGATCACTAATAAGATATTTCGCAAATGCCTAGCAACATGTGAAGGGAACCTTGCATCTTCACTAATCTACATTTTCCTTTATGCTTTACAATTATTTTTTTGTGCTGTATATTACTATGTAAGATCATCTGGCGATCCAAAGTTCTCAGTAAACCAACAAAACTAGACTGTTGAACTCCTGTGTGATACCAGTGCTAAGAAATGGATGTGAAAGCTGGAAATCCACCAAGATTTTATATAAGAAATTAAATGCGTCTGAAAACAAATGTTTTCATAGGGTCTCAAAAATAAGCTTAAAAGAGTGCATTTCAAATGAAAAGATAAGAAACAAATCTATGCAAGAAGATGTCTAGCTTTATAAGAAGAAGGCTTTGGAAAAACATCGGTCGTGTGCTGAGAATGAATGAAGTAAGACTTCTTTCTAGGCATTCATGTGGAAGCTATCTTGTAAAAAAAAAAAAAAAAGCATAGCAAGAGAATTGCTACACAGAACAATTACTGAGGAAGGCTAAACTATCTAAGAAACAACCAAGAACTAGCAGTAAATCGGCAGTCATGGAGAACTATGTCTTCTGTGCTATGTGCCATCTTCAGCCTGAGAGGAAAATAAATGAATGAATATTTCTATTATCCGTTTCTACTATGTACTTTTATATATTTTCATATCAGTGGTTTTCACTATTTATTTGGCCTGTGCCATATGTCTCTCTAATTTACTTTTGTCATGAGTAGTTTTCAATATCTTTGTAGTCTGTACATCTCTCTAATCTACTTTGTCATTAGTATTTTTCAATATCTTTGTAGTCCGTACATCTCTCTAATCTACTTTGTCATTAGTATTTTTCAATATCTTTGTAGTCTGTACATCTCTCTAACCTACTTTGTCATGAGTAGTTTTCAATATCTTTGTTGCGATCACATCTGTCTAATCTACTTTTGCCATTCAGTTTCCAATTTTTACCTGTTTTACATCTTCTCTAATCTTACACCTGTTCTACCCAAGCTATATAAACTATGAGAAATGTAAAACCCTTCAGCAGGTACAGCTGGTGTCAGATACAAATCCACTCTCAAAAACCTTTCTTTATTTGCCAGTACATTGTTCTTATTCTGTCACACGAATGTGACAATTACTTCAGACATAGGAACTTTGAGATGAGACAGATCTAATGAAGAATATGCTCAGATATTGCATAAACCAGAGCAGAATCTCAACATAGATCAAGCTCCTACATGCTTGCCTAGAACATCTGAAAACATAGTTACCTAGAAAATTTGTTGTAATTTTGCTCCACTTGATTTCTGTCCAGCATTTATTTCTTTCATATACTAGATGGGCCTGTTTTTAACTAGCTCTTCCAGGTCAGTGTCTTGATGTTAAGCACCTTCAGGTCATATTTGTAAATGTTGTTGGTATTGAGGAATAGTCTCATTTAATTCATTTAGCAAAGGCCTCAATGCTCTGAATAAAATATCACTTGGAATCCATTCATTATCAGTCTAAGATAGATAACTCAGCCATCTTGGACAGCAATTATGGAGTAGAGTTACCTTGCTGGTATTTCTGCCTTGATCCAAGGCCTCATTGTTTGTATTCCCTCACCAGACATATTTCAGAGAGCAATTCATGTTATGTGCGCCAATATTTTTTTTTCATTGAGACATAACCCTTATGTCAATACACTGAATTTGTAATAAAATTTGTGAGTTGCAATTCTTGAACATTTTTGCTACATTATTGTCAATTAATTAAGTTTCACTCGGACATTCATCCCAATTTTCTGTTGCTTTGATTCTTATATAAATCGATTCTTCTGAGTTTCATCATCATCATGTTTCTTTTATATTGTTTAAATTTGGCAAGATTTGGGTTCAGCTTTATTTACAGTTACCCATCAGTTTCTTTGATTCTTGTGAGTGCTTTATGTGTGACTGTATCTCCATAAACACTAACATCAAGAAATAAGATATATACCTACACATACATAGCTTATATCCTGTTGACATCATTGATGTTTAGTATCCATCTTTATAATTATAATTCTTTTGTTCACGTCATTCCCACAATTTATCACCTCTCTTTTCATTCATCAGTTACCTCATTCATAGTCATATTCCCATGAATAATTTCATCTTCAAGTACCCATTGCCTGTTAAAATTCACCCTCCTCATCTCCCTTATTATCATCTACTCCCTAAGAAGAGTAATCCCTTCTCTCAGCCAAGCAACTGCCAACCAACCTGAAGAGTGTCAAAGTATCTTCAGTACTACTACAACGGTCATTTCTGTAGCAGTTCTTTAATTATTATTTACCTCAGTTTGCTGCCTAGTTGTAAGTTGTAATTATACCAGATTAATCGTGTAACTGATATTTCCAATTATCCAAGTTATTCCCATTTAATGAGTGCAATTAATGTTTGAACATTTATTTGATGTTGTCGGTTGTTGCATGGTATATGTCTTTTTATTTTTATTTGATTATTCTGTGAATGTTTTCCATGTTCACCTTTCACTGCCTGTTTATTGCACTGGCCTGTTTGTCAGTATTTAGAGCTTGAGAAAAACAGCTTTTAATTATTATTATTATTATTATTATTCATTTTTTACATTCGGGGGGGGTGGCAGCTTTCTTGTGTTGCAATGTATTTGCAGTTATATTTCTGGATGCAGGGGGAATGGGGGATTAAGATGTACCTTCTACTTTTTGTTTTCTAGTTTTAAAGTAATACTTTAGTATTGTTTTATTTATTATTTGTTTGTATTTGTTTTTTGTTTTTTTTTAATTTAATTTTTGTTTATGTTGAAATATTTTAATTTTGCATTTTTGAGATGTATATTTTGTACTTCTTGTGTGTTTGCTATTTAATTTATTTTGTTTTTCTCAATTTGGCAAGTCTGCTGCCGTATGAACATTTTAGCTCAGACAGTAAGGATAAAATACCTTGGGCATGTTTTTTTGAGGGGCGTTAGTCATAGCTGAATATTTGAGCTAATGTTTAGTATATTTGCTCATTACGCAGCACTGCAGATTCAGTGAGAATAGCTTAATGAAATACCATAATCTAAAATCTTCAGCTGAAACTTTAATGGGATCCATAGGTCAGTGTGGACATAGAATCTACCTCAGATTATCACATTAACCTATCACTTGTATGTATTTTAGTTGGAGAAACTAATTTCTGTTTCTTATAGCATTGCACAAGAGACATATAAAGAAATAAGATGAATTTGAAGACAATAAATGGTAAGAAATAATATGTGATTAATACCAAGATAATATTATGTTAATTCCGCTGTATGCAGTCAATAACAAGAGATAATATGTAGGTAATGACAAGAAAGAATGTTGTGATTAATTTTAATTTCAAGATAATATGCAGTTAATGACAAGAGATATACAGCAAATAAGTGAGAATTTGTAAATATATATGTATGTTTATACACACACACACACTCATATATTTATGCAGTAAATGTCAAGACATAATATGCAGCAATGAAAGATAACAACTATATGCATTAATAGAAATCATTATCATCATCAAGAACCGTGCCTGCAGACATAAATGAACATGTCTGTTCACAACTTTCAATCTTGACATTTATTTATCATTTCCATTGTTGACCTTCTGCCAAGCCATTCTCTTAAGCTGTTAATAGAAATATTAGACAGTTAATAACAAGCAATAATATCCATTTATGATGAGGTTTTATGTAATTAATAGCAAGAGATAATTTGCAGCAAATGACAACAAGAAACAATATGCAGCAGGTGATAGAAATAATGTGCAGCTAATGACAAGATAATAACAAGCTGCAATTGGCCTGAGATAAATGTGGTGTAAATAAAGTCTAGGCAGATGTGTTTTTTTCTTTTAATCTTATTTTACTACAGTCATATATTGATTGATGAGATAAATTAGGATAAATGTTGTGCGATGAGAGTTACCTTAGGATAGGTGTTGTGCGATGAGAGTTACCTTAGGATAGGTGTTGTGCGATGAGAGTTATCTTAATATAAATGTTGTGCGATGAGTTATCTTAGTATAAATGTTGTGCGATGAGAGTTATCTTAGTATAAGTGTTGTGCGATGAGAGTTATCTTAGGATAAGTGTTGTGTGATGAGAATTATCTTAGAATAAGTGTTGTGCAATGAGAGTTGTCTTAGAATAAGTGTTGTGCAATGAGAGTTGTCTTAGAATAAGTGTTGTGCAATGAGAGTTACCATAGGATATGTGTTGTGTAATGAGATTTACCTTAGGATAAGTGTTCTGCAATGAGAGTTACACTAAGATAAGTATTGTGCCATGAGAGTTACCTTTATTCTAACACTGAGGATTCAGATTATCAGGAGTCAGTATTAGATGTCAAAAGATCATATTATTATTTTTATATGGAAAGGACATTGGGAATGTTTCAACAAATAAAACAGGATATTAGGCAAGGTTGTGTGCTGTCACCAGATTTATTTAATATGAATAGTGAGGTTATTTTAAGATCCATAAGGGGCATGCCTGGAATAACAATTGGAGATCATAATATAAATAATCTAAAGTATTAAATATCTGAGGATAATTTACCTCAGATGGTAGATGTACAACAAAGGTGAAATGGAGAATGGTTCAGGCAAAAGCAGCTTTCCAATAAATGAAGAAGATACTGTGCAATCTATTTTTGACAATAGAAAAAGAGTTATTAAATGTTATGTAGAACCAGTTTTATCAAAACACAAGTATGGATGTGAATCATGGAAAAAGGGGACAACAGACAAGAAAATCACTGGAGGCTGTAGAAATGTTATTTTATAGAAGAATGTTGAGAATACTATGGACAGCTAAGAAGAGGAATGAAAACATTCTGAAAGAGGCCAAAGCAAAGAGAGAGCTAATTTCCAATATTAGGATGAAACAATCATCATTTTTTGACCATGTAATGAGAAGGGAACAGCTGGAATATATTGTGACAACTTGGAAAATTGAGGGATGAAGTGATAGAGGGAAGTAAAGAGAAAAGATACCAGACAGCATAAGAGAATGGCTTGGCAGAAGGTCAACAACTGAAATGATTAATAACTGTCGAATTCGAAAGTTGTGGAGAGACATGATCACCTACGCCAGAGGGCATGGTGCTTGATGATAATGATGATGGAAAGGACTTCTTTTTGACATACCATATCCACAATTACCCCTGAATCACACACGCGTGTTCTCAACAAGTCCACAACGTTACTTTTACTATTAGCATTACACGTGGAAGAAAATGTTCAGTAAAATAACAAAACCATATGTATTTTCATGTAAGCCAGAGCAAACATATATATCTTCCTAAAATGTGAACCAACCGGAGAAGTTCAGTCTGTCACATTGTCAGTACTTAGGCTGGGTTTGTTTTCTTGTAACTTCTTGTAGAGATGATTTTATGATTACTATAACTTGTGCAATACATATTTGTTCTCTATTTCTCTCTCTCTTTCTCTCTCTCTTTCTCTCTCTCTCTCTCTCTCTCTCTCTCTCTCTCTCTCTCTTTCTCTCTCTCTCTCTCTCTTTCTCTCTCTCTTTCTCTCTCTTTCTCTTTCTCTCTCTCTCTCTTTCTCTCTCTCTTTCTCTCTCTCTCTTTTTCTCTCTCTCTCTCTCTTTCTCTCTCTCTCTCTCTTTCTCTCTCTCTCTCTCTCTTTCTCTCTCTCTCTTTCTCTCTCTCTTTCTCTCTCTCTCTCTTTCTCTCTCTCTCTTTCTCTCTCTCTCTCTCTCTCTTTCTCTCTCTCTTTCTCTCTCTCTCTTTTTCTCTCTCTCTCTTTCTCTCTCTCTCTCTCTCTCTCTCTTTCTCTCTCTCTTTCTCTCTCTCTCTCTCTCTTTCTCTCTCTCTCTCTCTCTCTCTCTCTCTCTTTCTCTCTCTCTTTCTCTCTCTCTCTCTCTCTCTCTCTTTCTCTCTCTCTCTTTCTCTCTCTCTCTCTCTCTCTCTCTCTCTCTCTCTCTCTCTCTCTCTCTCTCTCTCTCTCTCTCTCTCTCTCATATTACCTTTATGGCTGTCGATGTAGATACACAATTCTAGTTCTTGCCCTCCTTGTAGCCTCAACCATTTCCAGTTTTTGTTGTTACAACACTTTTAAGATATCAGTTCATCTTCTCTGGGTCTACCAGGAGCTCCTTCCCCATCTACTCTTGTAATATATATTTTGTATGATATAGAATCTTTTGGTATTTTTTCCAGATGAACAAACCAATTCATTTGTTGTGTCTATGTAGTGTAGGATTGATTCATAACTAATCTCTCTTATGACATCATTTCTAATTCTATCTCTTCTGGTCACTCTAAGCACTTTCCTCACACAAACATCTTATCTGAGCCGCGATAGCTCAGTGGTTAGTAAACTGGACTACAAAGGACAAGGGGTAGGGTTCGATCCCAACAGACGGCTTCCGGGTTTACCCAGTCTTAAATGGGTACCGGATTTTTTTCTGGGAAAGTAAAGCAGCACGGGCGTAATACCGACCACATTACCCCAAATATCATGTGCTGAAGGTCTGTAAAATATAGGGTCACTAACACTATATTTCCCTATACGCCACTTGGCGTGACGAGGGCACTTTACTTTTTTTAGTACTGCAGAATGATATTTATCTCCCAATTGAGCATGGATAGACAATTATCATTTTGTCTGCTCCATATTTTTGTTTTCTTCACTGTATATCATCATACCACTACTATATCTAAACCATGGTGCCATTTAGCTTATACGCACACCAGCTGACCATGTGGTTAGTGTTCAAAACCAAGCAGAGAAACACATTTTTTTTTTTCTAACCAACACGACTTTAGTGTTCATCCAGTCCTTGAAAATAGGTACCAGAGTTTTTCACTAGGAAAATAAGGTGGCGTTTAGATGCTGACCACATAATTGATTTTTGTGCAGATGCTCATGATAAAACATGACACATGCACTATATTTTCAAGTCAATACACTTTACATGACTTTTTTCTTCATTCTATCTATTTACATAGGGAAACATCTCTGGGCTACCCCAACGCGTTTTTAAGTTAAGCCCTTAACTTATGACAAACTTATCAGATCAGTAAGGGATAAACGTTTTATGCTCAAAGAAATCACAGAAAAATGGAGATAGACCACAAATGTAAAGTAGCAACCAGCAATATATGTGGAATAAAAAACAAAGAAGTTGAACTTATAGAAGAGATGATAAAGAAAACAATTAAAATACTGGGATTAGTGGACACCAGAGTAAAAGGACAACAGATAAAGAAAATACACATGAACTACATGAAAATATTCTCAGGAGTCGACAACACAGAAAGAGCAGAGTAGCTTTATCATTGACCCAGATCACACAAAAAATATTCTAGAAATAAAATACTACAGAAGTCTTTAAATACTTAAGAAGTCTAGTGACAAATGACAATTCACAAACAGCAGAAATAGACTCAAGATGCAACAAAGCTTGTCAAATAATTGGACAGCTATCACCACTATTGTCCAAAAAGAATACAATTTTAATTACAATGTTATGTATATATATTGCCCTATTCGTCTTGTCCGATGGTCTAGTGGTGGCTATTGTGTATTTTTTGTACGTTTTGTTTTTGTCAAACAGCTTCTCTCGTGGCTAATTCTACCAGTGTTTGACAAACACACATGGCCACAGAATGAACAAGTCAGGCCAACTGATCCACAGGGTTTTCCATCCTTTTTCATGAGTCTTTTCGCTTCTAAGTTTTGCCTTAGCACAGTCTCAAATGATGTTATACCGTTCCTTATACATGCTCTCCATGATGTGCGATCACTTGCCAGATGTTCCCAGTCATTTTCACAGATGGAGAAGTCATTCAGAGATGATTTACAGATATCTCTATATCGTAGTTTAGGTCTGCTGCTTTGTCTTATATATATATATATACAATTCCAAAATTTTGTTCTCATTTCTTCATCATTATATCTACTTATGACTCCAGAATTTTTTCCTAGTTCTTCAGTACATTTCTACACTATCTTTATTTCAACATTGTGCTGCCTTATCAAACTTGAATGCTAAGTTCTAGAACAACCAGTAAGATAATACCACCGAAATGAGGTGTATCAGATGTGTGATAGGAGCTAGCTTGAGAGACAAGGTTAACAGTGAAGAACTAAGAAGAAAGTTAGGGATCACACTACAGTAAAATATTTAAAGAAAGGACAAATTGAATGTTTTAATTATGTAGCAAGCAGAGAAAAAACTAAACCACACACAACTGTCAACATATACTAACAAAATAGAAGACCAAGAGTAAATGCTAAAAAAATTTATAACATACAGCCGGAAACAAGACCTCAGGCATGACCAACCAGTGAGCAAAGGCTATAAACTAAATCTCCTCTTGTAACTAAAAAGGAAATTAAGGAGAATATTCTTCGAGATAACCACAGATATAAAATATAGAGAATATTAAATAATATGTGCGGCCACAAGTAGAGCTGAAGAAAACAATGTAAAATAAAAACAAAATGGTATAGAGATACTAAACTAATAGATAAAAATAAAAAAGTAAAGTACCCCCGTCACGCCAAGTGGCATATAGGGAATATGGTGTTAGTGACCATATATTTTACAGACCTTCGGCACATGATTTTTGGGGTAATGTGGTCGGTATTACGCCCATGCCGCTTCACTTTCCCTTAAAAAAATCAGGTACCCATTAAAGGCTGGGTAAACTCGGCCGTCGGTTGGGATCGAACTCTACCTCTTGTCCGTTGTAGTCCAGTTCACTAACCACTGAGCTATCGCAGCTCCCTAAACTAATAGAGAGATGAGACAAACTACGATGTTTTAGCAAAAGCCTTCATCCTGGACAAAAAAACTGTTCTAAAATAAACACAGAAATCCAAACATGTATGCCAAACAATAACACTGATCTGAAAAATGGCGGAAATAAATGGGGCCAGGATTTACGTAGTTCTTGGGTGCATGATTAATAGACAATAGGGCGGATAGGATTTAAATGGACCAAAAGGAGCCAAACCGTGACAAATTAGAAGGGGGTGAGATGAAAGAGCGATAGAAATGGGAGAGGAGACTGGTGATTAAGGAAAAGAGTGAAAAGGGTTTAAACTTCTCTGATTTGATCCTATCATGTATTAAAAATACAGGGTGAAATTTGTTCATTCAAAACAGAACCTGGCACTTCCCTAATAATTCTATCACCAATGGAGATATTGTAACAGGGGTACGTTCTTTGTGTGAGAAGTGAAAAGAAGTGTATATGTGTGTGCATGCGAGAGAGAGTGAGTGAGTGAGAGATGCCAAACTGTTGTGACATTCCTGCCTGACGTGTCTCTCTGCTGATCTCTGTTATGTGGCTGAGGGTGCCCACACAATACGGTTATTATTTGTGAGTCTTAGTGTACAGTGCCTGTGAGTTGACACAATATAGCTGGAAAATGTGTTGGTCTACTCTGGAGGAGCAAGTGTTTAGTGGTCAAACCATTTTTAAAAATGTCAGGTTCAGTAACGAGTTTAACACCCTAATTATCTCAAAAGTTGTTAACTTGTAAAATAGTTGTTGAAATGAGAATTAAAAAAAGCAAAAAGAATGGACCACTGTTATTTGTGAACTTTCTATTTCCCTATAAGAGTCTATGACTGGACAAATTGATACAGTACACAGACCAAAAAGTTTTACATCATTGATTGTGGTTTGTGTATATTTCATTTGTTGCCTTCTCCTTGACTTATGGCTTTTATTCTGCTTCTCCTACATAACTTTAAAGTCCCAGGTGAGCCCAGAAAAGTGAAGGTGGAAGCTATTAACTCCACTAGTCTCTTAGTGGAGTGGGAGCCTCCGCAGCAGAAAGAGCAAAATGGTTTAATTCGAGGCTACCAGGTAATTGAGTGTTTTTGTGGGGTTTTTTTAGTGGCGATAGTAGATTGGCTGGTTAACCAGCACATCAGTAAAGTTTTGCAACATCCCCTGTTTTATTGTTAATAAATCTGTCAGTTATTTAGAAACATGATATCCATGTACATTTAAGGAGTGAGTGGCTGTGAGGATTTGACCAATTATTTTCTGAATGTCAGAGTTTTTAATTCATTATTAGTCATCCTCGTGTCACATGTTCTTTGCAGAAAGCTGCACTCACCACAGCCCGTCTGAAAAAAATCTCTGTCTGTAGCCAGATCTTCTGATGATTTCACTTCTTCTGTTGTCATGTTCATTGATAACTTGAAACCACCTTCTCCTTGTTCTGTCCATGATGCATTGCACAGCAACCATGCCTTCCATTATTGTTCTTTCCAGCCTGCTGTGTCTTTTGACATGGCCATAGTATTTTAATTTCCTCTGTAGAATTATGCTGCTAGTTCTTTTTTATGTTTAAGTCTTTTATATGTCGTCATTGCTCTAAAATCTTATGGATTTTTCTGTAACAATTTGTTTTGAATGAATCTACTTTATTCCTTGCTATTTGTGAAATTGTCTTTGATTTACAACCATATATTGCTATTGGGAATATATATGTCCTCAGTATTTTAATTCAGTTTTTTGTATAGTGATATTTTTCTTTTTGTATATTTTCTTGTTGCATTTTAACATCATTCAAGTGCAACCATATAGGTTTGATGTTTTGTTCTACTTCTACATTTATTCTGACTTCCTTCAATTAGGATTTAACCAGTCATTTTCCAAGCATCATAATTTTGGATTGATTCTTAGTAGGGTTGATATTTTTGTCCTTGTATTTCTTGTTGCATTCTAACATCAACGACCAGACAAAGGTTTGATTTTTTTATTTTGTCCTATTTCCTTCATGCATTTTAACGGACATCCTTCCATCAGACATCACACTGGGCTAGCTCTGGTACCTCCCCATTAGTTCTTCTGGTCAAGCTTCTCTGTCTCATTATGGGAGTTGATGCCTACCATCATTGCTTCTCTTGTCAGTGTTTTTCTCTCCATCTTCGTTAGATTTGCTTCTTTTTCAATATCTTTTTTTTCATTTTAAAGTATTGCATTGTTTTTTCTTTTCTTATATCTGAAAATTTCTAGAAATGATAGAGATAAAAGTGAGAGAAAGCAACTTGACAGGTCTCAGTCTACAGCAGTTAGAAAACAGAAGTGTTGGTCATGCCAAAGAGAAAACAATCGTGATTATGCAGCATAAAATAAAGTGGAATGACTCTGAAATAGATGCACAGCCTTAAATACTTTGATGTCATAATAATACCAGACAGAAATTATAAGCGGGATAGCACAGGCCAAAGTAGCATTTCAGAAAATGAAAATTGCCTTGTGCACCAAGTCTCTATAATTAGTCAAAATGGGAAAGAGCATTAGTGCTATATATTTCTGGCCTTTGGAAGCTGATCATGGACAGTGGACAAACAAATTAAAAGGCATTTAGAGAAGCCACAGATATAGAATCTCTTACAGGAATGCTGAAACTTCCCTGGACAGCTAAAAAAAGCCAACAGAGGTTTCTCAATGAGGCCAACACAAAAAGAGAGCTTCTAAAAAAGCATCAGAAAAAAACAAGCAACATTTTTTCTGCCACATCATGAAAAGAGGAAAGTTGGAATACTTGGTTACAAGTGGTAAAATACAGGGAAAGAGAAAGAGATCTTGGGTAACAAAGGTAGAAGATACTAGTTAGCTTGATGTCATGGCACTCAACAACAGAACTGATGCGATGCACTGAGAAAAGAAAATTGTGGAAGGACACATTCCCCTGTACCAATGAGTATAGCACATGATGATGATTTCTTCTCATCACATGACTGGGAAACCCCCACTTTCTTCTCCAGATTATAGATGAGACTGTTATATTTTGTTCTATTTGAGAATGAATTAAAATCTTGAGCAGGCTTGCTATCATTATATTTAGCCTTTCATTAAACTCCCAGGATTAGCATTGGAGGCCTAGCTCTTGCATTTTGAATGGATTAGATTTGCTACTAAACCGTAACTAATTCATAAATTGATCGGTTCTTTAAAAGCATTTTGTGCTTTTGCTATTTCTTCTCCTGCTGTAGTCAGTTTGCAGTGCTCAACATAACCCCCATGGAGGCAACATGTACCTTAGACAATTATGTACAATATAGTGTCTTGGTGACTTGCAGTCTGTGGAAGTGGTCCTTTAACAATGTTCTTTCCTGAGCCTGAAAATTCTGGTTTGTCATTCTCACCTGATATAATGGACGGGTTCTTTTGAATACTGACTATTTATTCTTGCTCTCTATTCATTTATATATCTTCCTATGGAATTGTTTTCTCCGGCTTGGTATATAGCCGTTGATCAGAGGTTTAACAAGCCGCTATCGTAAAAACGATGTTGTTAATGAAACGTAGACCTGATACAGAATGTGTATATTAGCAGTAGATAGTAGTGATAGTTTTTTCAGCCCTAAAACAACAACAAAAATAGGATTCTGGAATGTACATATATGTTGGACATGTGATGAGAAGAGATAATAACCGAATAGCAAAGCAAGCCCTAATATGGGAAACAACAGGTAAGAGAAAAAGAGGAAGACCCAGGGAGACACTGAGAAGAACATTGATGAGAGAGGCAAGAGCAGCAGGATTCGGTTCCCTCGATGAGATAGAGCTGCTTGCGCAGAACAGAGACAAATGGCAAGATTTGATAAAATATCTTTAAAAGAAAACTGCTAGAACAAAAATTCAGATAGGAGAAGGTGTATCTTGGTCTATGCCCTATGGGCCGGCTACGGCTCGAGAGGTCAATAGATTTAGAATTGTAATTTCTTTCATTAATTCTCTTTGGTGGGATTGTTCTTTTTTTAAATTTGTCAAAACTTCACCCTTGTTACTAACTATTTAGAATTCTAAATGCTCATAAAAGCAGGAGGCAGCAAGAGCTTTCACTATTTATTTTTAATGGAATAGGTCCACTACATAGAAGTCAACAGTAATGATGAGCCTCTTACAGGAGTTAAAGAACAAAAACATGAAATACATGACCCCACCGTGACGGAAGCAGTCATCACAGGCCTTAAATCGGACACTCGCTACTTGGTCCAGGTGGCAGCTTTCACTAGGAAGGGGGATGGTCTCAGGAGTAGGCAGAAGGTGTTGAGCACGAAAGGAGCAGGTAATAATATCAATCAAGTTTAAATCATGGTTCTTGCTGTCCTTTCTTAACACATTCTCTACCACAACTTTTAATTTATTGATGTTTTTTTTAATTATTTCCGCACAAAATTTGTAATTCTCTAATTTAAACCTCTTTTCTTACTTCCTGAGCATATTGTTTGAGCGACTCGTATGTTTTAAATATTTTCTCACTGTCTTTTCAAATTTTAACAAATTCCCTAAAACTGCCTGGCCACAGGGTGTTGAGTCCCGTGTAGTGAATGTGTTAAGTATCTAGTTATCATTAAGTATATTTTTAAAAAATTGTAACTGGCTTAATGACTTTTCCACAGCCGGAATGAACTGAAACACACTACTGTAAACTTTTGGGACTTTAATAATCCCAACATGCAAATGACATTTTTACTTTGATTGAGAACTAGAGTTACCTCAATGTTTGCTTTTCCCTTTTTGTGGCCATTGATAACTAATACAAGTGCATACACCAGAGCTTCATGGGCTTAGTATATTATGGTTTTCTTTTTTTTACGGGTTGGAATGATAGAGTTCCTGTAAATGTCTGTCACTTCTCAAACCAATTTAGTTGGCTGTGTGCTCTAGCATTTGTTTCTCTAAAATTCTTCTTCCCCCCCCCCATATTAATATTCATTAAATATTATTTGTCTCCATTTTTTTTTATATTGATCTTCCTCATTGGTTTTATATCTGTTATTGTGTGTTGGCGACCAAACAAAGAACTTGTCAACTAGTGATGGAGAATGTAAAACTGAAATAAACAAAAGAATAGCAATGCCAAAAAGTAATTTTAATGTCATGAAGAACATACTAACATCAAAACAAATAACACCAAGGCTAAAACTAAGAACAGCAAAATGTTATGTCTTCTCAACTTTCCTATATGGTGCAGAAACATGGACATTAGATAAGAAAACAGAACAGAGAATTGAAGCCTTTGAAATGTGGATATATAGAAGAATAGGTAGAATTGGATGGAAGGAAAAGAAAACAAATGATGAAGTCTTAAAACAACTAAAAATGAAAAGAGAACTACTAAATACAGTTCAAACAAGACAAATGTGGTTTTTGGGCCATGTTAAAAGACACAACAGCCTACTAAAAGTAATCTTGGAGGGGAAAATACAAGATAAAAGACACAGAGGCAGACCAAGACTAACATGGACGAGTAACATCACAAGATGGACAAATCAGCCTATTAAAACCTGCACCATCAAAGCAAGAGACAGAGCAGAATGGTGCTCCGTGGTTGCCAACCTTTGTTGCAGAGATGACACTCTGTGATGATGTCAACATCAGGAGAAATATAATCATCATGCTTTGGTTGTGTCATTTGAAAAGGAATATCTGAATATATTGTGGCAATTACAAATTTTGAAGGCAGAAGAAGCAGAGGAAAACAGATAAAAGATATGGGCAGTTTAAGAGATGGGTTTGGTGGGAAAGCAATAACAGAATTGATAAATAATTTTAGAAATCAAAAAATGACACGATCACCTATACCTTTATGGGCTGTAATTGATGGTGATATGATTGTGGTACTGAAAAGAAATATTTGGTTCAATCAGACTAGTTGTGGATATAAGAGTTTCATTTAGTCACACTGAAAGTGGATACAACTGTTTGATATAGTCTGACTGAAACTGTATACATCTGTTTGATTGATTCAGTGTGACTGAAATTGGATTCAGCTGTTTGATTCAAATCTGACTGAAAGTGGATACAACTGTTTGATTCAATTTTGTTGAAAGTGGATTCATTTGTTTGATTCAATCTGACTGAATTTCCACAAATGAGATGTTAAATTAATTGTTTTTGCAGTTTTGTATTTTTAGTTTTGTGTTTTACATGTTGTATGCTGGAACTAAGCCTTGCTTCCACAAGATAGTTCTCAGATAGATGGTCAAGGACATGAAGAATTTGTATTGTATGCTGATCAATTCTTTATTAATATCCCCTATTAAAATACTTAAAAGACAAACTATTCTTCTTCGTCTACCTTTCAGCTCCCTGTGGAGCATAGGTCTTCAACAAACGCTTTCCAAGTCGTTCTGTTTCTTGCCATTCTTTTAAGGTCATTCCATGTCTTCCCCATCATCTTCACCTCTGCTTCTATCTGTCTTCTCCAAGAATTCCTTTGTCTTTTCCCCTGGGGATTCCAAAAAAGGGCCTGTTGTGTAATACTCTCAGTTGGCTACCGCAGTGTGTCCTATCCAGCGCTAAACAAACTATTAAATTGCTTATATATTGTGTCTCCTGTTCTCCAGTCTCTGAATTTCTCTGAGAAAGTAGGATGACCTGACATGGTGCTGTCTAGGTCATCCATATATGTGTGCCATTGATTGCAGGCTATTTTCACTTCAATCTTTCATTTGCTTATGCCAACTTTTATATCTCTAGTGAAGCCCCAAAGGACTGAATATTGCTTGAATATCACTTTTTTCTATTTTCCACACCCTCAACCGTGTGCTCAGGTGTCCTTTGTCATACAGGCAGATGTTCTCCAATTTCATAGGTACTCTCATTTTTTTTTTTTATTATCATCAAGAGTTTTGAATTTTTTTGGAGTATATTTTTTTCTATAATTTTTATCTGGGTAGTTGCCAATTTTATATTATATGGCCGTGAAACATGGAGAACAACAAAAATGACAATCATGAAGATACAGACCTTCATTAATGGATGCTTGTGCAGAATAAAAGGATGGAAATGGCAGGACAAAATCACTAACATAGAATTATGAGAATGTACCAGTCAAATACCAGTGGATAATGTGATACAGTGAAGAAGAATACACACAGCTGAAGAGAACTGAGAGTATTACACAACAGGCCCTTTTTTGGAATCCCCAAGGAAAAAGACAAAGAGGAAGACCAAAATATTCTTGGAGAAGACAGATGGAAGCAGAGGTGAAGATGATGGGGAAGTCATGGAATGATCTTAGAAAAAAATTACAAAAACTAGAACGGCTTGGAAAGTGTTTGTTGGACCTATGCTCCACAGGGAACTGAAAGTGTTTGTTGAAGACCTATGCTCCACAGGGAGCTGAAAATGTTTGTTGAAGACCTATGCTCCACAGGGAGCTGAAAATGTATGTTGAAGACCTATAATCCACAGGGAGCTGAAAGGTAGAAGAAGAGTTGCCATTTTTTGCCTACATTTTTTAATTCCAACTGCTGAGGGTTCTTTAATGTATTCAAAGTGCACAAGAAACCTCCTGTTTTTTTGCTATTATCCAAGAGGGCTAGGCATTAGACCACACTACCCAGTGACCAGGGGAGAGTAAAGTCACGAAGAAACCACAGATTCAAAGGGAAAAATTCCCAACACCTGTGGTTGGTTTCAAACCTGGAATCTTCTTGCCCAGAAGTCATTGTCTTACCTCTAGACCACCCAGCCCCCACATGAGAATTTAAATTGTATGTATTGTCATCAGTTAAAATAGTTTCAACCACTTCACTTACGCACTGGCCACAACAGAATGAGAAACCACATGTTCACCAAACTCAAAATAGGAACTACCAGCCTATGCCACTGTACACTGGATAACATGACAATAAAACATGTTCTACAGGATTGCCCCCAGTACACAGACCTGAGAAGGACAATGTAATCCACATCCACCTCCCTGGAAGAGAAACTATACGGGGCAACCGAATCACTTAGACAGCTGCCTTCATAAGAGAGTCCAGAATTACTCTGAATGAGCCATGATCGCAGAAGATGATCGCAGAAGAAGAAGAAGAACAGTTTCAATCTACTTGTCCCATGTTCATTTGCTACTTTTTTTTCCCCCATCAGCTTTCATATGACGACTATCTTTCTTTACCTTCCACCACTAAAATAGCCATAAATGGCATTGATGTGCTGTGTTGTGGTTTACAACAAGTTGTGATATCTGCATGTTTTGGTGCTTTGTTGTAGTTTACAGCAAGTTGTGATATCTGCATCTTTTGGTGCTTTGTTGTAGTTTACAACAAGTTGTGATGTCTGCATCTTTTGATGCTGTGTTGTAGTTTACAGCAAGTTGTGATATCTGCATCTTTTGATGCTGTGTTGTAGTTTACAGCAAGTTGTGATATCTGCATCTTTTGATGCTGTGTTGTAGTTTACAGCAAGCTGTGATATCTGCATCTTTTGATGCTGTGTTGTAGTTTACAACAAGTTGTGATATCTGCATGTTTTGGTGCTGTGTTGTGGTTTACAGCAAGTTGTGATATCTGCACCTTTTGGTGCTGTTTTGTAGTTTACAGCAAGTTGTGATATCTGCACCTTTTGGTGCTGTGTTGTAGTTTACAGCAAGGTGTGATATCTGCACCTTTTGGTGCTGTGTTGTAGCTTACAGCAAGTTGTGATATCTGCACCTTTTGGTGCTGTGTTGTAGTTTACAGAAAGTTGTGATATCTGCACCTTTTGGTGCTGTGTTGTGGTTTACAGCAAGTTGTGATATCTGCACCTTTTGGTGCTGTGTTGTAGTTTACAGCAAGTTGTGATATCTGCATCTTTTGATGCTGTGTTGTGGTTTACAACAAGTTGTGATATCTGCATCTTTTGATGCTGTGTTGTGGTTTACAACAAGTTGTGATATCTGCATGTTTTGGTGCTGTGTTGTGGTTTACAGTAAGCTGTGATATCTGCATCTTTTGGTGATGTGTTGTGGTTTACAGCAAGCTGTGATATCTGCATCTTTTGGTGCTGTGTTGTGGTTTACAGCAAGCTGGGATATCTGCATCTTTTGGTGCTGTGTTGTGGTTTACAGCAAGCTGGGATATCTGCATGTTTTGGTGCTGTGTTGTAGTTTACAACAAGTTGTGATATCTGCATCTTTTGGTGCTGTGTTGTGGTTTACAGCAAGTTGTGATATCTGCATCTTTTGGTGCTGTGTTGTGGTTTACAGCAAGCTGGGATATCTGCATGTTTTGGTGCTGTGTTGTAGTTTACAACAAGTTGTGATATCTGCATGTTTTGGTGCTGTGTTGTGGTTTACAGCAAGCTGTGATATCTGCATCTTTTGGTGCTGTGTTGTGGTTTACAGCAAGCTGTGATATCTGCACCTTTTGGCCCAAAACATTTGACTTCAGCATGACAATCTGAGTACACGCGCATGGGCCTACAGGATTTCTACTTTCAGCACATACAGAAAAATATAGGCTGGAAACTATCACATTGTTTGTTAAGAGACTAACTCTATGCGATCATATTGACTGACTCACAGAGCATGTTTCGCTGGACTGAAAAGAATATGCTTCTCAGAGAGTGGGTGCACTTACTTGATTTGTCTTATGTCAGTAGCCTAATGTGGATATGTTGTCCCAGACCTGAAGGAGATCATGGCAACGTGATGGCTGACTGGATAGCAGGGAGCTTTAAACTTGGACAAAACTAACATCACGATGGCTGTCAGCGAGGAAGGTGACAACGAAGTGGAGGATGACATACATGTCAGAGGAATGGCGGAATGAGGTGCCATGAAAGGTGAAATAAGGAAATACATTCTCAGCGGAAGAGAATGCAACACGTTCAATAAAACCAGGACAGGAACAATCAGTAAACTAACATTTTGATGGTTGGTGGAACAGACAGCGGAGCAGATATGAAAATGTTCCCATGATGTCAATTTGAACTAAAGTTTGAATTAAAGACTAAGACATTTTGGGTTTTGCTTTCCCACTACTTGCTTGAACAGATAAGATAGTTTCCAAACATACTACGGGGCATATTATGATTATGATAATTTGTAGTTCACTTATTCTAATGTAAGCAGTCAGTTATGAGTCGCTGATGGCAGGCAGCCAAATAGTTGTTCAGCATAATGAGCCCTAAAATGGCTTTAATTTAATTCATTTTATTGCTTGTTATATGTCCCATTAAATTCCATGCAAATTCAACCATTAAAATGCTTGTGATGTCTTCAACATAATGTATTCATCAGGCATGATCTTATTTAACTTGATCATTACAGATTAACATGAGCTTATTTTGTTAATAATTTACAACTTATTTGTGGGTTATGACCTTCTAGAAAATAAATATTCTTTTCCTTGTATTCACAGTGCCATCCCTGCCAAGGAATTTGCATGTGGACCTTGTTCAAGAAGATCCTCCCACTGTGAAGGTCGTGTGGCACAAGCCAGTAGACACGCGAGGAATTATCAAGAACTACAAGATTGTGTGGGGACCTAGCCAAGGGAGTTATGAAGAGAAAGTATTCAGTGCTGATACCAACACTTTTGTGACCAACAGTTTAGGTTTGTCCATGTTTAACTTATCTCTGTGCTTCATTTAGTTACTTTTCTGACCAACAGTTTAGGTTTGTCCATGTTTAACTTATCTCTGTGCTTCATTTAGTTACTTTTGTGACCAACAGTTGAGGTTTGTCCATGTTTAACTTCATCTATGTGCTTCATTTAGTTAATTTTGTGACCAACAGTTGAGGTTTTTCATTGTTTAACTTCATCTCTGTGCTTCATTTATCTTTTCTTCCATCTCCATTGCCTTTCTGTGTCAAAAAAAAAAATCCACGTTTTCTTTCTGTCTTTATTCTCCCTGACCTCTGAATAGTGAGATCAAATGTTCAACCTTTTTTGAAAAAGGCTGAAAACATGTACATATTAAAGAACCCTTGGCAGTTGAAAATCCAAAAGAGCAGACAAAATATGGCCACTGCTTGGGCCAAGATTGTTAAGAAATAAAACCAAATCCAAATAACCCTTTCATTTTAAACCTTAGATTATTATACCGCAGTAAAATTTACCTCTTCAATACACAAATTTTACATTTTCCTGTTTTCAAACATTATGTCTTCTCCCCCCACCAACACCACACCCTACCGTCCTAATTAGCACTTCCAACGATCCCAGAGTGTTTAATTTGTTTCCATTTTTGTTGGATTTTTTTTTTTTAAGGATCGTGAGATACATTGTTTAATGTGAGGGGGGGGGAAAAAAAAAGGTTAATTTTCAAGAAATTGGCTGTTTTTCCTTTTTTTTTAAACTGTGACCAGGGAAATTTCCTGGTCATCATCAGATACCAATCAGATAACCCTTTGTGACTCGGGAAACACAGTGAACGATGGCTATGTGGTTGCCATGACGTGCTGACAGACTTACGGCAACCATATCAATAGACATTCTAACACGTTCTGTCCAAGAGGTGAAACTCAGGTCATAAATCAACTTAAGGCAGGAATTTCAAGTCTCCATGTTTAGCCTAGTGTGAGCACATGGGGCTGTGTTTAAAGAGTTAAGAGAAATTACTATTTTTAAAGCACCTAGTGTTACAATTAAGTGGTAGTAATTTTTACTACAGTATCGTAACTGGGAGAGTTACAGATAGGTATCGTAATTAAGGGTTAAAGTTCTCGTCAGTGCTATGGAGTTTGTGCTTCTGAACTGAAACCATCTTCAGTGCCTTTGCTAGCATGTGGCGGCAGTGCTGCACACTGGGGATGTACAGGAAGGGGGATCTGGTCGTTAGGGAGTGTCCAGTGTGCAACGAAGATGGTCTGTCAACTAAACAGAACTATAGTCAACAGTATAATGATGATATATTTCATTGGATTTCCTTTGGACTTGCTTTTACTTTTCTTTGGACTTCCAGTCAATATGGCAGATAGGCGGCAGGAACCGTTAAGACACATTCTGAAAAGTGTTCCTTGTTTAGTGCTCTGTGAACACCGTGAGCTGTGCCTTTCATCCGGATGGCATATGACAAAGGACAGTTTAGCTGTGTTCACTTTTGGTGCTGATATTCCTTGTCTTTTGATGTGTGCTGTGTTTTTCTATAATGAGGACTGCAGCTGCCTTTCTTTGTTTGGATATTCGATGAGATGTTAACACGGATGACTCCACTGACGCGGGCGGTTGAGCAATTATGGATTTTTATTCGTTTTCAGTGATACCGGGCCTTCGACTAACCATAACTATATTTCTTTGTCATTGCAGATAAAGGAACAACTTATGAGTTCCGCGTTTCTGCCAAGAATGAGGTAGACTATGGTGAAAGAGCAGTAATGACAATTACAACGCCTGATGGAGGTAAGAATCTATAGTACATTAGTAACAAATCTCACAGCTCAGTTCAATTATTGACATAATCTGGCCAATTAGAGTTAGCAGCCAAAATCTTTGCAACAATTCTGTTATTCTGGATCCTTCCTGCACCATTAGACATCACATAAGGCTTATAGTATTTTTCGCCACCCATTTCTATTCTGGGTGAGATGTTCAATCTTATCTATTGAGTCTATGCCTGCCAATTTTTCTTCTCTTATGAGTGTTCTTTTTAGTGTCTTTTTAGGTCTTCCCCTTTTTCTGTATTCTGATGTTTCCCCATAGAAGTGCTTGTTTGTTAATTCACTTGTCTCTTCTCAGCAAATGTCACTCTTATTTCTTTAATTGCAGATTAGATCTTTGGTTGCATGGCCATTTCTATTATTTCAATATTAGTTTTGAATTCATTCCATTGTACACAGAGTATTTTTCTTAGACATTTGTCTTCAAAAGCATTCAGTTTTTTTCTCAATCTCTTTTGATGCTTTCCAGCTTTCATGTTGAGAATACCATGGACAGCTAAGAAGAGTAATGAAAATGTTCTGAAAGAGGTCAAAGCAAAAAGAGAGCTAATTTAGAATATTAGGAAGAAACAATCATCATTTTTTGGCCGTGTAATAAGAAGAGAACAACTGGAATATATTGTAACAACTGGAAAAATTGAGGGGTGGAGAGATAGAGGGAAGCAAAGAGAAAAAATACCAGCAGCTTAAGAGAATGGCTTGACAGAAGGCCAATAACAGAAATGATAAATAACTGTGGAGATCGAAAGTTGTGGAGAGACATGATCACCTACGCCAGCAGGCCCGATACTTGATGATGACGATATATTACCTCATTTATCAGGTCACATAGTTTTATTATGTCTAGTCATGCCATATGGTGCATAATATAAAAGAGTATGTGTCTTAAGTAATAATATATTTTACTGTTTAATATATTTCAATATTTACCATTTCTCACGTGCAAATGCATTTGCTACAGCACCATCAGGAGCTCCACAGAACTTCACTGCAACTGGCGTGAGTGAGACTTCAGTACGTCTGCAGTGGGATTTGCCAGCACGTAACCATCGTAATGGTGACATCATCATGTATCAGGTTTCTTACCATAAGCTCTCTGACCCTGTTAATGAGGAAGACTTAAACAGTACAAGCACATTTATGGATCTAGTTGGCCTGGATATGAATACTGACTACATCTTCAAGATTAAAGCATACACAAGTCGCGGGCCTGGACCCTGGAGCAACAAGCTTCATTTTAGGACATTCGGCCGAAGTGAGTCGTTTTTCTTATTAGCTGTATATTATATTTATTATATTATATATATTAGCTTTTCTTTTACTTTATATATATTTATTTTGTAGCAGTAGAAATGAAAAATTATAAAGATATTCTAGATATATGTGAAACAAAATGGTAAGGAGCAGAAAGGATAAAAACTAACCACAGAAGAGATTATTTTATTATCAGGACACCAGGAGTGCAACCTAGTGAAGGAGCAGCTGTAATGTTATCAATGAATGCACAGATAGAATGGAAAGCAGTATGGCCAGGACTAATAATCATCATCATGTGCCATACCGGTTGGCGTAGGCGATCATGTCCTTCCACAAACTTCTATCTACAGTGCATCGTATCAGTTCTGTTGTTGACTGTTTTCCATGCCATGACATCAAGCTATCCAGTATTTTCTCTCTTTGTCGTCCGCGATCTCTCTTTCCTTTTATTTTGCCAGTTGTAACCAAGTATTCCAACTTTACTCTTCTCATGATGTGCCCAAAAAATGTTGATTGCTTTTTTCTGATATTTTTTAAGAGTTCCCTTTTTGTGTTGACCTCTTTGAGAATTTCCTCATTGGTCTTTTTAGCTGTCCAGGGAACTTTTAACATTGTTCTCAGAAATCCCATCTCTGTGGCCTCCATGTCTTTTCATTTGTTTGTCTACTGTCCATGACTCGCTTCCATAGGTCAGAATTGGTTCTATATAGCACCGATGAACTCTCTTTCTCATTTCCATTGACATAGATTTGTTGCATAAGATATTTTTCATTTTCTGAAATGCTATTTTGGCCTCAGCTATTCTGCTTTTTATTTCCGTGGTGCATCTTCCATCCGATGTTATTATTGTGCCCAAGTATTTGACGCGTTGCACTTGTTTCAAATTTGTTCTGTTTATTTTTATGCTGCATGCTGGTGATGATTGTTTCTTCGATATGACCATTACTTCTGTTTTCTTACTATTCAGACTGAGACCTTTCTTAATGCTTTCTTTTACTATTATGTCTATCATTTCTTGTAGTTCATTCTCTGTCTCTGCTTTTAAGACTGCGTCATCCACATATCGCAAATTATTTATGTTGTGACCATTGACTTCAATTCCTTTTTTGTCTACTATTGATCTCATAATATGTTCGCTGTAAAGTGAAAACAAATCCGGCGACAGAACACAGCCTTGTCTGACTCCTTGTTTTATAAGTTGAAATTGTCCTGTTTGGTTGTTAATTCGTATTGCTGATGTTTGTTGCCAGTACATGTTTTTTATGATTCACAGATCCTTGCCATCAATGTTTAATTTCTCCAGCATTTTGATTATTTCTGCATGCTTTACTTTGTCAAATGTTTTTGTGTAGTCTATAAAGCACATATATAGATCTTTCTTTACCTCTATAGATCTTTCTATCAATGTTCTTATGATGTATATTGCATTAT
Source organism: Megaustenia siamemsis (assembly GCA_032433765.1). Classification (NCBI taxonomy): domain Eukaryota; kingdom Metazoa; phylum Mollusca; class Gastropoda; order Stylommatophora; family Ariophantidae; genus Megaustenia; species Megaustenia siamemsis. The sequence goes on along the minus strand of JAVIAB010000160.1, from coordinate 21,795,707 downwards.
TGGTACCCTTTCCTTCCACAAATCCACATTGTTCCTCACTTATTTCTGGTGTTATTTTGTTTCTTACACGTCTCATGATGATTCTTAGTAATATTTTCATCATATGGCTCATGAGACTAATAGTGCGATGGTCTTCACAATCAGTGGCGCCTGACTTCTTCGGTATGGCTACAAAGATAGATTTTAGTATTTCTTCGGGTATGTGTCCAGTGTTATATATGTCATTGGGTAGTTTTGTTATGACTTGTACTCCCAGCTCTCCTAATGCATGTATCTCTTCGATTGTAATCTTGTCGGGACCTGGAGCTTTAGGACTAATAATAGCAATACATAATATGGTTAAATTGCTCACTGGCAACGGATAATATGTATTTTTTATTTTGATTTTTTTGTGTGCTGTTTTAAATGTTGCTATTGCCTGTGTGTTACCGGGGCCTCATTATGAGGGAAGTAAAGAATAGTGACACTGTGACCTTCCAGGCATGTCGTAAGAGGCGACTAAGAAAGTTGATCGATGGCTTGACAAGCTGTCATTGTAAAAAGTATTGTTATGGAAACAGCGCCATATATTTTAGAGCAGTGATCTCTGCAATATGTGCCACTTTGGCACGCAAGGTGTCTGTTTTTGAGATTGTGATTCTGCCCTATGTGCCGTCTTCGGCTCGAAAGGACAATAGATAGATAGATATTGCTAGGACTAATAATAGCAACGTTTAAAACAGCAAAAAAAAAAAATTAAAATACATATTATCCGTTGCCAGTGACCAACGAATGATAACAGTGATTTAGTTAAAGATGAATTTTATAAGCAGTTGCAATGTCAGTTGGATGGAAGATGAGACAAAGATATTATAATCTTGAAGATCTAAATGCTAAAGTAGGAACAGACAACAGACGTTTTGACAAGATCTGGGAAACATGGACACGGAGAAATAAATAAATAAGAAAATGAGAAAAATATAATTGAAAACGGAGAGATATTCATGATCTTCTGTTCTTTTAACCAAATGATTATAACAGGAACAACATTCCAACGTAAAAGAATATATAGCTATTTGGTTGTCATCATAGACAATGGACAGAAAACCAGATTGATCACATATGTATTAATAATAAGTTTAAGCCATCCTTACATAATGTAAAAGTATATGGAAGAGCAGATGTGGCTTCAGATCATCACCTTCTGTTAGCAAAAATTAAACTGAAACTGAAAAGATATACAAAAAACACATAAAATTGATAGTGTTTCAATGTAACATTTCTTAGTAAAAAGGAATGCACTAAAATAACTTAATTATTATAAAGAATGCAGAAAGTTTATAGACAACAAACTTAATTAAATAATACAAAGTTTTACTTACCAAACGTATAATCCTTCGTTTCATATTCTAAATCCATTAAAGCTTGTGTATAATTGCACACACACACACACACACCATTTTTAATTTTTCTTCAGAATAATCACAAAATAGCATCAGTGCACCTTTCTTTTATTTTTATACAATCATAATTTGACACTTCCATGATTCTGTGCCTATTTTTAAAATCATTTTATTTTCGATGATCTGACACCCCAGATGTTGTGAACTTGAGTGTGGCTCATTATCAACAGTTTATATTATTTTTATCTGTCAGATTGATGTTTACAAAAGCAGGAGACAGTTTCTAAAATTGTTTGAAATAAAAATCCACTTTTCTACCTTAAATCTTCTTGTGAAAGGATGACCATTAAAGGGTGCGGCCATTACAGAACATACTAAATAATTATCCGCACAAATATTAAATTATTAAATAACAAACATTGACAGATTCAACATGGCAACTAATTCTTCACTAGAGTGTCCTTTTAAATCTCGCTATTTCTTCCTCTGGTTATTTTAAAGCTACGACAAAATGAATATGTTGGTCACTTCCATTTGGTGATACATAACCTATTGGTCACTACTGATAAGTGGCATCCGTTGATCAATCATACATTGGTCCTAAATCATTTAATGTCTTACAGTAATTTCCTGTCAAATCAGAAACCTACTACTGATCAAGTCCTCACTTCCACACCCAGTTGGACTCCCTACTAACAATCCTACAAAACAGACTGGCTAATGATGTAAGGATTGCTGCAATCCTCAAAGTACTGGAGCCTGTTGGTGTAGAAGACCTAGTATTGTACATATCTAAAATTTACAAGTTCCAACTTCTCCAGCAAAACTTGATGAAAGTCAATGAAATCACATCGTCAGCTTTGAGGGTTTAAGAGCAGTGACTCATGTTCATCCAGGGGCATTCAGTCATTATCATCATAATTAGCATGTATCCTCACCTCTATTCCTAAATCTGCAGTAATCATATATCATCATCATCATCAAGTACCGTGCCTACTGGCGTGGGTGATCATGTCTCTCCACAATTTTCAATCTCAGCAGCTATTTATCATTTCTGTTGTTGACCTTCTGCCAAGCCATTCTCTTAAGCTGTCTGTTATTTTTTCTCTATGCTTCCCTCTATCTCTTCGTCCCTCAATTTTTCTAGTTGTTACAATATATTCCAGTTGTTCTCTTCTCATTACATGGCCAAAAAATGATGATTGTCTCTTCCTAATATTGGAAATTAGTTCTCTTTTTGCTTTGACCTCCTACAGAACATTTTCATTACTCTTCTTAGCTGTCCATGGTACTCTCAACATTCTTCTGTAAAACCACATTTCTACATACTCCAGTGATTTTCTTGTCTGTTGTCCTATTGTCCATGATTCGCATCCATATGTTAAGACTGGCTCTATATAACATTTAAGAACTCTTTTTAATCATATATATGCTTGCTTAATTATTTACTATATTTATATACGTATGTATTTTTTTTCCCCCAATAGTGCCACCACCTCCCAAAAATGTAAAAGTACGTCGGACAATGGAAAACACAATTGAGGTTCGATGGGATGAACCAGACATCCCTGTGTCAGGATACAAAATATTCTACAACATGTTTGCTACACCAGCCATGTATGCTTGGCAACAGATAGAAATGGGCCCATACACTGTAGCTGACATTACACAGATTGAGCCACATACTGTGTATGCCGTACGTGTACAAGCCAAGTCTGTAGATGGTCGTTATGGAAACATGTCAGAAGTAGTTACAACTCAAGTCAATGAAGTTCGTAAGTAAATTACTTCATTTCTTACACTAATTTTCATCATCATCAAATTGTATCCCTGCTGTTGTAAATGATCATTTATCACCATTACTTCTATCTTTGCGCCTTTTATCAATTCATCTGTTAACCTCCTACCAGATTATTCTTTTATATCTTTGTATCTAATCTTTGAAACACCATTTGTATTTGTCCCATTTTCTGAAGAAGGCAGCATGTAGGCTGAAACGTCAGTATTTTGTTGTGTTTCTTCTTTGTAAAGCTATCACCGTACCTTGTAAGAGTGTATGCTACACCCCACTACTTGCACCTTGCTACCAAGGCAAAACACCGGTCTCGAGACAGAGAGGTTGTGAGTTCAAATCCCTGCTACACCAGTTTGGATTTTTATTTGTGATTTCTCTCTGTGGCAACCACCCCTGGTCTCAGCTGCGAGACCCGGCTTGAAACATCAATATCAACATGGTAGGAAAACATGACAGAAGATCAGGCCCCTTGGTACGATATTGGAGCTAGAACAGAAGTAGATAAAAAAGGAAGTAGATACTTTACTGGATAGACAGCACAGAGAGTAATAAAGACAAGTCACCTGAATATCAAAAACAACTGAACAAAACAGGATGGAGAGAAAAGAAATATAGAAATGAAAAGGGTAGCAGATGGTATGGTCTGAATGAATTTTTTTATAAAATTGAGACATATCAAACAGAAACAAAATGAGGCTGTTCGACACAATGGTGATAGGCTATTAAGTTTAGTAGAACAAGCTTTTAAAAAACAGAATATCGGAGACGAACGTGTACAAATGCAAGTAACAGTGATGTTTTATAGATGGGTTGCTAGATATGGTGTTGCTGAAACACTTGTTTAGAGGAGATCCAGTGACACTTAACCATGCTGTAGATTTAGCCAGAGCAGAAGAGATTTTTCAAAATAGATTGCTAAACAGAGAGGGTGAGGGTGTGCATCAAAGAAGTCATGATAGAGATGGGAGAGTAACTCAGGCTGTAGAAACTGAACATATGCCAATGAAAGTTGATCACATATGTCAATGGAGGTTGATCATAGCAGACATAGTTGGGATAGAATTAGAAATGCTCATGCAAGAGTGGAAACAGTCGTAGAAAGCAGAAGCTGCCTCCAATGTGGAAAAATGGGACACGAAGCTGAAGATTGCAGAACTAGATATAGAGAGCTACTGGTTAAACAGGTTACAGAACTAGATATAGAGAGCTACTGGTTAAACAGGTTACAGATCTTAATATAGAGAGCCACTGGTTGCACAGGTTACAGAGCTGGATATAGAGAGCCACTGGTTAAACTGGTTTACAGAGCTAGATATAGAGAGCCACTGGTTAAACAGGTTACAGAGCTGTGTTATAGTAAAAGTGAATGAGAGTACGAGACAGGTAACTTAGCCTTTACCTGCTTCTTAATAGACTACAGCAGTGACATATGATGGCGGTCATCAGGATTAGTGACAGAGTGATAAGTTAGGGGATAACGCAAAGTTCATAGTGGGTAGGGACACCCACCGAGGAATTATACTCGGACATAACAAGTTAAGGGAATAGAAAGTTCATAGGGGTAGTGGACAAAGCTAAGGTAGGAAGGTTCAGAATAGTACTGGACAAAATAAGTTTAAAGAATGGAAATTTCCACGCAGCAGGTTGTGCAAATGGGGATAAATAGGCGCATGTCTTGAACTCATGACTTTAGCATCAGATAAATAGCTTGACAAACAACACCAGGACAGGTCATAGTCATGAAGTAATCATTTTTTTTTAAATTACCAAAGGTTATAGAGAAGTCACGAAAGCAATCTGTTATTGTCAAGTCTTGGACATAAGTTGAACTTTGAGTCACAATACTAAGATGAAATTTGGCGGTGGAATCATAGTTGTGAGAATTGATTGGTTCAAAGGGTTGCAAATTGTCACTTTGCAACAACTGCAACAATTTCATTGGCTGAAGAAATTCCACATGCCAAATGATGATGAGGTATTTAAACTTCGACACAATAGGTTTCGAACAACTAGAACTAGAAGGAGGGCCCGCAATGTAGTCAGAAAAAGTTAGAACCAGGGCATAAGGATAGTCAGGAAGTTTAGTCAAGAAGTTTAGTCAGGAAGAGTAGTTAGTAATCTTCAAGTAAAGTTAGAATTCTCCGAGTAGTAGACACAAGATTCAAGTAGTTAGGTATCTTTAAATTTGTTGACAAGTTATTAAGGAACAGACTTAGAGTAGTGGGATATCAGTGACTTAAGCAATTAGTTGAGCTATAGTATGACAAAACAAGTAAATAATGAACATAGAACTTTAGTTGTGAAAGTGCTTTGAGAGTTATCAAGTTATGCTTCACAGCTCTTATAATCGTAAGTAAGTTGATAGAGAGATTAAATGTGTAATATGCACTTATTAGACTGACTGTTCAGTAGTCACCGACGATAGTCTCTGAACATCCAAGAATTAAAGAACACTTAATTTAAGAAAAGTGCATCCACTAGATATTGTATCACGTGCCAAGTAGAACATAAGAACAATAAACATGATTATGATTTATGTATTCTGAAAATAGTCTGTCACGATTAACGTTGTGATCAATGTAATATGCTCTGACTCCAACTATCAGTAACATCAAGACAATAAATAACATTACAACTCTATAACAATTAAAAAATATTTGGTGCCGTGACCAGGATAAGAACCTGGAAGAAAGAAATCAAGTTAAGAATGACAGAAAAGTTGAATGGAGACCAAACGTAAATACGACACCGTTTCAACCCGGAAGTCAAAATTAAACAAATGTAACTGGTTTACCTGACTGAGAAGTTGGTCAAGTCATCTGGAGAAGTCCACCATAAATTTTTGTCAGCATACAAACTGACCTGACAACTGAGATTTGTCAATTTATCAGTGAAGATTTCTGTCTGTACTTTTGTTTGTCTTTTCTATGAGTCAAAAGTTCAATACCTGAAGTCAAGTATAGCCATTCATTCATTCAGTCTGACCTTTGAACTGATGCCATTAATTGTTGTTGTTTCTGGGTGAGAGATAACTCTCAAGTCAACAAAAAATTCCAACACATTTGTTATTGCAGGAGGAATGTTCCCAAGTGTTAATTTTAATTGATGAAAACTATGCTTTGATATTTCAAGTGGTGTAGTTTAATTATATTTTAGAGAACCTAATGAAGTAACAAAGAACTTAGTTTTATTATTCAACAATGGCCATTCTCATGTGTTAGAGTTAAATTAAGACAAACTTATATTAACATTAGACAGAAGTTCCGATCATCACCAGGGGCAGAATCAGAATAATTAATTAGTTAGTTCATTAGTTAGTTAAGTTATTAAGTAGTTGTTTAAGTTAAATATTATTTTAAAAATTATTATTGGTAATTTAACATACCATATTGTAATTCATTTTTTTTTAAATGATGTTATTTTTAAATTGGAATGAAGGCTACATGTTCTTATAAATAACCATAACCATAATAATTTAATATAATAATTATATAATATAATACATTCTTTTATTCCCCAGGTGCTTTAGTTAACTAATATTAATTTCTATTGTTTTCAGAAACCTGAGGCCAGAATTGTTGAAGAGCTGATATTTTTATATTTATAATAACAAATTAATAAATTGTAATTGTTTTATTCTTTCCACAGTTAAGGGATCACAACTAGGAAGATTCATCAAATAGCTATTAAAATGACAATAGTTGATTATATAGATATTATAGTGAAACATGGCAACCACCTTAGACCCCACAAATGTGACACTAACTGAACTCAGACTAGCGATCAACCATCAGAACATTAGCAGTAATAGCCCCACATTTAAAGGAGAGCCATCAAAATTTAGAGGATGGATAGGGAGTATAGAGAAGTTTGACTACTTAACACAGAACAGGGACCTAAAGAATATAGCCTTCCAGACTTGTTCGGATGAGGTATCAACATTCATGAGAAGGAAGCTAGAATCAGTACCAGAGGAAACATGGGAGAGCACAAAACAGATATTAAGTTTGAGATATGCAGACGAAAGAAACTCACAAGACTTGTTTGCGAAATTACACAAGATGAGACAAAAAGGAGGAGAAGCCGTGTGTACATACTGAGACAGATTAATCGGGCTAGCAGAAAGAGCATTGGTGCGATCTGGTGTAAGGGATGATGATATCCAGTTGCAGATCATAACTATTTTTATTGAAGGATTGACCAACAGAGGATTAAGGTTATATTTACTTAGGAAGGATCTTAAGACAATGAATGAAACTTTAGATTTAGCCATCAAGGAAGAAAATCATATGAAAAGATGTGACATTGAAGATAACCCCATCTCTCAAGGGCGCACAAGACACGAAGAAGCCAGAAGTGTAGGTCCAACAAGAGAGTGGAACCATCAACTAATAGAGGTAGATCAAGGTAGACATGGGTGGAATAGAAGAAGTGATAGAAAAGTAGGACACACACCCATGGAAGTGGATCATGCTAGAAGTAGGAGTAAATTGAAGTGATGAAACTTTAGAAATAAGGCAGATGTGAAGAGAGATGAAATAATGTAGAGCTGACAAAGTGTTGGAAAGAAATTTAGATGAATAAAGTGAGATATAATGAGACTCACCAATTAGTAGAATAAATGATTATTTTACTATGTAGATGATTTACAAAGGGAAATAGAGTAGAAATGTCTAGAGAATGATAGTAGACACGAGAGCTGAGGAAATAGAGAGAGATTACCTCAGATGAACAATTATGTGAAGAAGAAGATGTGAGAAACAAAGGTGATAACCTGTGCTTCCCAGAGTGGTAACTCGTGAAAAGTTATATAAGAGAATTCATGAGAGAATTATATGAGACGTATAAGAAGTCATATGAGATCGAGAGATAGTGAGAAGAAATCATGCATTTGCAATTTAATAAATAGAGTTGTGCAAGAAATGTCAGAAGACCTTGAACACATATGTATGAGAAAGAACAAGAGACTTCATGAGAGAATTATTAGAGATTTATAAGTTGTATGAGAGGTGATAACCAGAGCTTTGAGATGACCAAAAGGAAATCAGGTTGTGAATAAAATAATTATGGAACCAGAGTGGTAACTCGTGAAAAATTATATAAATGAAACTCGGAAAAGAATTCCCTGTAATTATTGAGACTAAATAGTAGTCCTGTGAGTATAAGAGATTAATGCATATTATTTCTGAGTCAAATGAATGACTAATAAGGTACTATGTTACATGGATAGTAACCAGATATAATGCTAATTTTGAGAGTAGATAGAAGATACTAAGAGAGAGTATCATGTTAATCATCAGTTTAATAGTTTTTTACAGAGATGGATATAGAGAGCCACTGGTTAAACTGGAGATGGTTAGAGGCCACAGAGATGGATATAGAGAGCCACTGGTTAAACTGGAGACGGTTAGAGGCCACAGAGATGGATATAGAGAGCCACTGGTTAAACTGGAGACGGTTAGAGGCCACAGAGATGGATATAGAGAGCCACTGGTTAAACTGGAGACGATTAGAGGCCACAGAGATGGATATAGAGAGCCACTGGTTAAACTGGAGACGGTTAGAGGCCACAGAGATGGATATAGAGAGCCACTGGTTAAACTGGAGACGGTTAGAGGCCACAGAGATGGATATAGAGAGCCACTGGTTAAACTGGAGACGGTTAGAGGCCACAGAGATGGGATTTTCTCAGAAGAATGTTGAAAGTTCCCTGGACAGATAAAAAGACCAACGAGGAAGTTCTCAGAGGCCAACACAAAAAGGGAGCTCTTAAAAAACATCAGAAAGAAGCAATCAACATTTTTCGGGCACATCATGAGAAGAGGAAAGTTGGAATACTTGGTTACAACTGGCAAAATAAAAGGAAAGAGAGATCGCGGACGACAAAGAGAGAAAATACTGGATAGCTTGGTGTCATGGCATGGAAAACAGTCAACAACAGAACTGATACGATGCACTGTAGATAGAAGATTGTGGAGGGACATGATCGCCTACGCCAACCGGCAGGGTACATGATGATGATGATAAGATATAAGGCATAGAGTATCATGTTTTAACTATTTTACTTGAAGATTTATATTAGTATTGACTGAAATTAATATCTGATAGGAATTTCTGACTTGCAGACAATATTATTGTTAGACTTTTATATTTTCAGTCCAAATTATGCAGACTAAGGCCTGATAGAGGACCTGGTCACTATTCTAGTCAATTTACTTTCTGCTGTAATTTTCCATGTAAAACTGTTTACCTGTTGTCTCTGGGGTAATATGAGAACCAAACCAATAGCACGATATCTCCCACAGACCGTGATGATGCAGTGCAAAAATTCAGAGTCACTCAGAGACTCACAAACTTGGTCCAGTTGTCCTGGGAAAAACCCAAGAGAGATGACGTGCTTAACTATGTGGTTAGTAATAGAGTTTTATGTGAGTTGTTTGTCCTAAACCCAAAGACGATGTGCATAATTATGTGGTTGGTAATAGATGCTCTTTTTATGAGTTGTTTGTCCTAAACTCAGAGAAATTATGTGCATAATTATTTGGTTAGTAATAGATGCTCTTTTTATGTATGTTATTTGTCCTGTACCCAAAGATGACGTGCAGAATTGTGTGATTGGTAATAGATCCTCTTTTTATGTTAGTTGATTGTCCTAAACCCGAGACAAAATTTGCATCGTTATGTGGTTAGTAATAGATTTTTATGTGAGTTGTTTGTCCTAAACCCAAGAGACAAAATTTGCATCGTTATGTGGTTAATAATAGATTTTTATGTATGTTGTTTGTCCTAAACCCAAAGATGATGTGCATCATTATGTGGTTGGTAATAGATGCTCTTTTTATGTGAGTTGTTTGTCCTAAACCCAAGAGACAAAATTTGCTGTTCTAAACTGGGTTGTGTGTGGTTTATCTTCCAATTAGCATTTGACTAGATGTCTAAGATACATGACAGGGAGATTTAGGAGGCAACAGTTTGTGATTGTACAGAAAACTGTTCACATTACCAAGGGGAACTGACAGAGGCAATGAGCATGTCTTGAACAAAGCCAATGTACAAGAAAAACACATTCGTCTTCTTTGGTCATGTCCATGATGGAGAGAAAACCTTCATTTGAAGCAAAGACCAACAGATTTGTGCCCATCTGCTGGTGCCTTGAAGAGTTGCAGAAACATATCTATCTATCTATTGACCTTTCGAGCCGTAACCTGCCCATAGGGCGTTGACCAAGATACACCTTCTCCTATATGAATTTTTGTTCTAGCAGTTTTCTTTTAAAGATATTTTATCAAATCTCGCCATCTATCTCTGTTCTGTGTAAGCAGTTCTATCTCATTGAGGAAGCCGACTCCTGCTGCTCTTGCCTCTCTCATCAATGTTCTTCTCAGTGTCTCCCTGGGTCTGCAGAAATATATAATATAATCTAATGTCTGGATATGTTATCTTGCTTGTATTTCTAGTCAATTCCATTTAAGGTGTATCATCGTTGTTGAACGTTTCATGTTGTTTCATTCTTACTGAGTGTCTAAACTATTTAGTTTGTTGTTTGTATATGTATATATCTAGGCACTGTTTAATTTCAACCTGTTCACTGATTTTCACATTGCATATTCTATCTTTGTGTTATCTTTCTTCAAGCTCATCATTTCGCAGTTTGTGTGTGAACTTTGTTCAATGGCCATGTTTTACATTGATAACATAAGCTTGGTGTGAATATAAGAAGAAAAAAAAAGTAAAGTACCCGCATCATGCCAAGTGGTGTATAGGGAATATGGTGTTAGTGACCATAATTTTTACAGACCTTTGGCACATGATTTTTGGAGTAATGTTGTCGGTATTACGCCCGTGCCGCTTTACTTTCACAGAAAAAAATCCAGTACTCATTAAAGGCTGGGTGAACCAGAAGCCGTCAGTTGGGATCGAACCCTACCTCTTGTCCTTTGTAGTTTATTTCACTAACCACTGAGCTATCGCTGCTCCTATATATATATATATATATATATATATATATATATATACACTTGGTGTGAATACGCTATTTATCGTTTGTCTCTTATCTGTTAATAAGATGTTTGGATCTTTTTAAAGCAGATTCAGTTGGTAGTTGACAATGTTTGCTCTTTGTACTCTGATCTCTATCTTTCTGTTTCTGCTTCCATCTTCTGACGAAGATTTGACAACTGAATAGTTTAATTTACAGGGCATCCTTTCAGTGTCAAGGGGAAATAAAAATGTGCGGTCTTTGGCTCTTCTGCTGGCATCTGCAGAATCTGTTATTATGTTTCCTAGTGTTCTAAAGTTCATCAATTTATATTTTTCACTGTCAGCCTTTGGATCTGGTGTTCTCATAATGTTTATTAAAGGCATGTTGTATTGTGTTTTTGTATTTCTGTCTTATCACATGAGCAATTTTATTTGTTGTTTCTTTATGTATTCTATGGTGGGAATTATTTCTAGCTTTTTTTTCTCAGTTCTTCCTTTGTGATCTTATCTCTAAGGCTGTTTCTTGTCATTTGTTTAAAACATTTAATCTTGGTGGTGGTTATTTTTCTAGCGTTAAAGGTCTGGCATTGGTGGCTTAACATTGGGATAAAGATTGTATTGTAAAGTGCTTGTTTTGCCTCTAGAGTTATTTCCTCTTTGGACAAAAGTGGTGATAGTTTTCCAATCATTTTACAAACTTTGTTGCATCTTGAGTCCTTTGACGGTATGAAGTTAGTGATGCTCATTTATCATAATAATAGAAATATATGTGTTTCTGTGGTGATATAGATATTCTGATATAATAATGTATATAATATAATATATAGATTGATATGCAGATTTATAGATATTGGTATAATTTTGCCCTGAATCAGGTTATGATTTTTTTCACTTTCCAACAGCTTCGTTATGAGGGCGTCAAGAACTATCGAGAAGACAATGAACTTAAGCAGATCTTTCAAGAGCCGCAGGAGGCGAAACTCAATAGTCAGCAGTCATCTTACAGTGCTTCAAACCTTAAACCAAAGATGAAATTTGAGTTCAACATCACTGCAGTCTTCAGGAATGGAGAGACAGGTTCTGTACAGTCACTGGTCACAGAAACACTCATTGATGGTCAGTTTATTCAAACTGTAGATGTTTGCGCTAACTCTTAGAATTGTTCATTCATTCTTACATTTATTAATTCATTCATTTATTCATTCATTCATTCATGGTCCAAACTGAGAAGCATTAGACACATCTAGTCTCTTCATATTCTTTGATCTTGTGAGTTTTTCAACAATTTAATTGTTGATTTTTTCCTGAGCAGCACCTGTATGTTAAAAACCTTGAAAAAAATGGTGATCAAAGATACACAGCATGCAAACAAAACTTCGAATTTTCAACACAAACGTATTATCCACCCTCACTTACGCATGTGAAAGCTGGAAAATTACAAAGGAGATTGAGAAAAAACTCACAGCATTTGTCTTCAGATTCCTATGAAAGATACTATGCATTTATGGAATGAATTGAAGACCAGTGCTGAAAAAAGAGAAAGGAATATGCAACCATTTATAATTGTCTACTATTAAGAAAGGAAGATGGACACATGTCAGTTCAGACATGTATGTATAAGATAAAAACCAGAGAATTGGGTAATCTAGGGTTAACGTTTAAGTCTTTTAATGTGTCTTCATTGCTCTTTTTCATTATCCAAGGTACCTTAACGATTTTTCTGTAGTATTTTATTTCAAATGAATTGATTTTCTTCCTTGCTGTTTGTAAAATTGTTCATGATTCACAACAATGTGTTGCTATCTGGAAGATACATTTCTAATAGACAACACTAATAGAAAATTACATAAAGATTATATATCACTGAACTTGATCTTGATTGTCATCCTTTCATCGCTGTTAGACATCTTGTGGGGCTCATCATGTATTTCACAATTGATTAAAATAATTAGAAATAGCAGAAGTTTGATTTACAGAATTGATACTCTTGGTGGAGAGAAATAAATAGTTACCAAACATTTGATTTACAGAATTGATACTCTTGGTGGAGAGAAATAAATAGTTGAAGTAGTAATCAAACATTTGATTTACAGAATTGATACTCTTGGTGGAGAGAAATAAATAGTTACCAAACATTTGATTTACAGAATCAATATTCCTGATGGAATGAAGAAATAGAGTTACCAAAATTTTGTTCATCCATTAGATACCCCTGAACTAAATGCCCATCCAAAATAACCATTTTTTTGCACTTGGTGTAACTTTTCCTTGATATTGTGAGGGCTGGAATATTTAAGGGTCATGGTTTTTAATTATTTTGCATGAAACACGACTATGTCTGTCTGCAGCGCCACCGCGTGTGGAGAGGCCCACTGTGAAATCTATTGAGAAAGGTACCATTCTCATGGAATTAAAGCGAGCTTCTGAAAAAAATGGACCAATCAGCCATTATCATATTGTGGTGGTTCCTTCCCGGTCTGGCATGACTAAGATGCCCCCTGACTACACGCTAGAAGAGGTCAGTAGAGCATATTATGTTAATTTTTTGTAAACACTAAGTGGTCTATTATTGTTGTTGTTATTAGAATCATCATCACTGCACAATGGATGGATCCATAGGTGCTCTAATATCCTTGTATAGAATCTCGAGAAAATCCTAGAAGTTTGAGCCACATGCACAAACTCTGTAGCACAGCCAGAGATCTATAGTGCTCTAATATCCTTGTATAGAGTCTCAAGAAAATCCTTGAACTTTGACCCACATGCACAAACTCTGTAGCACAGCCAGGGATCTATAGGTGCTCTAATATCCTTGTATAGAGTCTCAAGAAAATCCTTGAACTTTGACCCACATGCACAAACTCTGTAGCACAGCCAGGGATCTATGGTGCTCTGATATCCTTGTATAGAATCTCGAGAAAATCCTAGAAGTTTGACCCACATGCACAAACTCTGTAGCACAGCCAGGGATCTATAGTGCTCTGATATCCTTGTATAGAATCTCGAGAAAATCCTTGAACTTTGACCCACACGCACAAACTCTGTAGCACAGCCAGGGATCTATGGTGTGGGTTTGTTTGTGCAGACAATTTTGCCCAGACAGAGGATACATTTTTTTGTCTACTCTTCTTAATTTCAACTGCCAAAGGTTCTTTATCATTCACAAGTGCACACAGACCTCTTATGTATTCCCATTATCCAAGAGAGCAAGACATCGGACATCACTACTCAACAGATCAGGGAAGGCTGGCGCCCATGTATTAATTTTTCCTGTTTTTGAAAAATCATCACCACCATTGGTGGGCTTTGAGGTCCCTCCTGTCCAGGGTCCAACACCATTTCCAGACTACCCAGCTTCCCCTTCCCAGCCTGTTATATTTTCTTGTACTGTCAGACAAACAGGTATGTGAAATCATGTATGTATATGTGTATGTGGTTGTGTTCCAATTAAAGTAAAATAAAAAAGTAAAGTTCCCCGTCACACCAAGTGGCGTATAGGTATAGTGAATATGGTGTTAGTGACCATAATTTTTATAGACCTTCGGCACATCATTTTTTTTTGGGTAATGTGTGTATTACACCAGTGTTGCTTTACTTTCCAAGAAAAAAATCCAGTACCCATTTAGGGCTGGGTTAAGCGACACCACATGTGGTCCGGACGCGGATTCTGCATCGGTTGGGGCAACTCTCGATCAATCTTTGCCGTTCTCCTGGTTTGGGATTTGTGTGGGTGACTTGACGGATCCGGACAGTTTCACGGTGAAACTAAATGGTTCTGCCTCATGTAACAATGAATCACGGTTTGTAGTTAGTTCGCACGAGATTGATGTCTTTTGCTCTGGGGCTGGTCTGATCAACAAGTTACGGATTGAAGGGGCGATAGTTGCAAATACCTGCTCCATCTACATTGGCGGGGGTCCGAATGTGGCTCTCAAACAGAACACAAACCAGACCGACACATTTAATGCTTGCTATACAGGAGACAGATGTGGACCAGAGGCTGCAGTTAATGGCAAAACAAAGACCAATCTCTATGACAATGACTGCACACACACACAATTGAGAAGTGGAACCAATTCTGTTTACTGGTATCTGAACTATGCCACGTCCCGGAAGATTCACACCATTCGAATTTATAATCGAGCTAGCACTATAATTCGGGTAAAGAATGCCACTCTACAGGCTTTCTCTGACAGTGGCGGTGTAGTGTTCCAGTATAATGATATATACTGGAACACTATTGTAGTCACCACACAAGCGACAATGCCACACATTAAGATTGAGTTCTCATCGACCATTTCGCAGGCCGACAGTGCACTGACGGTGAGTGAGGTGCAAACATTTACAGACACCTATTGTATGGATGGGCATTCTTGGTCGTTTTGTGTAGTGTGTAGTGGGTGCTGCAAAGGATACAACGTCATCATTGGTGCGTGTCGCGACAACTGTTCACATGGGATCTGTGGACACAACTGCTCCAGGTCGTGTCTTAGTGTCTGTCCTTTATGTGAGGAAAAATCCGGAAAATGCCTACAATGTAAACGTCCTGGCTACATCTGTAGTGACACTTGTCCCGATGGTAATTTTGGGCTACGGTGCGGACAGACGTGTTCTGATGACTGTGACATCATGTGATCTGGAGGGTACAGACTGTGCGTGCAAGGAGACGTGCTACAGATCAGACTGCACTCTCAAATGTCCGGCAACGACACATGTGGACAGTCAACCGGGAACTGTACATGCAAGGGAACGTTCTACGGGTCAGACTGCACTCTCAAATCTCCGGACAACTGTTTGAACAAAACCTGTGAACAGTTAATCGGGGCCTGCGTCTCGTATGTCGATGATTCCCACGTTAAGAAGAGTACTACAACAAACCCAAGCATATGGATACCTTAATGTGTTTCTGTTCTGGACATGGTTCATTTCTTGGTGTTTTTCCGTGAAGCCATGGCTCATATCTTGATGTGTTTCTGTGCTTGCCATGGCTCATATCTTAGCTTGTGTGTGTGTGTGCTGGCCATGGCTCATATCTTGGTGTGTGTCATGTTAGTCATATCTCATATCTTGGTGTGTCCTTGTTAATCATGTCTCATATCTTTATGTGTGTATGTGTTTAGTCATATCTCATATCTTAGTGTTTACCTGTGTTAGTCATGTGTCATATCTTTGTGTGTGCATGTTTGGGTTAGATATCTCATATCTTTGTGTGCATGTTTATGTTAGTCATGTCTCATGTCTTTGTGTGTGCATATCTGTGTATGTCACATCTCTTATCCTTGTGTGCGTATGTCTATGTTGATCATATCTCATATCTTTGTGTGCATGTCTATGTTAGGCACGTGTCATATCTTTGTGTGTGCATGTCTGCGTTAGTCACCTCTAGTGACTTGGGCAGATGGTGCTCGTAAACCTGGGAGGGCCGACCATCTAAGGGCAGAATCCCCCTACAGAAAAGATCATCTGCTGCCTTGCAGGAAGATTGGGGACAATCAAAGGCTTAGGAATGCAAACCTGAATAAAATGCTGGCTGAAATCGGATGCACTGGGCCACTGGCGCAGAACACAGTGCAACGTATTAACGGGTGTTCAGTCAGAGTGGATCTGGCGGACTCTAAATGTGACGTTCTGTCTGTTCAATACACTTAACCTGACAGCAGATTTCATGTGGGAGTCTGGAATCCTACTCTTATTGAGTCCTGTTCGCAGAGAGAGAGACTGGGTGAACCCGGAAGCCGTCAGTTGGGATCGAACCCTACCTCTTGTCCTTTGTAGTCCAGTTCACTAACCACTGAGCTATCACAGCTCATGTTCCAATTAAGCTATTTGTAAATTTGTGCCTGATTCATTGAGTAAGGGAAAGTACTAAATTGATAACAAACACTGACCAGTATTTATAAGAGGTGGCACTAATTCCTGCAACATCACCAGCCTATCACACATCTATTGGAGGCAACTGAGTAGTGGTTCTCAGACTGGATTAATTACATGTCCCAGAGCTGGTACATGTACACTTTCAGGTTATGTAGTGGTTCTTAGACTTGATTAATTGCATGTCCCTGAGCTGGTACATGTACACTTTCAGGTTATGTAGTGGTTCTCAGACTGGATTAATTACATGTCCCTGAGCTGGTACATGTACACTTTCAGCTTATGTAGTGGTTCTTAGACAAGATTAATTACATGTCCCTGAGCTGGTACACTATTACGCTTTGTAGTGATTCTGAAACTGTATTAATTACATGACTCTGAGCTGGCATACTTTTAGGCTATATTCAAGACATATTTCCATTAATCATCACTATTTTGTTTCAATATATGATCATGCCTAACTCCTACTTCTTATACTCCAATTCAAGCTTACTAAGGAAAGGATGGGAACAGATAAGCCTGCATCTCATCCGTACATTGCTGCCAGGTTTGAGTCACAATCTCTACCCACAGAATTTCCCTTGGGCAATAGACAGGAGTATGGCTCTTTCTCAAATCGGCCACTTAGTACAGATGACCGATACCGTGTCTTTCTGAGAGCATACTCTGTAGATCAGGTAAGCAAACTGACAGTTATAATAAACGGTGTCTTCTTAAAGTATTTGAGTACATGAGACATGATGTTCCCTACCTTAAGAGGAAAATATAGCAACTGTTGTGACACATTGTAGTGATTTGTAGTGTTGAAAATCAAGCTTTTAATTCTATTTTATTGGTTCAGGGGCCCATGATGGCCACTTAATCAAATATGTTTGGTTTTGGAACTGGTTGCATTTATGATGCAGTGTGTTTTTATTCTTTATGGTCTAGGTTTTTGTTTGCAGAGACAGCAGGGACCTGGTTACATTCACTTGACTACTAAGTCAACATGGTTTTGGTGCCAGCACAGGGAGATTTTTGCTGCATTGACTATTGATTGAAGTGTACCAGGCCCTGACTTTGCTGTGGGACAGGATGTGTGATCTGGTTTTGACTACAGATTTACCACCAGCTGGACTGTGGTGGAATCAAGGGTTTCACTGAAGTGGAGGCCTGATTTCATTTGTTGGGACAGCGATTCTTGGAGCATGTTTTTTGACTATAAGTCTACATGGATGCAGTGCACACACATGAACGTCATGCTACCTGTGATGACTGTTAAATGACCAATAAGTGTGCATCACGAGCTGCACACCATTTTTTCAGAACACAACATGTTCACTAGAATTGTATGAATGATCAGGATAGACTCTGTTGGTTGCTGGAACTGAGGTATGGCAGATATGGGAATACCTTTCCTGCAGTGAGGCCAATCCGTTCTAATGTTTAGAGATGAAAAATGTGGCATCACAACTTTGGGGACTGGGTCTACATTGTTTAAGATGTTAACTCATCATTCAAATAAAGTCCTTATACTTCCTCTACTAACATCAAAACAAATAACACCAGGGCTAAAACTAAGAATAGCAAAATGTTACATCTTCTCAATTTTCCTGTATGGTGCAAAAACATGGACATTAGACCAGAAAACAGAACAGAAAATTGAAGCCTTTGAAATGTGGATTTATAGAAGAATAGGTAGAATTGGATGGGAAAAAAAGAAAACAAACAAGGAAGTTTTAAAACACTAAAAGTGAAAAGAGAACTACTAAACACAATTAGAGCAAGACAAATGAAATTTTTGGGCCATGTTAAAAGACACAACAGCCTAATAAAAGTAATATTGGAAGGGAAAATACAAGGTAAAAGAGACAGAGGCAGACCAAGACTAACATGGACAAGTAACATCAAAAGATGGACAAGTCAGCCTATGACAACCTGCACCATCAAAGCAAGAGACTGGAATGGCGCTCCATGGTAGCCAACCTTCGATGCGGAGACGGCACTCAATGATGATGATACTTCCTCTGACAGTCAGAACTAGATGCTGTAAATCAAGCTTTTAATTCTATTTTGTTGACATGGAAGACTTGTGTGCCTACTAAAGTCTGCAAATCACATCCATGCCAATAATGTAGGGTATTGATAGGATGAGGCAATGTTTGTTGTGACCTTCTGCCAGTAATGCCACCACAATAACAGTGTGGTCACAGGCAGAGAGCTTGAGGCAGACTCAGAAATAAATGGAGTGACTATCAGGGAAACTCTACAAGGTGACTTGACAGTGATTCAGGCTGCTAGAGGCAGACTCAGAGATAGATGGAGTGACAGTATCAGGGAAACTCTACAAGATCACTTGACAGTGATTCAGGCTGCTAGAGGCAGACCCAGAGATAGATGGAGTGACTGTATCAGGGAAACTCTACAAGATCACTTGACAGTGATTCAGGCTGCTAGAGGCAGACCCAGAGATAGATGGAGTGACAGTATCAGGGAAACTCTACAAGATCACTTGGCAGTGATTCAGGCTGCTAGAGGCAGACCCAGAGATAGATGGAGTGACAGTATCAGGGAAACTCTACAAGATCACTTGACAGTGATTCAGGCTGCTAGAGGCAGACCCACAGATAGATGGAGTGACAGTATCAGGGAAACTCTACAAGATCACTTGACAGTGATTCAGGCTGCTAGAGGCAGACCCAGAGATAGATGGAGTGACAGTATCAGAGAAACTCTACAAGATCACTTGACAGTGATTCAGGCTGCTAGAGGCAGACCCAGAGATAGATGGAGTGACAGTATCAGGGAAACTCTACAACAAGATCATTTGACAGTGATTCAGGCTCCTAGAGGCAGACCTAGAGATAGATGGAGTGACTGTATCAGGGAAACTCTACAAGATCACTTGACAGTGATTCAGGCTGCTAGAGGCAGATCCACAGATAGATGGAGTGACAGTATCAGGGAAACTCTACAACAAGATCATTTGACAGTGATATCTTTGTTTCTTCCCTGACACCTGAAAGAGTACAAGCAAAAATAAAAGAGGACAGTAAAAAGTTAAGCAAACTACCTCAACCCTGTTCCCAAAACATTGTTTTTATAGGTAAATAGAATAAATGGGTTAACCACAGTGGGGGAATTTCTGTTAAACTAACAAGTCACGTATGAGAAAGGCATTTTTATTTCTTTATGTGAATTTGTTTTCACATAAGGAAATATTCTTACTTTGTTAACATTATCATTATTTGAGTTCCAGCAAGCCTGCTCCATTATTATTATTATCCATTTATATTTTTATTATCCATTTGTATTTTTTTTTTATAAATTTATAAAATGTTCTAATTTGTGTCAACTACTTATTATGTAAAGTTTTAACCCGACAGTTTTTTCTATGTTTTTTCTATATATTTTTTTCATTTCTCCATACAATTAGCTTTACTGCAGTTTATTATTGTTATGCATTTATATGCATTTCTTTGCTTTGGCCCTCCATTATTTTTGCTGTTTCTAGCTAACCTTTTTTTAACTCTATTCACATTTTATCTTTACCATTACCATTAGTCAGTGCCTATTTTGTTTGCTAGAATGAAGTATTTGTATTTAGTGTAAAATTGTTATTACAGTAACTTTTCCACTTTAGATCCATTGTCCAATGTACCCTTATCTTTATTAGATACTTTCCTGCTTTTGTATAAACTGTAAGATGGTCCCTTTATAGCAGTCGTGGTTCTGCATATTTGCTGCGATTGAGCTGATTATGAACAAGTCCTACTATGGCGACATCAGTGTGGTCATCCAAATTATTTAATAGAAGAACTTCACAGATAAGACCCATCATCATCATCATGTGCCATACCAGTTGGCGTAGACGATCATGTCCTTCCACAATCTGCTATTTACAGTGCATCCTATCAGATCTGTTGTTGACTGTTTTCCATGCCATGACAGCAAGCTATCCAGTATTTTCTCTCTTTGTTGTCAACGATCTCTCTTTCCTTGTATTTTGCCAGTTGTAACCAAGTATTCCAACTTTCCTCTTCTCACGATGTGCCCGAAAAGTGTTGATTGTTTCTTTCTGATGATTTTTAGGAGCTGCCTTTTTGTGTTGGCCTCTTTGAGAACTTCCCATTGGTCTTTTTAGCTGTCCAGGGAACTTACAACATTCTTCTTAAAAGTCCCATCTCTGTGGCCCCTAATCATCTTTTTATTTCTTTGTCTACTGTCCATGATTCAATTCCATAGGTTAGAATTGGTTCTATATAGCACAGATGAACTCTCTTTCTCATTTCTATTGACATAGATAAGACCCTTAATCGAGAATAAATTTGCATGACACTATTTTTCTTCAGACTCTCATAGTTAGACTCTTCAGGCTCTCAAAGTTAGACTCTTCTAACTCTCAAAGTTAGACTTTTCTAACTCTCATAGTTATACTCTTCTAACTCTCATAGTTATACTCTTCAAGCTTTCATAGTTAGACTCTTCAGGCTTTCATAGTTACACTCTTCAGGCTCTCATAGTTACACTCTTCAGGCTCTCATAGTTAGACTCTTCAAGCTCTCAAAGTTAGACTCTTCTGACTCTCATAATTAGACTCTCATAGTTTTACTCTTGGACTCTCATAGTTAGACTCTTATAGATAGACTCTTCTGACTCTCATAGACTCTTCAGATTCTCATAGTTAGACTCTTCAGATTCTCATAGTTAGACTCTTCTGACTCTCATAGACTCTTCAGATTCTCATAGTTAGACTCTTCAGATTCTCATAGTTACTCTTCAGGCTCTCATAGTTAGACTCTTCTGACTCTCATAGACTCTTCAGATTCTCATAGTTAGACTCTTCAGATTCTCATAGTTAGACTCTTCAGATTCTCATAGTTAGACTCTTCAGATTCTCATAGTTAGACTCTTCAGGCTCTCATAGTTAGACTCTTCAGGTTCTCATAGTTACTCTTCAGGCTCTCATAGTTAGACTCTTCTGACTCTCATAGACTCTTCAGATTCTCATAGTTAGACTCTTCAGATTCTCATAGTTAGACTCTTCAGATTCTCATAGTTAGACTTCAGACTCTCATAGTTTGACTCTTAGGACTCTCATAGTTAGACTCTTCAGGCTCTCATAGTTAGACTCTTCAGGCTCTCATAGTAAGACTCTTCAGGCTCTCATAGTTAGACTCTTCAGGCTCTCATAGTTAGACTCTTCAGGCTCTCATAGTTAGACTCTTCAGGCTCTCATAGTTAGATTCTTCAGGCTCTCATAGTTAGACTCTTCAGGCTCTCATAGTTAGACTCTTCAGGCTCTCATAGTTAGACTCTTCAGGCTCTCATAGTTAGACTCTTCAGGCTCTCATAGTTAGACTCTCATAGTTAGAGTCTCATAGTTAGACTCTTCAGACCATCAATTTAGCAATCTGCTTTGCATCTTCTGCTGTTTACTCTCACCTCCTGAAAGTAATGAACCAAATCTTTATAAACTTGCCACACTACAAAAGTATGCAGAAGCTAGAAGCAGCACACTCTGTTTAAATCTTGTTACTAATGACTATCACATATGCAACAAGTTTTCACTTAACTTTCATCGAGTTACTGAGTTATTTGCAGGTTATCATCATAGCACTCTGAACATGTCCATAGGTGCTCACATCCCTTTCTCAGCGAGTCTCGCAGTGTCCAGGGACTGACGATTCCAGTTCTGTGTTGGTTGATACGTCTTCTGATATGCCCACTAAGTTTCTGGCTGTGCCCATCTTAACCCCCATCTCTTTCATCCAAAGAAGTGACATAGACTCATTGTTGTTGAAGTCCTGTGTCCATCCCACATCTTGGAGGGCATTGATGATGTCCGCCCGATCCATTGGTTGACCATTTTCAACAACAGCACAGCTGTCCACTAGCTAACCTGTCTGCTTTTTCATTTTCCCGTACTTCCTGGACATGCGGGAGGACAGAAAAATGAAAGAGCTGACAGGTTGGCTAGCTTAACAATTATTTTTCTATAAAGTGATCTATACATATGAAATACAGCATATGTTACTCTCAATTTTGATAGATGGACCTACAAATGTGAAGCAATCACACACACTTAACTCCCAATTTAAGGGAGGTCACCTTTGTCTATGTCCCTGGACATGCAGGAATATGGGGAAATGAGAGAGTGCACAGGTTGGCTAGCTGCGCTGTCGTTGAGGACGGACAACCAATGGATCGGGCGGACATTATCATTGCCCTCCGAGATGTGGGAAGAGCACAGGACTTCAACAAACACAGATCCGCTTCACTTCTTCAGATGATGGAAATAGGAATTAAGATGGACACAGCCAGAAATGAGAAACTTAGGTGGCCATGTAAGAAGACTTATCAACCAACATAGAACTGGAGTCGTCAGTCGCTGGACACTGAGGAGGGGATCTGAGCACCTATGAACATGTTCGGAGTGCAATGATGATGACCCACAAATAACTCCCAATTCTCTATAAACTGTGACCTGCACACACACGAAGCAATCACTCACATAAAGTAACCCCTGCTACTGATATTTTCTCCACTGACAGCGCCTATCCACGTCAAGTGAGTACTCCGATGAAATCAAAATCACCTCCAGTGTTGGTGTCTCAACTTTTCATGGTCACAGTGGTGGTGGGAAAAATGGACCCTACAATCGTATTGGAGGTGGAGTGAGTCGTACAGATAACACTGACGATGACCAAGTGAGAGATTTTGATGATGCTAGTGCCCTATTGACTATAGTTGCCCCAACATGTGCTGGGGCAGTGATTGTCATCATTATCTGTGGCATTATCTGCTTCTTCTTTATGAGGTGAGTCAGTAGTCTAACCTTTGTGTTTGGTGGCTCAGTGGTCTAATTTTAGTGTTGGGTGAGTAAGTGGTCTAACTTTAGTGTTGGGTGAATCACTAGTCTAACTTTAGTGTTGGGTGAGTAAGTGGTCTAACTTTAGTGTTGGGTGAATCACTAGTCTAACTTTAGTGTTGGGTGAGTAAGTGGTCTAACTTTAGTGTTGGGTGAATCACTAGTCTAACTTTAGTGTTGGATGAGTCAGTGGTCTAACTTTAGTGTTGGGTGAATCACTAGTCTAACTTTAGTGTTGGATGAGTAAGTGGTCTAACTTTAGTGTTGGGTGAATCAGTATAGCTCGTTTCAAAACATTTGCCCAACTTCAAAACGCTATTACTCTCTAACCGTTTGTTAAATACTTTTGAAATTTTCCAAATGTTATTAGAATGCAAAAGACCCTTTAAATGTATATTTAACAAATATCTTGCAGCTGCAGTTTTCTTAAAGCGGCGATATTTCTTTGATGTTTGTCAAAATTGTAAATTGTGAAGCCCTAAAGAATAGAAATTACCGTAGTTGCTGGTCTACGATTAATTTTCACTAGGTAAAGGCGTGGCCGTAATGGGGAAATAACTGGATAAAACAAAACACCAGGAGAATTATTGTCTGCTCAGTTCGAGGACGGACGATAATAATATCAAGGTATACCTGTATGTCCAATTTTCATAGTTGTGTGGTCCTGAAAAGGACCGTTTGTTGAAATAATTTAAGGTAATATAGGGCCAACATTGTGGGGGCTATATACTTTCATTCTGAATCAGACGAGTCTAAAAGATTAATAACTATTTGGGGTTGAACATTCCACAAACCATCATTTTTCCAATATTCCTCTTCCTGTTTTAAGACGTGGTCTTCACATTTAGCCCAATAATCTTTGTCTATATTTAATAAAGCGAGATTAGCAAGAGTCTTTACATCGCATATTTTGAATGTTGTATTTTCATCTGCCACTTGTCCTTTTAATTTTGCCCATATTAGTTCTATTGGATTTAAATGAGCATGGTAAGGTGGCAGCCTCAAACTTAAATGACCGTGCTCTTGGATAATCTTATCTATTTGAAAAATCTTTGTCCTCTGTTTTTGCTTTACTAGAGATAGCAATTCAAGTTTTAAGTACATGTTATTAAATTGTATGTGCTCCTTTGTGAGCCATATCTTAATAGCATCTTTTGTACTGGATGATGTCGGGACTTTATCTTCAAGTGCAACAATGTTGTGGTACGCTGCATTGTCCATTATTAGGCAAGATGGTCGATCTCATGCTGGGAGAACAGAATTTTCAATCCAATGTCTAAATATGTGACCATTCATCTCAGAGTGATAATCCCGATTGCCTATGGATTTTGAAAGAAAAATGAGCTCTGCATTCGGTATTAGTCCATGTTGTCGACTACCTGCATGAGCAATTATCAAGCGCTGTCCTTTGCTGCTAGGTATTAATCTCTTAATCTTTCCATCTGATGACTGCCATTCCCTTTGGTTAGTGTGGTGAGCATTGATCCATGTTTCATCCAAGTACACAATATCATAACCTTGCTTGCGCACCTCTTTTACTTCACGTAAGTACTTGCTTCTCATGACTACTATATGTGGCTTCTCACAGATGATGTTTCGTCCATTGGAATACTTTCTGAATGTAAAGCCTGCAGCTCTCACATTCCTCCATAATGTAGACTTTGATATTTCAATATTGTTGTTCTTTTTCAGCGATACTTTTAATTTTCTTATTGTAACAGTTTCATTCATACCCAACATTTTGCGAATTTCACTTCTAATAAGTTCACTGTCGAAATTATCCAACATTTTTGCTCTTCCTTGTGATTTTGTATATTTGGAACATTGACGGTCACGTGCTTGAACCCAGCGATTAAATGACCGTTTAGATAAATCCAAAATGTGTCTTGTCCTATTCTCAGGGTTTTCTAAAGAATGAAATAATCTTCCTCGTTTAGCCTCTTTGCAAAAATAGTCATACATTTTTATTGCGATGTTTTGTAAACTGCGGAATTTCATTTTAAGACTCATGATAAATGTTATTGTTCCACGTTACGCCGCTGAATTAACGGAAATGGAACACACAATGTCTCGTGTTTACTACAAGTGTCTAATTGTGTCAGATAACTCACGCGGAAAGCGTGAAAAATCGTAAATTTGAGCGTGTATAGATTTGTAATCGCTATTTTTAACTTAAATACTGTAAACACTAAGTTTTGACTACATCAATGGGTCGTTATAAATTTATATAAATCAAATAAGCAATTATAATAACCAAATGTTTGTTTTTAATTAAATGAATTCCCTGTTGGGTTCTAATCATTATAACTATACATGCAAATTTTGAAAAAATTACAAAAAGCGGTTTAAAAGATATTGATTTTTAAAGTTGGGCACGACTTATGAAACAAGCTAATAGTCTAACTTTAGTGTAGTGTTGGGTGAGTAAGTGGTCTAACTTTAGTGTTGGGTGAATCACTAGTCTAACTTTAGTGTTGGGTGAGTAAGTGGTCTAACTTTAGTGTTGGGTGAGTAAGTGGTCTAACTTTAGTGTTGGGTGAGTAAGTGGTCTAACTTTAGTGTTGGGTGAATCACTAGTCTAACTTTAGTGTTGGGTGAGTAAGTGGTCTAACTTTAGTGTTGGATGAATCAGTGGTCTAACTTTAGTGTTGGATGAGTCAGTGGTCTAACTTTAGTGTTGGGTGAATCACTAGTCTAACTTTAGTGTTGGATGAGTCAGTGGTCTAACTTGAGTGTTGGGTGAGTAAGTGGTCTAACTTTAGTGTTGGGTGAGTAAGTGGTCTAACTTTAGTGTTGGATGAGTCAGTAGTCTAACCTTTGTGTTTGGTGGCTCAGTGGTCTAATTTTAGTGTTGGGTGAATCACTCACTAGTCTAACTTTAGTGTTGGATGAGTAAGTGGTCTAACTTTAGTGTTGGATGAATCAGTGGTCTAACTTTAGTGTTGGATGAGTCAGTGGTCTAACTTTAGTGTTGGGTGAATCACTAGTCTAACTTTAGTGTTGGATGAGTCAGTGGTCTAACTTGAGTGTTTGGTGAGTAAGTGGTCTAACTTTAGTGTTGGGTGAGTAAGTGGTCTAACTTTAGTGTTGGGTGAGTAAGTGGTCTAACTTTAGTGTTGGATGAGTCAGTGGTTTAACTTTAGTGTTGGATGAGTCAGTGGTCTAACTTTAGTGTTGGATGAGTCATGGTCTAACTTTAGTGTTGGGTGAGTAAGTGGTCTAACTTTAGTGTTGGATAAGTCATGGTCTAACTTTAGTGTTGGATGAGTCAGTGGTCTAACTTTAGTGTTGGATGAGTCAGTGGTCTAACTTTAGTGTTGGATGAGTCAGTGGTCTAACTTTAGTGTTGGATGAGTCAGTGGTTTAACTGTAGTGTTGGATGAGTCAGTGGTCTAACTTTAGTGTTGGATGAGTCAGTGGTCTAACTTTAGTGTTGGGTGAGTAAGTGGTCTAACTTTAGTGTTGGGTTAGTTAGTCGTCTAACTTTAGTGTTGGGTGAGTCAGTGGTCTAACTTTAGTGTTGGATGAGTCAGTGGTCTAACTTTAGTGTTGGATGAGTCAGTGGTCTAACTTTAGTGTTGAGTGAGTCAGTGGTCTAACTTTAGTGTTGGATGAATGGTTTAATTGTAGTGTTCGATGAGTCAGTGGTCTAACTTTAGTGTTGGATGAGTCAGTGGTCTAACTTTAGTGTTGGGTTAGTCAGTGATCTAACTTTAGTGTTGGGCGAGTCAGTAGTCTAACTTTAGTTTTTCTGTGAGTGGTCTAACTTTGGTGTTGGATGAGTAAAAAAAAGTAAAGAGCCCCCGTCATGCCAAGTGGCCTATAGGGAATATGGTGTTAGTGACTATAAATTTTACAGACCTTCGCACATGATTTTTGGGGTAATGTGGTCGGTATTACGCCCGTGCCACTTTACTTTCCCAGAAAAAAATCTTGTACCCATTAAAGGTTTGGTGAACCCAGAAGCCGTCAGTTGGGATCGAACTCTGTCTCTTGTCATTGTGTAGTCCAGTTTACTAACCACTGAGCTATCGCGGCTACCCGTGTTGGGTGAGTGGTCTAACTTTGGTGTTGGATTAGTCAGTGGTCTAACTTTAGTTTCCAGTGTTTTCTTTTCCCTATTTATTTTGTAATTAGGATTGGTGTTGTTATATCTATAAAATATAATACATTTTTATTCTACTAGCTTTTGGTGGTGATGACTGTGCATTGATAATGTTTATTTGCTTATTTGTTTTAGGAAAAAGAACAAAGCGAAGGGTGACCCCATGGAGCCAGAGTCTAAGGCCTTGATGATCGAGCCTCCGCTCTACTCCATAGATCCAGTGGAGATGAGAAGGCAGCACTATCAGACACCAGGTTAGTACTTTCATTTATTTTGTTAATGTGAAGTTTAGGTTTGGCCTTACAATTACTTTGCTAATGTGAAGTTTAGGTTTGGCCTTACAATTACTTTGCTAATGTGAAGTTTAGGTTTGGCCTTGTAATTATTTTGCTAATGTGAAGTTTAGGTTTGGCCTTGTAATTATTTTGCTAATGTGAAGTTTAATTTTGGCCTTACAATTATTTTGCTAATGTGAAGTTTAGGTTTGGCCTAACAATTATTTTGCTAATGTGAAGTTTAATTTTGGCCTTACAATTATTTTGCTAATGTGAAGTTTAGGTTTGGCCTTACACTTATTTTGTTGATGTAAAGTATACATTTTACTTTATAATGACAGCTGTACTTGGATGAAGGAAGTCATTCTTAGTGATGTTTAAATAATACACATTTGGTGTAACACATAAGTAAATTATATCAACGCTTAGAGCATCATATTAAAAAAAAAAAGTAAAGTACCCCCGTTACGCCAAGTGGCGTATAGGGAATATGGTGTTACTGACCATAAATTTTACAGACCTTCAGCGCATGATTTTTTGGGTAATGTGGTCGGTATTACGCCCGTGCCGCTTTACTTTCCCTGAAAAAAATCCAGTACCCATTAAAGGCTGAGTGAACCCGGAAGGCATCGGTTGGGATCGAACCCTACCTCTTGTCCTTTAAGAACATCATATGTGTAGCAATT
Organism: Megaustenia siamemsis; assembly: GCA_032433765.1. Classification (NCBI taxonomy): domain Eukaryota; kingdom Metazoa; phylum Mollusca; class Gastropoda; order Stylommatophora; family Ariophantidae; genus Megaustenia; species Megaustenia siamemsis. The sequence goes on along the minus strand of JAVIAB010000160.1, from coordinate 21,766,763 downwards.
ATTGCTTTTTTTGGTTTTTCAAAGAAAATGTTTCAATAAACATTTGAATCAACACATTCACTACCAAGGTACACGCTGTGATTGCTCCATTTTCAGAATTGTTTTTTATTTCAAATAGAAGCAATAAAATAATTTTAATTGATCTAAAGTACATGCATTTTGTTTACAATTTATTTACAAAGTTGGAAAAGAGGATGATAAGACAACTGCAAGGTTTTAGCGGAAATGTGAAAATATCCTTAAATTAAAAGCCACGAATCGTGGCTTTTTGGCTCAGCGCACCTGTGATGGTGTTCATTTTAATTACTTGTTGCAGTGTGTATATTTATTACTAGTGACAGTGTGCATTTTAATGTTAATTATTTGTGGCAGCATACGTTTTAATTACTTGTGGCATTATTTTTATTAAAATGATCACAACAGATTTAAACACCCATGTTCTTTGTCAATTTCAGCCATGATCAGCCATCCTCCTATCCCAATAGAGAGACTAGCTGAACACATCGATGCCTTGAAGGCCAGTGACAACTTTAAGTTTTCACAGGAGTACGAGAGCATTGAGCCAGGTCAACAGTTCACCTGGGATAACTCTAATCTGGAAGTGAACAAACCCAAGAATCGTTATGCCAATGTTATCGCTTATGACCACTCTCGAGTGATTCTCCAGCCAATGGAAGGTGTTCCTGGCAGTGATTACATCAATGCTAATTACATGGATGGCTACCGCAAGCAGAATGCTTACATAGCTACTCAGGTTAGTAAATTGAAAACAGTCATTCTTAGTGTTTGTGGTTGCTTCATTTTGTAGAAATTGATTACAGCTTAAAAAAAAAGAAAGTAATCTGTAATAGATTGTTCAAGATCTATGCATTAGAACTATTTAATCATCTTCTTTGCTGTCCAGTGCCTTCAAACACCATTCTACAAATCTCATGTGTTTTTTCCATTGAAAATTCAGTTATTTTATTTTGAAGTTAACTTGCATCAATGCCAGTGCACTATTTCATGATCAAATCATTTAGCCACTAAACAAAGTCACATGGTTATATTTTAACCATTCCTAGCTTATGTTTATTTTAATATTGTAGTTCACCTGTAGCATGGATCTGCAGCAAGCATTTACAGTTTGTTCTATTTTTTGGTCTGTGTTAAACAGTTACTAAGAACACTTAAAAGAGAGGCAAAGATAGCAGGTATCAACTATTTAATCTGTAGCACACAATGTACCTCACCATTAGTCCCTCTTCTAGGCAACCTTTTCAATTTCTATAAGGTAGCTGACCAAAAATTAGTAGAAATTTCCTCTTGTTGGCTGACATAAAACATCCCTGTTTAACTCAGGAATCGCAGTGAATAACGCTAAGAGCTAGCTGAACATACTGATGTACATAGGATGGCCATATGAATAGACAATGTAACATGTCCGGTCCATGCGGTCAAATATCATGTCATAAATCAACTTGAGCCAGGAAGTGCAAGTCCCCATATCTCTCCTAGCTGTGTGTCAAAAGTTGAAAGAAAATACTATTTTTAGAGCTCCTAATATTACAGGCCTCTCAAACATCTAAACGCTGCTCAAACAATGTAGGTTACAGTGGCTTGGCCACATACGCTATATGAAAGGTGGCCGCATACCAAAATATATACCAAATGGACAATTAGCAGATGGCAAAAGGACTAGGGGGTGCCAAAAACTTTGATTTGTAGATGTGTGTAAACGTGACATGAAGACTCTGAACATAAACCCTGCAGCCTGGGAAGACATAGCTGCAGACAGCAATCTTTGGAAACACACTCTAAAGCTTGAACTCAAAAAAGAAGCAGATAGATTCATAGAAAAAGAGAATGCACAGCGAAAGAAAATAAAAAATAACATTTCTAGGGATGCTGAAAAATCAAAATCCATAATTGTATGATCAGATGGCTGTGTTCACTTTCTGTGCGGTTTCATCTTATGTCTTTTGGCGTGTGCTGAGACTGCTATGATGGGGACTACAGCTACCTTTCTTTGTTTGGGAGATGAGTTAGTAATTCGGATGATTCCACTGACACGGGCAGTTGAGCAGTTATGGATTTTAATTCATTTGCAGTGATACCGGGGCCTTCCATAACCAAAAACCAAAATCCATAGTCAATTATGACTGACAGAAGCTACTACTAATGTTACAATTAAGTGGTAGTAGTTTTTACTACAGTATCATAAGCATGTGAGTCACAGATAGGTATCATAATCCAGGGTTAAATTGGATGTTACAGGTGGTTAGAAAGTAATCATGTGACTGATTATTGGCTTAATGACATGATTATCACATAATGTAATAACATTAATTATGACTTATCTCTGCTGTAAAAAAATTAACTGAATTTGCTAAGAGAATTCCAGAATGATCTAAGGAGAACAAAGCTTGTCTCCAGCATGTACGATAGTAAATTTATTTTTAAACCAGTTTTTCATTGTTCTCAGAAGTGTCCCACAAATAAAAACTATTTACCACCAGCCGTATATTAGTTTGGGAGCCGCGATAGCTCAGTGGCTAGTGAACTGGATTACAAAGGACAAGAGGTCGGGTTCTATCCTGATCGACGGCTTCCAGGTTGACCGAGCCTTAAACGGGTACATGATGTTTTTCTGGGAAAGTAAACGGCATGGGCGTAATATCGGCCACATTACCCCAAAAATCTGTGCCGAAGGTCTGTAAAAATTATAGTCACTAACACCATATTCCCTATACGCCACTTGGCGTGACAGGGCACTTTACTTTTTTAAAAATATTTTTAGCTTGCATCATTTGTATAGATATGACTGTATTTTCTAGAGAAACTTCACAGACATAATGTATTTATTTTACAGGGCCCACTCCCTGAGACATTTGGTGATTTCTGGCGGATGGTGTGGGAACAGAGGTCAGCTACAATCGTCATGATGACCAAGTTAGAGGAGCGGTCACGGGTACGAAATTATGTCAGTACAGCCACCCATATTTTTTTTTAATGACTGCCTGCTGCATATCGCACTAACACTTCTTGCTTTTTTAATCTTGTTCTAATTTCTTGTGCATATCCATAGTTTCATGGGATGCCTTCATGTATTGACAGTGTGATCTCACTATATCTGACAAATTCTGATGTGCTGCTTTCTCACACCACACCCCACGCTGGGGTTCTCTTTTTTCTGTACTCTTTCTTTAATTGTTAATTTTTAGATTCTTTGTACTCATAGAAGCCCCAAAGATGCCCACTTGCTTTGTGCAAAGGATCTAATCTATTTAATCTCCTAATCAAATGCTTGTATGTTATGACTGTAGCAGGAATAGGAGTTTGTAGAAGTCACAAGTTTGCTTGCCTTGGTCTTAAATCATTTTTAATAAACTCATGTTCAAACTGCTGGCTCATAGACCCAGTTTGGTGATGTGGCAGGTTGTAGTGGCATTTTTTTTATTTTTCAAGTTCGCTGGAGAAGTTGAAGTTTATTCATTTCATAATACTAAGTGTTCTATAACAACAGACCCCACCACGACAAGAAGAGGGGAGTGGGGGTAAAGTGATTTAAGTGTGAAATACCCAGGATTTTATTACAAAAATTTCTCAGTGCATGAATTTTTACAGATACTCTTTTCATAATCAAATGAGGATTGTGAAAGTGACAAGGAATTGTATTATTTTAACTTTAGATCTGATTGTGATGTTCATATCTTCTCAGTTTACATTTCATTTGACCAAGTCTGTTAAGACTTGTTGCCCTGGTCACTTTGGTTAAATGTTTCAAGTCCACATACACAGTAGCAACACATTTTGTGATGTTCATGATGTCAGAATCCCAAGACAATGATATACTAATAATAAGTAATAGGAACACCTATCTCAGCACGCATGGACATGTTCGGAGTGCAGAGATGATGACCAGCTAATAATGCAATCATTCAAGTAATAAGAAACTCTTTATACAAAGCTTTACAGCAGGAGCACAGAAATCTGATCATCAGAAGGGGAACCCCCTTCGAGCCAGCCCCATTTTGACCCTTTAGCTTCTTGACACTCTAGGGGAGGTGGGTCTGGCTGGGTTATGACTCCCAGGTGTAAACGTCCTGCTGTATTGAACTCCAAGACTTACAATATATTCAGTATATGATAACTACATTTATTCTGTGCAAAACTCATGAACTAGGCTATAAATCATTACTCAAACATTTAAACATCCAGATCATGCTATATTTTTCCTTGAGGATAGGTACTTCCCAGTATCAATTCCTGCCCAGTGGATTTCACAATAGTGGCCTTATACAAATATCATTTACATGACAATTATTTTAATGACATGTGTGGTCTAATCTAGTGGATTTCACAATAGTGGCCTTATACAAATATTATTTACATGACAATTTTTTTAATGACAGGTGTGGTCTAGAAGGTGTGGTCTAATCTAGAAGACATAGGCTGAAGTTTAATAGATTTTACCTCTTCAAGAAGAAGATTTAAAATAACCCAATATAACTTAAGTATCAAAATAGCATCAAAGTAATAAATAAGTACAATCTGTCTGATTTAGTCTATACCAACCAAGCTGTTTAACAAGACTATTATCGGAGATTTCATTATTTTCCTTTTCAAAAGTAATAAATCGTACAGTCTACCTAATCTTAAGTCTGTACCAGCCGTGCTGTATAACAAGACTATTATCGTAGATTTCATTATTTTCCTTTTCAAAAGTAATAAATAGTACAGTCTACCTAATCTTAAGTCTGTACCAGCTGTGCTATATAACAAGACTATTATCTTAGATTTCATTATTTTCCTTTTCAAAAGTAATAAATCGTACAGTCTACCTAATCTTAAGTCTGTACCAGCTGTGCTATATAACAAGACTATTATCTTAGATTTCATTATTTTCCTTTTCAAAAGTAATAAATCGTACAGTCTACCTAATCTTAAGTCTGTACCAGCTGTGCTATATAACAAGACTATTATCTTAGATTTCATTATTTTCCTTTTCAAAAGTAATAAATCGTACAGTCTACCTAATCTTAAGTCTGTACCAGCTGTGCTATATAACAAGACTATTATCTTAGATTTCATTATTTTCTTTTCCAAAAGTAACAAATAGTATGAGCAACTCAACAAGTTCATCATTTATTCTAACCCAATAATAAACTCTTTACCAATAAATACAAGTGAATGTAAGCTTCTTAAGCAACTGACATTTTGCTGCCTTTGCTCTGTGTTGTTTGGAGGTTAATTTTGTGTGTGTTCATGAGTGAACTTAGTACTAACATGCAATTTACTGAGCTGAAAACTGTTACTAATCTCATTTCTATAATTATTTTCATATTTTTGCTACTAATATTTATGAATAATATATATATACATACATGTACATATAAAGAAGAATATCTGTTCATTCAAAATAAAATGTCATAGAAAAATCCATAAGATACCTTGGATAATGAAAAAAGAGCAATGAAGACATATTAAAAGATAAATATTAGGAAGAACTGGCTCATAAACACTTCTACAGGGACAATTAAAATATTATGTCAGAAGACACAGTGGGCTTTTTTTTCCTTCCTTTTTTCTTACTCATTTGCCTTTCAGCGTTGAGGGGAGATATAATTTACGGTCTTTTGCTCTTCTGTTCACCTCTGTTGCTGTTATGTTTCCTAGTGTTTATATATTCCATCGATCCATCTTTTTCATGGTCGACCTTTGGATCTGGTATTCTCACATTGTTTATTGAGGGCTTGTTGTGTTGTGTTTTGATTACTCTACCTTCTCACGTGGCCAAACCATTTTATCTGTTGTTTCTTTATATATTCTATGGCGGAGGCTATTCCTAGCTTTTTTTCTCAGTTCTTCATTTCTCATCTTATCTCTCAGACTGTTTCCTGTCATTCGTCTGACACATTTCATCTCAGTAGAGGTTATTTTTCTTATTGTTCTTGCATCCAGGGTCCAGGACTGGCATTGGTAGCACAACGTTGGGATGAAGATTGTATTGTAGAGTGCCCATTTTGCTTCTAGAGTTATTTCCTTGTTGGACAATAGTGATGATAGCTGTCCACTGATTAAACAAGCTTTGATGCATCTTGAGTCTATCTCTATCTATCTATTGACCTTTCAAGCCGTAGCCGGCCCATAGGGCGTAGACCAAGATACTCCTTCTCTTATCTGAGTTTTTGTTCTAGCAGTTTTCAATCCTTTTAAAGATGTTTTATAAAATCTCGCCATTTGTCTCTGTTCTGTGCAAGCAGCTCTATCTCATTGAGGGAGCCGATTCCTGCTGCTCTTGCCTCTCTCATCAATGTTCTTCTCAGTGTCTCTCTGGGTCTTTCTCTTTTTCTCTTACCTGTTTGTTTCTCACATGAGGGCTTGCTTTGCTATTCGGTTATTATCTCTTCTCATCACATGTCCAACATATGACCATCGTCTTTTCTTTATTACTGAAGATATTAGTGGTTGATTGGCGATTTCTCTAATTTCCCCGTTTGTTTTGAATTTGTTCCACGCTATACGAAGTATTTTCCTTAGACATTTTTTTTCAAATGCATTCAACTTTGTTTAATATATCTCTTGTTGTTTTCCAGTTTCACACGCATATGTAAGTGTTGATAGTACATTTGATTTGAATAGTTTAAGTTTTGTGTTTGTGCTGATGAGTTTTGATTTCCACAACTTTTCAAGGCTTCTGAAAGACATTGCTCCTTTAGCTATTCTGATTCTGATTTCTTTGCTTGTATCCCCTTCTCGATCAATGTGACTTCCAAGATAGATAAAGTGATGTGAGTCTATCTCTGCTGTTTGTGAATTGTCATTTGTCACTAAACTTCCTAGGTATTTGAATTCCTCTAGTGGGCTGGAAAGAACAATAATGGAAGGCATAGTTCTAGATAGGGGAGTCCAAGAAGGTGATTTCAGGACATAAGAGAGACTTTGAACATGACAACAGAAGAAGTGGGTGATCTAACTAGTCAGAGGTCTTTTCAAAATGTTTGTGATGAATGCAATGTCATGCTAAAGGACATGCAACTTGATGATAAGAAATTGATCTGTGTTACCCATTTATTTTACTCATTACCCTTTCTTCACAACCACATTTTGCTATCGGGAAGATACATGTCCTCTGTAATTTCAAATGTACTGCCTTGCTGGTATTGTGCCATATGTTCTTCATGGTGTTTAATTTGTTAAATTCTTATTGTTATCTACGTATACATCATCATCATCAAGTACTGGGCCTACTGGCGTAGGTGATCATGTCTCTCCACAACTTTCGATCTCGACAGTTATTTATCATTTCTGTTGTTGACCTTCTGCCAAGCCATTCTCTTAAGCTGTCTGTTATTTTTTCTCTTTGCTTCCCTCTATCTCTTCGTCCCTCAATTTTCCCAGTTGTTACAATATATTCCAGTTGTTCTCTTCTCATTACATGGTCAAAAAATGATGATTCTTTTCTTCCTAATATTGGAAATTATCTCTCTTCTTGCTTTGACCTGTTTCAGAACATTTACATTACTCTTCTTAGCTGTCCAAAGTATTCTCAACATTCTTCTGTAAAACTACATTTCTACAGACTCCAGTGATTTTCTTGTCTGTTGTCCTATTGTCCATGATTCACATCCATATGTTAAGACTGGCTCTACATAACATTTAAGAACTCTTTTTCTTGTATACTCTTTTCACATATACATACTAGATATAACAATTGTTGTTACTAGAAATAGTTCTGCTCATTATCTGTGCTTTTCAAAGCCTAAAGTGTTCTAATTGATATGACTTATAGTACTTTTACTTTATGTACCAATGAGATAAATGTGCTTAAATTTTGTTGATTATACAGATCAAGTGTGACCAATACTGGCCTCCTCGTGGAGCTGAAACGTATGGATTGATGCATGTACAGCTTGTTGATGTCACAGAACTGGCCACATACACAATACGTACCTTCCACATGTCTAGAGTAAGTCTGATCAGTTGAAATAATTTCAAATTATATATCTGCTGATAGCTTCATTCATCTTTTGCATATGTGCTTGAAAAGTCTTAGCATTAATGTTTGAGTATTCATGTTTTTGCAAACATGTTTGATTACTTTGTATCATTTTATAATCTTTTGTATCCATATCATCATCAAGTACCATATCTGCTTGTATCTGTGATTATATTTCGCCTCAACTTTCTATATCTACAGCTATTCATCATTTCTGTTATTTGTTTCCTAGCAGACCATTCTTTTAAGCTGTCTTGAATCTTTTCTCTCTGTTTTTCTCTGTCTCGTGTAACCTCTTTTTTTCTAGCTGTCAAAATATTCTCTAGTTGTTCATTACATGGCCCGAAAATTATGATTGTTCCCTTGTGCTGTTTCAGATCATATTTCATTTTGCTTTGGCCTCTATGAGAACATTAGTCTAGCTGTCCATGGCATTCTCAGTATTTTTCTGTAAAAACCGGTGCGGGATAAAGGCATTGTTTATCTCCACTCTTGCAATGGATGGTTGATCAGCAACCTAACAAACCACAATTGTAAAACATTGATTGTTACCGAAATAGAAAGTCTAGGCAGACAGATAAGAGAGCTAAACAAGAATATGTGTCAAACTTTATAAGAAGAGAGCCGCGATAGCTCAGTGGTTAGTGAACTGGACTACAAAGGACAAGAGGTAGGGTTCGATCCCAACCGATGGCTTCCGGGTTCACCCAGCCTTAAATGGATACCTGATTTTTTTTCAGGGAAAGTGAAGCGGCACGGGCGTAATACCGACCACATTACCCCAAAAATCATGTGCCTGCCGAAGGTCTGTAAAATATATGGTCACTAACACCATATTCCCTATACGCCACTTGGCGTGACGGGGGTACTTTACTTACTTTTTTTTTTACTTTTTATAAGAAGAGATTTTTTTCTGGGAAAGTAAAGAGACACAGGCATAATACCGACCACATTACCCCAAAAATCATGTGTCGAATGAAGGTCTGTAAAAATTATGGTCACTAATACCATATTCCTTATACGCCACTTGGCATGACAGGGCTCTTTACTTTACTTTTTATAGGAAGGAGGTGATGCATGTCATGTGGTTAGAATGAATGAAGAAAGACTTCCACACCAGGTATTCACATGGAAACCATCAGCGAGAGAAAACAAAGCAGACCCAGAGAACCGCTGCACAGAAAAATTGCTAGGATAGGCTCAACAATAGGAGTAAGAAACAAGCAAGTGCTACAAGAAATAGCAGCAAATCATTAAATGTGGATAACTTTGACTTCCGCCTATGTGCCATCTTCGGCCTGAGAGGAAAATGAATGAAATCAAAAACCACATTGCGGTGGCCTTGAATGATTTTCTTCTCTGTTGTCCAGGATTCACTTCCTAACATCAAGACTGGTTCCACATAACAGTGTTACGTGAAGTCAACTTATTTCCATTGCAATATTCATATACATTTTGCATAAGTTATTATGCAGGTTAAAATTTGAGTATTTAAATGAACTTGACATAATCTTTGTAAAAGAAAGCTTTCATGATTTATTTGTCACAGTCACCTTTATAGGGAAAGATACCCTGTATGTTAATGTCAATATGCCAACTTTATAGAGAAAGATACCCTGTATGTTAATGTCAACATGCCAACTTTATAGAGATAGATACCCTGTATGTTAATGTCAACATGTCATCTTTATAGGGAAAGATACCCTGTATGCGAATGTCAACATGCCAACTTTATAGAGATAGATACCTAGTATGTTAATGTCAACATGCCAACTTTATGGAGAAAGATACCTAGTATGTTAATTTCAACATGCCAACTTTATAGAGATAGATACCTAGTATGTTAATGTCAACATGCCAACTTTATAGAGATAGTACCTAGTATGTTAATGTCAATATGCCAACTTTATAGAGATAGATACCTAGTATGTTAATGTCAACATGCCAACTTTATAGGGAAAGATACCTAGTATGTTAATGTCAACATGCCAACTTTATAGAGATAGTACCTAGTATGTTAATGTCAATATGCCAACTTTATAGAGATAGATACCTAGTATGTTAATGTCAACATGCCAACTTTATAGGGAAAGATACCTAGTATGTTAATGTCAACATGCCAACTTTATAGGGAAAGATACCTAGTATGTTAATGTTCTATGCTTGGTATAGAACCGTTGATCAGAGGTTTAACAAGCCGCTATCGTAAAAACGATGTTGTTAATGAAACGTAGACCTGATACAGAATGTGTAAATTAGCAGTAGATGATGAGAAGAGATAATAATCGAATAGCAAAGCAAGCCCTCATATGGGAAACAACAGGTAAAAGAAAAAGAGGAAGACCCAGGGAGACACTGAGAAGAACATTGATGAGAGAGGCAAGAGCAGCAGGAATCGGCTCCCTCAATGAGATAGAACTGCTTGCACAGAACAGAGACAGATGGCGAGATTTGATAAAATATCTTTAAAAGAAAACTGCTAGAACAAAAATTCATATAGGAGAAGGTGTATCTTGGTCTACGCCCTATGGGCCGGTTACGGCTCGAAAGGTCAATAGATAGATAGATGTTAATGTCAACATGTCAACTCTATAGAGATAGATACCTAGTATGTTAATGTCAACATGCCAACTTTATAGAGATAGATACCTAGTATGTTAATGTCAATATGCCAACTTTATAGGCAGTCTAGTTAATGTCAACATACCAACTTTATAGGCAGTCTAGTTAATGTCCAATTTCTTTCTACAGTATGGATTTTCAGAGAAACGTGAAGTCCGTCAGTTCCAATTCACTGCCTGGCCTGATCACGGTGTCCCTGACCACCCAACCCCGTTGCTAATGTTCATGAGGCGTGTCAAGGCCAGCAACCCACCAGATGCTGGATCTATAATTGTGCACTGCAGGTTCAGAATTTACCGTTTGTTGTCTTGCTTTTTGTGATTGTTATCTGTAGATATTGTGTTCTTTCTGTTCATGTCTGCCTTTCAGCATTGCAGCTAGAGATAGCTTGTAGCCTTTTATTAGTTTCTTCAACTGTTACACTTTGACTGTTTCTAGTGTTCCATCTTTCCATTTTTCTTTCACCTGCCTTTAGTTTAGTTGTTTTTTTATTGAAAGTATTTGTTGATAACTGTGAATTGGTTATAGTTATTTTTGTTTTTTTGTGTTGCTAAATTATTTATTTTATTGTTTATATATTATTATTTAACTAATGAAATTATGTATCTCATTATATTTTGTATTTATATATACGTCTGTTTGATTTTATATCTGTCAATGGTATTTGAGGCATTCTTCTCAGAAATCATATATGTTTTTCCAAGAAAAATCTTTTTTTTTGTTGGTGTGTTGTACATGATTCACATCCATAAAGCAACACTAGTTCTGTTATAAGTCTTCATTTAACGAATGTGTTGTAGCCGTGTTTATCTTTGTGTGCAGTGGGTTGCTGTGGTAGACAATAACAAACATCAAAGACAAATAGAAGGCAACTCTAGATTAATTCTATACCTTGAATATCAATTTCCAAAATTGCTTCTGGAGCCTCCCTGCAAGATTCCTCCCTCGACTTTTGGCAGTCCAACCCTTAATTTGGCACAATCTTAGTACTTTTACAACCCTAGGTTCTATTACTAGCTGTCTATCTTCTGACTGTTGACTGTCTACTTTTAAAACCCTAGGTTCTATTACTAGCTGTCTATCTTCTGACTGTTGGCTGTCTGCTTTTATAACCCTAGTTTCTATAACTAGCTTTCTCCTGACTGTTGGCTGTCTACTTTTTTAACTCTAGGTTCTATTACTAGCTATCTCCTGACTGTTGGCTGTCTGCTTTTACAACCCTAGTTTCTATAACTAGCTTTCTCCTGACTGTTGACTGTCTACTTTTACAACTCTAGGTTCTATTACTAGCTGTCTATCTTCTGAATGTTGACTGTCTACTTTTACAACTTTAGGTTCTATTACTAGCTGTCTATCTTCTGACTGTTGACTGTCTACTTTTACAACCCTAGGTTCTATTACTAGCTGTCTATCTTCTGACTGTTGACTGTCTACTTTTAAAACCCTAGGTTCTATTACTAGCTGTCTGTTTTTTTTTTTAGATTATTTTTTATTTTAATTTGTATCCTTTTTTTTTTTAGATTAGTATTTTTTTTCTCATGCCAATTGTTTATTATTTCCCATGGAGACAGCTCTATTTTTCACAACCTTCATGTTTGACCAGTATCATGAATTTCAACTTTGTTCAGCTCAAAGAACTGTCACTAAGGACGACAAATAGATTAAGCGCAGTTTATGTTACATCTCTTTTTTTAAACTAGTCTTTGTCTTTCTGCTTCTTCTACCTTTCAGCTCCCTGTGGAGCATAGGTCTTCAAGAAACACTTTCCAAACCCTCCCATTTCTTGTCATTCTCTTAAGAATGTTCCATGTCTTCCTTATCATCTTCATCTCTTCTTACACCTGTCTTCTCCAGGTATATTTTGGTTGTCCCCATTGTCTCCTCCCTTAGGGATCCCAGTCTTTACTCTGCAGTATTTTAATCTGACCATTGTGCTTTGTAAAACCACATCCAATATGATGATCTAATTTTGCTGACTAATTTCTGGAACAGTTTGTACCCCACCTTTACACAACAAGCCTTCAATAAATGTTGCGAGAACACCAGACCCAAAGGCTGACCACGAAAAAGATGGATTGACAAAATATTGGAAACACTAGGAAACATAACAGTAGCAGAGGCAAACAGAAGAGCAAAAGACCGCAAATTAAATCTCCCCTCAATGCTGAAAGGCAAATAAGGCAGAAGAAGAAGAATGTTTCTTTAAATATAATAATATAGGTTCTATAATAGAACTATATTTTGTTTATTTTTGGAGTTGTGTTAAATTTTACATGTTTTTTTATTTCCAGAAAGAATTAAACTAATATTAAAATAGCTTATCTTTTGACAGGGATCAGTGCATTTTAATTACCACATCAGTTGGTGTCAATTATATCCATGAGCTAATAATCTTGAAATGAAAATGTACAAGTATTTTTTTTTTTCATTTTATTTCTTGTTTCTTTCATTTGATTTATTTTGAGTGAGTTTAAGTGATTAATTTTGTACAAGTTTTTCAGATATTTATGTGTGTGTGAGAGTGTGAATGAATGAAAGAATGTGAGTGTTTTGTTTGTGTGTATGAGAGAAAATATATAGAGTCTGTGAGAGTGTGAATAAGAGTATGAAAGAGAGAGAGTGTATGTATGTGAGAGTGTGAACGTTATATGAGAGAGAATTCAAGACATTAATTTTGTATAAGCTGGACTGCTTTGTGTGCATATTTGTTTATAATTTATTTTGTATAATCTGAAACTGATGTCTCCAACTGTTAATGTTTCCACGCAGTGCTGGAGTTGGCAGGACTGGAGCATTTATTGTCATTGACGCCATGCTGGAGCGCATCAAACACGAGATGACTGTGGACATCTATGGTCATGTGACCTGTCTGCGTGCTCAACGGAACTATATGGTTCAGACTGAGGATCAGTACATCTTTATTCATGATGCTTTGCAAGAAGCGGTTCAGTGTGGCAACACAGAGGTCCCTGCCAGAAACCTGGCTGCTCATATACAGAAGTTGACGGCACCTGAGCCAGGCCAGGCCATCACTGGAATGGAGCTTGAATTTAAGGTATCAGCGCAAGAATGTGGTCATTTCATTCTTTGAGTCCCATCTCTACATAGAATGTTGGCTACCATGTAGCGCCATTTCTCACTGTCTCTTGCTTTGATGGTGCAGATTGTCATAGTCTGACTTGTCCATCTTTTGATGTAACTCGTCCATGTTATTCATGGTCTGCCTCTTTTACCTTGTATTTTCCCTTCCAAGATTAATTTTAATAGGCTTTTGTGTCTTTTAACATGCCTCAAAAATTTCATTTGTCTTGTTCGGATTGTGTTTAGTAGTTCTCTTTTAATTTTTAGCTGTTTTAAGGCTTTGTCGTGTTTTCTCTTCTTTTCATCCTATTCTTCCTATTCTTTTATAAATCCACATTTCAAAGGCTTCAATTTTCTCTTCTGTTTTCTTGTCTAATGTACATGTTTCTGCACCATACAAGAATGTTGAGAAGATATAACATTTTGCTATTCTTAGTTTTTAACCCTGGTGTTATTTGTTTTGATGTTAGTATATTTTTCATGGCATTAAAAAATAATTTGTTTAAATTCAAGTATTTAATTCCAGAATTATTTTTGCTTTAGATTATAATTATCTGGCTTGTAATTTGTGAACTGCCTAATGACATTAAATTCAAGCTTCAGTGAAAACTTTTATTTCCTAATTAAAACATAAAAAATATAAATAAATGAAAAAAAGTATTGTACATCATGAAAATACTGTTAATGGGACATTGTTGTTATTTGGACATGCTGAATAGTGATGATCTTGGATTACTTCCATTTTCATTTATATTTAACCAGATGGTTTCCACATAATGCTTGATGGGGAATACTTTCTTCATTCTCAGCACATGATCAGTGTATGTCCAGCACCTTCTTCTTACAAAGCTAGACACACATTTTTGTTTAGATTCATCTCTTGTCAGTAGATTTGAAGTGTATTCTTTCCAGATTATGTTTCAGATCCTACATAAGCTTCTGTTTTCAAAGTTATTGAATTTCCTATCTAAAGCCTGGGTGGATTTCCAACTTTCACATCCAAATGTTAGCACTGGTTTCACACAAAGTTGACAAATCTAAGTTTTGTTCGTATACTGACTACTTCTCCAGATGTTCATAATATTGTTGAAAGCATTTGATGTTAGTATGATGTGTGCCATGATTTATGATGTTATGTCTCCATCTATGGACATTTCCTATCTGCCTAGATAGGTAAAATTGATAGCTTTTTTTTAACTAGACTTTCCATTTCTATGACAATCGTATTTTACAATGGTGACTTGTTAGGCCGCCTATCAACCATCCATTGCAAGAGGGGAGATAATCAATGCTTCTATTATGAATTATAACCATAACATGTAATAAGTTAGATTTAAGCAGCTTAAGTCATTGAACTTTAATTATATTATTTATTATATATGAGTCATGCTGTGATATTTCTCTTTGTCAACAGAGACTCGCCAATGTCAAGGCTAGTCCTAATAGGTTTGTCAGCGCCAACCTGGCCGTAAACAAGTTTAAGAACAGACTTGTCAACATATTGCCATGTGAGTAAATATCCTTACTTATATGTGTGTGTACATTCACATATAAATGTGTTTCCAGTGCTGTCCCAATCATTCTTGACAATTGATATTTTGTTGAATCATTATTGGTCAGAACATTCTTGTTTCTGTTTTGTATTTGTTCAGCTTACCTTGTTTAAACCTTGATTAGTTTGTCATTTTTATTGTTTGAAAGGTTAAAATATAGATTAATTGTGTATGGTACTTGCTTTGCTAAATAACATCTAAATAGCATTTTCTACCTTGTCTGAAACATCTAAATAACATTCATTTTCTACTTTGTCTGAAACATCTAAATAACATTCATTTTCTACTTTGTCTGAAACATCTAAATAACATTCATTTTCTACTTTGTCTGAAACATCTAAATAACATTCATTTTCTACTTTGTCTGAAACATCTAAATAACATTCATTTTCTACCTTGTCTGAAGCACCTAAATAACATTTCCTACTTTTATTTGAAACACCTAAATAACATTTTCGACCTTATCTGAAACACCTAAATAATTTCTACCTTGCCTGAAACACCTAAATAACATTTCGTACTTTGTCTGAAACATCTAAATGATGTGCTATGGTGAGTAAAGGTTATAGACAGTCAGTAAAACATGTAACGAACACACAAGTGACAGTACTGGATATACTTCAAAAACATTTATGAACCACATCAGTCTTGAAGTCTTAAAATAAGTAATTCTTTATTACTTAGTGGTTCACACATTCTTACACCTTGTTCACAACAGTATTACATGTCTTGACTTGAAACTAACTTGTTAGACTGACATGTCAAAGGTATATTTACATAGAAGATACTTACAATCTACCTTGTTCCACTCCAGAAATAGATCTAACTAGTTATGACAGATCTCTTATATTCACTACTGGAGTCAGTTTCTAATATAGACCGTCTTGACTTGTGTTCCCCTTGCTAATATTGCAGTTTTTGATTATAAATGCTAGTCACCTTCTTTCTGAAACACTATACATTGGTAAAATTATCATGTGTCCATCCTCGGTGAAAGCTAGACCAGGACTGATTAATTACATTTCTCAATCTTGTGTCTTCAAGTTTCTTGTGTCTGGAGCACCCTTATAACTTGCTCTAACCAGCCTAAAGCCTCTTTATAACTTGCTCTAACCAGCCTAAAGCCTCTTTATAACTTGCTCTAACCAGCCTAAAGCCTCTTTATAACTTGCTCTAACCAGTCTAAAGCATCTTTATAGCTTGCTCTAACCAGTCTAAAGCCTCTTTATAACTTGCTCTAACCAGTCTAAAGCCTCTTTATAACTTGCTCTAACCAGCCTAAAGCCTCTTTATAACTTGCTCTAACCAGCCTAAAGCCTCTTTATAACTTGCTCTAACCAGTCTAAAGCCTCTTTATAACTTGCTCTAACCAGTCTAAAGCATCTTTATAACTTGCTGTAACCAGTCTAAAGCCTCTTTATAACTTGCTCTAACCAGTCCAAAGCCTCTTTATAACTTGCTCTAACCAGTCTAAAGCCTCTTTATAACTTGCTCTAACTAGTCTAAAGCATCTTTATAACTTGCTCTAACCAGTCTAAAGCATCTTTATAACTTGCTCGCTCTAACCAGTCGAAAGCATCTTTATAACTTGCTCGCTCTAACCAGTCTAAAGCATCTTTATAACTTGCTCTAACCAGTCTAAAGCATCTTTATAACTTGCTCGTTCTAACCAGTCTAAAGCCTCTTTATAACTTGCTCTAACCAGTCTAAAGCATCTTTATAACTTGCTCTAACCAGTCTAAAGCATCTTTATAACTTGCTCGCTCTAACCAGTCTAAAGCATCTTTATAACTTGCTCTAACCAGTCTAAAGCATCTTTATAACTTGCTCGCTCTAACCAGTCTAAAGCATCTTTATAACTTGCTCGCTCTAACCAGTCTAAAGCATCCTTATAACTTGCTCTAACCAGTCTAAAGCATCTTTATAACTTGCTCTAACCAGTCTAAAGCATCTTTATAACTTGCTCTAACCAGTCTAAAGCATCTTTATAACTTGCTCTAACCAGTCTATATCACCCCAATGTCACCCTTTGACAAGTCTGAGGCATCCCAATGACATTTATCTCTACTCTTTCTTCAGATGAAACAACCAGAGTTTGTCTACAGCCCATTCGAGGGGTAGATGGTTCAGACTACATTAATGCCAGCTTCATTGATGTAAGTATTCTTGTCTAGAAGTGCTTTCTCATGAATGCCCTCCTAAATGCATTCTAATATTTCTTCTTATTATTAGCACTCATAAAGGATAAATGGTAGCAACAAAGAAAAAGACATTACCACAAAGCACAATAAAATCAGGTGGAACACTAATACAGGTAAATGAATTTAAATATCTGGGAACATTATTAACCTTAAATGGTAGATGTACAACAGAGGTGAGATGCAGAATGGCTCAGGCAAAGCAGCTTTTCAAAAAATTAGGAAGATACTGTTCAATCCATTTTTGACAATAGAAACAAGAAAAAGAGTTCATAAATGTTATGTAGAGCCAGTCTTAACATACGGATGTGAATCATGGACAATAGGACAACAAACAAGAAAATCACTGGAGGCTGTAGTACTGTTGTTTTACAGAAGAATGATGAAAATATCATAGGCAACTAAGAAAAGTAATAAAACTTTCTGAATTAAGTCAAAGCAAAAAGAAAGCTAATTTTCAATATTAGGAAAAATTATATTCATCATTTTTTTGTCCATGAAATGAGAAGGGAACTGGGAAAATGGATGGATGGAAAGATAGAGGGAAGCAAAGAGAAAAGATACCAGACAGCTTAAGATAACTTGGTAGAAGGTCAACAACAGAAATGATAAATAACTGTCGAGATAGAGAAAATTGTGGAGAGACATGATCACCTACGGCAGCAGGCATGGTACCTGAAGCTGATGATTTATAATTGCAACTGAGTGCTTATTAAGTGTGTATTTGTAATGTAATTTAAGTGGACTTTGTTGATGTTTGTATTATTGATTATTATTATTTATAAACTATTTTTATTTATTTAATTCAACATGTTCCAGGACAATAATGAAGTATTACAACCTGCAATATTGTACCACGTGTTTAGTGAACCACAAAAAAATACTTCCAGTCTTTAACAATTAAAACTGAAGTTAAAATCTATAAAGCTGTTACAATAGCACAGAATCTTTAACCAGATAAATGTATGTTTGTTTTAATATGCATAATATTAACACTTCTAAAACAATAAAATGTGGGACATAAAATGACATTTTCTTTGTTCATAAGTTAAGATAGCTCAGTGGTTAGTGAACTGGACTACAATGGACAAGGGATAGGGTTCGATCCCAACCAACGGCTTCCGGGTTCACCCAGCCTTAAAAGGGGTACCAGTTTTTTTCTGGGAAAGTAAAGCAGCACGGGCGTAATACCGACCACATTACCCCAAAAATCATGTGCTGAGGTCTGTAAAATATAGGGTCACTAACACCATATTTCCCTATATGCCACTTGGCGTGACGGGGGTACTTTACTTTTTTACTTTTTATAAGTTAAGAGCCACAATAACTTTATTTGATTTACGCCTTGCAGCACCTTCCATTCTGCAGGAGCCTTCATACTTTCCTAGTTTCTTGTGGATTCCGGCTCAGTGACTGTCTTGCAATATTGCTTGGTTGTATTTGTAATATGTGACCCCATTTTCTTTTTTTCTTGTCTCCGTTCCTGTTGGTATCTTGACAGTTCTTTCACATAGGGTTTCATTTGTAACAGGTGGACCTATTACAACATGCACCATTGTGACAAAAGAGAGTCAAATAGTGCCCCATTGGTAGCCAACCTTTGATGTAGAGATGGCACCAAGGAATGAATAAAGGCCTGGCACTTTATTGACCTTAACACTCAATAATTCACCTTTATTCTTTGAAAAATATGGACTTAACACCATTTTTCCAACATGCCTTTAGTTGTATCTAGACCATCATCATCAAGTTCCATACCTGCTGGCGTATGTGATTTTGTCTTTCCACAGCTTTCAATCTCGACAGTTATTTATCATTTCTATTGGTGACCTTCTGCCAAGCCATTCTCTTAAGCTGTCTGGTATCTTTTCTCTTTGCTTCCCTCTATCTCTTCATCCCTCAATTTTCCCAGTTGTCACAATATATTCCAGCTGTTCCCATCTTTAAAACCACATATTACAGCCTCCAGTAAACTTTTTGTCTGTTGTCATATTGTCCATGATTCACATCCATGTATTTAGACTGGCTCTACATAACATTTAAGAGCTCTTTTTTGTTTCTGTTGTCAAAAAATGGATTGCAAAGTATCCTCTTCATTTTTTTGGAAAACTGCTTTTGCCTGAACCATTCTGCATTTCACCTCTGTTATACATCTACCATCTGTGGTTAACATTGTTCCCAGATATTTAAATTCATTTGCCTGTTTTAATATTGTTCCACTCGTCTTTATTGTGCATTGCGGTGATGTCTTTTTCTTTGTTGTCTCCATTGCTCCTCTCTTTTTGTTATTAAGGCTGAGTCCTTTAATTTTGCATTCCGAAAGATTATAGAGGATAGTCTATAAGAAGTCTCTATAGTGTAGTCCATTTATATGTCTCTCTATCCACATGAAAGGTATTCGGTCCATCCATTTGTTATATAAGCTAATTGTGAATTTGCTGACTCCTCATCCTGCAGGGCTACCGTTACAAGAAAGCTTACATAGCAACACAAGGTCCACTGGCGGAAACCACAGAGGACTTCTGGAGAATGTTATGGGAACACAACTCAACCATCATTGTTATGCTGACCAAACTGAGAGAGATGGGAAGGGTAAGCTCGTGTCTCTCTTGTCTTCTTCTTCATTCACTTCTTAGTGGATTGTATTGCATTGTGTTTTACACCTTGCTTTCATTTCGTCTGTTATTAGCATAAGTTTGTTCAGGTCTGCTTCCCTAGGTTTTAGTTTTTCTTTATTCTGCCTTCAAAGCACTAGTTGTTTGTGGTGAGAAGTTGCAAGTTCTCTCTTTGGAAATCAATCTTACTAAGGTAATGAGTTTTTCTTACCTTATTTATGTCAAATTATCTTCTATTTGATAAATTGTCTATCTTAGTTATGCCAAATTACCTACTCTTGGATGGATTGTCTATCTTAGTTATATCATATTACTAAATCTCAGATAAATTGCCTGCTAAGACGAACATGCCCCTCCTTCATGGATTTTTATTGGAGTTTGTCTCTGATTACTCAGCTCTACAGATAGGATTTCTTTGAAGCCATATTTCAGTATCAAACACATTTATGAACATTTAATTATTTTTAATTCTACTTCTCTTATTTTTGGTTCATTATTTTATTTTTTTTTTTCAAAAAATTTGACTCATATTTCTAATTTCAAATATGAATAGTTCAGTTCCAGACTCCTTATTATAATCATCAAGTACCGGGCCTGCTGGCGTAAGTGATCATGTCTGTCTACAACTTTCAATCTCAACAGTTATTTATAATTTCTGTTGTTAACCATCTTAACACCTTGTTCCAAGCCTTTCTCTTAAGCTGTCTGGTATCTTTTCTTTTTGCTTCCCTCTATCTGTTCATCCCTCAATTTTCCCAGTTGTTACAATATATTCCAGCTGTTCCATTCTCAATACATGGCCAAAAAATTATGATTGTTTCTTCCTAAATTTGGAAATTAGCTCTCTTTTTTGCTTTTGCCTCTTTTAGAACATTTTCATTGCTCTTCTTAGCTGTCCATGGTGTTCTCAATATTCTTCTTTAAAACATTTCTCCAGCCTCCAGTGATTTTCTTGTTTTTTTTATCCTATTGTCCATGCACATCCATATGTTAAGACTGGCTCTACATAACATTTAAGAACTCTTTGTCTTGTTTCTATTGTCAAAAATGGATTGCACAGTATCTTCCTAAGTTTTTTTAAAATCTGCTATTGCCTGAGCCACTCTGCATTCCTGATAATATATTCTGTATAAGTTATATTGTTATGTGCATTCTTGCTTTTCAGAAAATAAGGAACAAATGTTGCAGCTTCTACCACTAGCAAAGATAACCAATAGGTTGTTGCATGTGCATATGGGACTGTGTTCTTGCGGAAAAGTACACATTCAACATTTTTAATAATAGGAGGTAGCATGATCATCAAAGATAGTAGAACTGTCCAATAAGAGGAGTATTTAAGGACAAAGTCACGCAGCCACTCATTAACTATCTATCTATCTATTGAGCCTAGCCGGCCCATAGGGCATAGACCCAGATACTCTTTCTCTTATCTAAATTTTTATTCTAACAGTTTTCAAGCCTTGTAAAGATCTTTTATCAAATCTCACCATTTGTCTCTGTTTTGTGATTGAGGGAGCCGATTCCTGCTGCTCTTGCCTCTTTGATCAATGTTCTTCTCAGTGTCTCTCTGGGCCAGCCTCTTTTCCTCTTACCTGTTGTTTCCCACATGATGGCTTGCTCTGTTATTTGGTTATTATCTCTTCCCATCACTCATTAACACCTTCTCATTAATCTGATCAGGAATGAGCATTTTTCTTTGTGTCTGGGTATATCACAAGAAACATGTATTTCAATGGTTTTCCAATTCTTTATTTATTCTCATGGATGACATCTTCAGATTTGTTAATCATTTGAGGACATCTGGTGTCCAGACAACTTGGGACATTCTTAGAGGATATTGTGTATATTGACAGTTTGGGACATTCTTAGAGGACATTGTGTATATTGACAGTTTGGGACATTCTTAGAGGATATTGCGTATATTGACAGTTTGGGACATTCTTTATTGATAGTGTGGAACATTCTTAGAGGACATTGTGTATATTGATAGTCTGGGACATTCTTAGAGGACATTGTGTATATTTTGACAGTGTTGTTCATTATTAAGGATACACTTGGTGTACTTACAACTTAGGACATTCTTAGAAAGACGTTAATGTACTGACAACTTAGAACATTCTTAAAGATACATTTTGTGTACCTAGATTGTCTTGTCTTTTTGTTTGTTACAAAATATTCATTTGATGTCTTTCTAGGAAAAATGTCACCAGTACTGGCCCAGTGAGAGGTCAGCCAGGTACCAGTACTTTGTGGTTGACCCCATGACAGAGTACAATATGCCCCAGTACATTCTCAGAGAGTTCAAAGTTACAGATGCCAGGGTAAATGTCATTTGTGTTTACATGTCATATCTGATTGTTTGTTATAGTTATATCTATAGTTATTCGAAGGCCCAGGTATCACAGCAAACAAATGAAAATCCATAATTGCTCAACCACCCATGCCACTGGAATCATCCAAATTAACATCTCATCGAATATCCAAGCAAAGAAAGGCAGTTGCAGTCCCCATCATAGCAGCCACAGTACTCACCAAAAAACATAAGGTAAAGCGGCACCGAAAGTAAACAGCTGAACTGTCCTTCGATATGCGATAGCATCATTCATTGTAAGCATTTGGAATATAGAAACACCATCTGGATGAAAAGCACAGCTCACGGTGTGCACAGAACACTGAACTTAGTAGCTCCGACAGCAAACTGGACTTGGAATAATAGGAAACTGCAACAAGGAACACTTTTCAGAAAGTGCCTCAATGGTTCCTGCCGCCTATCCACCATATTGATCGAAAGTCGATGTTTTGTTATTGGGCTTCATAAAGCATAAAACAGAGAACATAAAGATTCCTGCAGAGTGAGATGACCCACTTTAGTTGTAAAATTATGGTTTTGGTATATGTGCACCAGAGGTTAATTTCATCTCCTTGTAATCTTCTCAGGATGGCCAGTCCAGAACTATCAGACAGTTCCAGTTTACTGATTGGCCAGAGCAGGGTGTACCAAAGTCAGGTGAAGGCTTCATAGACTTTATAGGACAAGTCCACAAGACAAAGGAGCAATTTGGACAGGAAGGCCCAATCTCTGTACACTGCAGGTAATAGCATCTTTAGCCCTTTTTCCCCCTTTCTTATTTGAAGGAAATATAAATGAAAAGACAAATAACTCTATTTATTTAATAATTAACCCTTTAAATACCAAGCCTCTACACTATGTTCATTTCTGTGATCTTAAGACAAGGGGAAGAACTCAGTAGAAAGAATGGTGTAATAATTTGTAATATATATATACATACATATATATTATGCCTTACAGTAACACCTAAACTTAACAGTGCAAGGGAAAAACAGATGAAGTCACATCTTATGCTAAATCTAATGTGACAAAAAAAGCTCATGTTGTCAAAATCTACTGCTAAATTTCAAGCAAACTAAGTATAAAAAATGCTATTTATCATGTTCACAGACTAACCTCACTCCATCAATATAACATTTATTCTGTTTCTTAATTAGATCAAGTTGGAATATCCCATCCATATAACTTTAAATATCAATGTTATCTTAATTTGTGTCAGGGTGGGAGACTCCAGTTAAGAGTAGTACTCAGGAAATTTTAAGACATTTCTTGAAAGCCAATACAATTCTGGTGTCAATAGTCATAGCATGTTGAGGGATATACTTTGGAAGAAACATGAACAATTATGGACTTCAAGGATACCCCCATTGACTAAACTAAACTAACCAAAAGAATGAATAATATAAATTTTGAAAATTTAAATATTTAGTAAAGCAAACAAAAAGCTATTTATAAAAAAAAAAAAAAATTCACGTAAAATCAACCAACTATCATATCTCAACATGATTAAAAAAAAAAAAAAACAATTTGCTACACTTTTGGCACAATACTCTTAAATAGGCTAAAAGTTTATTAAAAAGACACTTATTTTTTTTTCATAATGAAACAAGTTTGAATCGGCCAATCTAGGGATTACATTTGACAGATAAAAAGTGGACAGAACAGGATGTAGCTAGCAAGGGAAAATTAAAAGCAGAAAAATTGCTAAAAATAAGTCCTAATTTGACAATGTTTTATCTAAGATCTACCAGTTATTTGCATTCAGAATTTAAAGTTTGTTGGACATGGTAATTAGAAACATGAACTTCGCAACAAGAACTCAGGTCCCACAGAAATATATATATATATTGAAGTCATCATCAATACACTTCAAACATATATATATATATTTTTTTTTTTCCTTGTGACAAAAATGATTTAGCTAGCATATCAGGAATTTAATAATGATAGGAGCTGTATGATATCATTTACAATGTGTTAATTTATCTTTCTCTCAGATTATAATTTTATTAATCAGAATGTTTGCAAGTAAAAAATACAGCTCTATCAATTTTTCGTGCACATTCTTCTTTGTCTTTGTCAAAGTACAAAGATACTGAAGATGCTCATTCTAAATTTGTCAATGTTTCTTTTTTAGTGCTGGCGTTGGCAGAACTGGTGTGTTCATCACCCTCAGTATTGTGTTGGAAAGGATGAGATATGAAGGTGTTGTAGACATGTTTCAAACTGTTAAAATGCTGCGGACCCAGAGACCAGCCATGGTACAGACTGAGGTGAGTCTGGATTGAAGATTGATATGATTAAAGTGGAATGTTGACTATATTCATCATTGAGTGCCGTCTCCGCATCGAAGGTTGGCTACCATGGAGCGCCATTCCACTCTGTCTCTTGTTTTGATGGTGTAGATTGTCAAAGGCTGACTTGTCCATCTTTTGATGTTACTTGTCCATGTTAGTCTTGGTCTACCTCTGTCTCTTTTACTTTGTATTTTCCCTTCCAATATTACTTTTATTAGGCTGTTGTGTCTTTTAACATAACCCAAAAATTTCATTTGTCTTGCTCTAATTGTGTTTTGTAGTTCTCATTTCATTTTCAATTGTTTTAAAACTTCCTTGTTTGTTTTCTTTTCTTTCTATCCAATTCTACCTATTCTTCTATATTGACTATATGTTGACTATATTAAGGTTTAGGAAACCTTGAAAGTCTTTGAGTAATGTTTCAACACCACAAACTATCAAATTTTGAAAGATTTATGTTTTGATGCAGTAATTTATACGGTATCATAATCTAGGGTTACCAATCTAGTTTATTGGTTATTAACCCCTGGAACACCAGCTCACAGCTTAGGTGCATTCATTATTTTGGTGTTCCAACTATTTTTTTTTAAACTCCTAATATTCTTGATTTTCATGTATCTGGTGGCTTCTTCATTAATTTTTTTTCCTTTATAAATATGTTTTTCATTATACCTGTTTCATAATATTAATGTTTTCATTATTAATTTCTTCATTAATTTGTTTCCTTTTATAATACTGTTTTTCTCTATACCTCTGTTTCATAATATTAATGTTTTCATTATTAATTTCTTCATTAATTTGACATCTTTATTTTCACTTTTAACAGGACCAATTCCAGTTCTGCTATCGAGCTGCTCTTGAGTACTTGGGCTCATTTGACCATTATGCTAACTAAACAATTTTGTGAGCTCCACGCTTGTGCTAATTAGACCTTGGACTCATGCTACAAGACCTCAGGACATGCAGGCATCAGAATTCTTGTGTTTTGTGACTTTATTGTTTGATCCTGGCATGACCTATATTTCATGGTCCATCATATCGATTGGTTATTAAACATTGGTAAGAGTCGCCAGGTGGCATGATGTGATTCAGTTACTTTCTCTGATGGAATATTGACAATACAAACTGTCGAATTATCTGGTGTGGTGAGAAGTTTCTTACTCTGGATATGTAATTCTACAATCTACACATCTGAAAAAAAAAACTAACTAACTCATGTTTTCTTGCATTGCTCATTTTTATAGGAAACTATCCTAGGGTTAATTTCATGTATGCCCTGCCAAGATTTCATGAAAATTCTTAAAATTGATTCATGAAAGAAAGGTAAAACTAACATAATTGATGGCTCTTTTTTTCCAGGAAATTTAAGAAAATGTAATTTAATGACAGCGATGTCAAGGAAAGGAAATTAACTTTATCAAGGAATTGATATCATAAAATGTGAATCAGTTTAGCTCTGCACTTGTTACAATGCGAATATATTAAATATTTTGATCTTTATCAAATAATGTGAATAAGTTTAATTGATTTAAAATCATCAAGGAAAGTGAATAAGTTTAATCGATTCATTACCATCAAGGAAAGTGAATAAGTTTAATTGATTCATTACCTTCATGGAAAGTGAATAAATTTAACAGATTTATTAGCTTCAAGGGAAGTGAATAAGTTTACTATTTGGATTACCATCAAGGAGTGTTTATATTAATCAACATGCAACATTTGTTGGTCTATGTGCATTTCTTGGATGAGTTGTGCAGTTTTCAAATGATTGCACAAATGACCACTTGGCAACTAAGCTAAGTTTGTTCCTGAAGACAGTACAGGTCAGATTTTTTGCATTTGACAGTGTTTTTCTTAACAGCGGATTTTCAAAGACCTTCATTTCTAATTTCTTTCTGTGGATTACACTTAACGGATTTCTATAACAGAGTAAGTATCGACTAATGTAAAGAAATAACTGTAAATGGATATTGGATAAGTATTGTTGTTAAATGCAAGCTCTCAAATTCTGGAAATTTAAAAGCACCAAAATGAGGAAATGATTGTGGCACTTGGTGGAACACACACATATATATGTAGTTAACATTCAGTTTGTATTACACTCGGATCAATGTTTATTTGTATGTATAATCTGTGCACTTTTGGATACCAGCGTGGACAAAGAAGCAGATTCATCTGTTGTTAAGTGAGTGGTGGTTGTAAATGATGTTCAATGTTATATTGAAGTGGTGGTTATAAAACGGTATTCAGCTATTTTCCTAGAGAAACATTGATGTCACAGCTATGCTCTCTGTGTAGTATATCATTGAGTGGTGACCATCTCTCCTCACCAGTTTATGTACATTTATATATAGTTTATCATCTTATAATTTCATTTTGTACTGCATCATTTCACAGTTTCATTCTATGTATGCTTCATCATTTCACATTTTCATTATGTTTCATCATATTGCAGTTTCATTCTGAAATATTCGTGCATGTCAAAACATTTTGACTTAATCCTGACAAAAGTTTTCTTTCCTTTTTTTTTTCTTTTTGACCAATATTTTTTTGTTTTATTATTTAACATCACATCAACAACCATGTCAGTTGCCATATTGATCATTTATTCTGAATGCATGTCTTTTCTATGACATTATATTGATGTTGTAAACTGAACATCTATCATCACATGGTTATTATTATTCCAGAATTAGCTGTACATGTTTTTTCTAAGCTTTAATTCTGTATGTTTTACATTATGATAAGACAAACATGAAATATTTCTTGTCAGTATTTATTGCTCGCTTTTAATCATGTTTACTGATTATTACTCTCCAGGGGTGAGTTTAGGGGAGGGGGCGATATTGTTCAAAAAGAATTAGTTTCTAACTTTATATTAACCTTAACATCTATTTGTCATGATTTTCTTGGTCAGTAGGATATCTAGTCATGATAATACTGTGTCATGATAATACTGTGTCATGATAATACTGTGTGCTGTATAACCTGGCATTGTACTTAAAGTCTCCAACTGTGGTTCTGTTTTTCCCTGAGTGTTGTTAAGTCTTCTCAAATTTGTTTGAATTATTAAAAATCATAAAGTGGGATTTTGGGTATAACTTTTATTTATATTGAGCATCTTTTTTCTTGGCGCTCTCAAAATGACCATTATACCATTGTTTATTCCTACATGCTTTCATATATAGCATTTTTGTCACAATAAAAGGCCGGATTTTCTCTTTGTATAATTGTTTAATGATTTACTGGTCACAAGTCACTGAAAAAAATGTCTTTAAAATGATCAGAAAAACAGCCTACCTTGTTCAAAGCAGCATTTTGAGGCAATATATGAAAAAACGTTCATCTCTATCTACAGTGACATCAGAGTGAAAAAGTACCATGAAATCTGTGAATTGTTAACCTACAGATTTATATTGTGATAAAGCTGATATCAAAACAAATTTAACCAAAATTTTTCCAGAGCTTAAATAAATTATTTCTACAGTTACAACATTCAAACCACTGTCTATGAATGGTCAGAATAAAAGAATTCATTCAAAAGAATTACCTTATTCAAGTTTAGAAAAAATCCAGGCATTTGATTTTACACAACATTTTGGTTATTAGTAAGTAGAATAATGTACAGCTTCAAAATATTGATTATAATGTTGAAAGTTGTGGAATAAAATTATAAAAAAAGGCTAAATATCTTTTGTGTCAGATGTTAGGTGTAGAGTGTCAATTTAGGAGCCTGCAGTCATAGTGAAAAATAGGCATGAAGACTATCTGGAGCCATGACAAAGCTTGCACAGATACAATCTGATTATAGTCTGTAGTCATAAAGTAACAGGATTTTCTGGAGCCTTAACAAATTTTGTACAGATACATTCTATGTACAGTCTGTTGGCATGAAGGCCATCTGGAGCCATGGCAATGCTTGTACAGATACATTCTATGTACATTCGTTGGCATGAAGGCCATCTGGAGCCATGGCAATGCTTGTACAGATACATTCTATGTACAGTCGTTGGCATGAAGGCCATCTGGAGCCATGGCAATGCTTGTACAGATACAATCTGATTATAGTCTGCAGTAATAACAGTGAAAAAATTTTCTGTAGCAAAGACAAAGCTTGCACAGATACACTCTACTTACAATCTGTTGGTTTCAAGGTCATCCAAAGCCATGACAAAGCTTGTACAGATATAAACTACTTACAATCTGTTGGCTTCAATGTCATCTGAAGCCATGACAAAGCTTGTACAGATATAATCTACTTACAATCTGTTGGCTTCAATGTCATCTGAAGCCATGACAAAGCTTGTACAGATACAATCTATATACAATCTGTTGGCTTCAATGTCATCTGAAGCCATGACAAAGCTTGTACAGATATAATCTACTTACAATCTGTTGGTTTCAATGTCATCTGAAGCCATGACAAAGCTTGTACAGATACAATCTATATACAATCTGTTGGCTTCAATGCCATCTGAAGCCATGACAAAGCTTGTACAGATATAATCTACATACAGACTGCAACCATAAAGTAAAAGTAGGCATGAAGACTATCAGGACCCTTGACAATGCTTGTACAGATGCAATCTACATACAGTCTGCAGTCATTTGATTGATGCATTATCAGTTGATTCTTAAAAATTGTCCATATTAATCAAATATAATCCTGACATTATTGGAATTGTATGTCCAGTCATAGCCATCGATATGTAAATATTGCATTTGTAATAATTAAAGTTAAGAGAACTTGAGATAGAATGATTTTTTGTGAGAAAATAGCAGTTGTTATTTACTTTATAGCAATAAAAGGTCATAGTAACTCTGTGACCTTCCAGGCATGTCGTAAGAGGTGACTAAGGAGGTTGATTGATGGCTTGACAAGCTGTCATTGTAAAAAAAAGTATTGTTATGGAAACGGAGCCATAGATTTTAGAAGCAGTGATCTCTGCAATATGTGCCATTTTGGCTCGCAAGGTTTCTGTTTTTGAGATTGTGGTTCTGCCCTATGTGCCGTCTTCGACTCAAAAGGACAATAGAATAGATAGAATAGAATAAAAGGTTAACAGTGATTTGGTGAAAGTACTAACGGGAAACCTTGATAGAGTTAGATGGTGAAGAATGGCTTTTGTAGAATTTACAGGTGGTTGTTTTGTAGAACTTACAGAAGGTGACTTTTGTAGAAATTATGGAAGGTGGCTTTTGTAGAGCTTAAGGAGGGTTACAGAAGGTGGCTTTTGTAGAACTTACAGAAGGTGGCTTTTGTAGAACTTACAGAAAGTGGCTTTTGTAGAACCTACAGAAGGTGGCTTTTGTAGAACTTACAGAAGGTGGCTTTTGTAGAACCTACAGAAAGTGGCTTTTGTAGAACTTACAGAAGATGGCTTTTGTAGAACCTACAGAAGGTGGCTTTTCTTAAGGATAATCTTGAGAAGTTAGCTCAGGACAGATACAATTGGTGATGGTGACTTTGTTCTTGTCTTCTCTGTGTCTAAAAGGACTGATTGATTCTAAAAGGACTGATTGATGAGTAAATATTTTCATTGTAATGATTATCAGTGAAATGATACTTTTTATCTACCAAGAAAGATGGAATGAATACATCACAGAAAAATTCAGTTTATCTTTCATTTTTCAATATTTAATGCTAGACTGGGCACGCAACCATTACTTCCCAACCTATATAGATACTCTGCTCAGAAATGGGACAAATGCTATGAAATAGGTGTTTTTTATTCTACAACACTGTATTGTTAAAATTAGGACACACTAATTCATCTTTACTGCTAAAATTGGGACATACTAGTGCATCTCTATTGTTAAAATTAGGACACACTAATGCATCTTTACTGCTAAAATTGGGACACACCAGTGTGTCTCTATTGTTAAAATTAGGACACACTAGTGCATCTCTATTGTTAAAATTAGGACACACTAGTGCATCTCTATTGTTAAAATTAGGACATATAGTGCATCTCTGTTGTTAAAATTAGGACATACTAGTTCATCTCTACTGTTAAAACTAGGACATACTAGTGCATCTCTATTGTTATAATTAGGACATACTAGTTCATCTCTACTGTTAAAACTAGGACATACTAGTGCATCTCTATTTTTATAATTAGGAACATATTAGTGCATTTCTACTGTTAAAATTAGGACATACTAGTGCATCTTTACTGTTAAAACTAGGACACACTAGTGCATCTCTATTTTTATAATTAGGACATCATCTATATAGTGAAAATAAGCAAAAATAAAGGATTCAGCCTTAATAGCAAAAAGACAGAAGTAATGGTAACAACAAAGAAAATGACATTACCTCAGTGCAAAATAAAGACAAGTGAAACAATATTAAAACAGGTAAATGAATTTAAATATTTGGAAGCTGTGTTAACCTTAAGTGGAAGATGTACAACAGAGGTGAGATGCAGAAAGGCAAAAGCAGCTTTCCAAAAAATGAGGAAGATATTGACAATAGAAACGAGAAAAAGAGTTCTTAAATGTTATGTAGAGCCAGGCTTAACATATGGGTGTGAATCATGGACAAAAGGACAACAGACAAGAAAATCACTGGAGACTGTAGAAATGTGGTTTTACTGAAGAATGTTGAGAATACAATGGACAGCTAAGTAGAGTAATTAAAACGTTCTGAAAGAGGCCAATGCAAAAAGAGAGCTAATTTCCAACATTAGAAAGAAACAATCATCATTTTTTGGCCATTTAATGAGAAGAGAACAGTTAGAATATATTGTAACAACTGGGAAAATTGAGGGACGAAGAAATAGAGGGAAGCAAAGAGAAAAGATACCAGACAGCTTAAGAGGATGGCACGGCAAAGGTCAACAACAGAAATGATAAATAACTGTTGTGATCGAAAGTTGTGGAGAGACATGATCGTGAAAAGACATGATCACCTATACCAGCAGGCTCCATTCTCGATGATGATTAGTGCATCTCTGCTGTTAAAATTAGGATGTACCAGTGCATCTCTATTGTTAAAATCAGGACATACTAGTGCATCTCTAAGTACTAAATAAAGTGGCAAATAGAAAGATCATGACTGCATTAATTACTGGATCAGACGCTCATCAGAATAAATAAAGAGCATTCTAGATCATAATTTTCTACAGATTAAAAGCTGTTGACTCACAACTTTATAACAAAATGTATGTTTTAACATTTCTGATTACATTAATTGTAGACTTCCTTAGGTAAGCTTTAGCTGGAAAACTAAGATAGCGAGAAAGCCGACTTGTGAATAATCCCTTTAATCAGATAAACAAACTTGTTGCTTTACCATTCTTTTATAAATCAAACATGCCAACATTAGTTTTATGGTTTTGCTTCAAATATCAGCTATCTATGTACTGAGAGATGTTATTAAGTCTTTGGGATATCTGAAAGTCACAGTTATTGAGTCTATCGTAAAATAAATCCTTATTTGTTTTCTTTTCTTAAATGTTTGACCTTCAAGATCCAATGCTTATTCTCATATATTTTCATCAAATTGGAAGAGATCTGTTCTGTCTAGATTCATATGTGTTGTTCTGTTTAGATTTAAGAAGTCAAGGAAGTGATTTTTTTGGGGGCCAGCATCTCAAAATTTTTTGTATAACTTTAACAAATGAGAGATTATATTTACATTTTCTAATGGGATTGTTTTCAAAGCTTGAAAGTATGTTCAGAATCTGAACAGGCAGGAGACTATGTTTGGAAGCCAAACAGATAAGTTACTCAATTATTGTAGACCACATTGGCTATGGCTAGTCATGACTAGGTACTGATCTATATCTGGTGAGTCTGGAAGTTATCACAAGAATAGATATTTTGATTTTTTTGTACCAACAATTATGTGTAAAATATGAGCTTTATTTTGCTGGTGAAATTTTTGTATTTACATTATGAACACTGTGTTGTTCACTCATAATTCTACATTTTGGATTTGTTGTTCATTCATAGTTTCATAGTTCTACATTTGGAGAATTTACAACATTTAGGTACTCTTTAGAAAATAATTCGTTTTTTTTTTTTTTTTTTTTTTTTTTTTGTAATTTTTATGGGTGGGGGCCAAAGATGTACTTTATTTAGACATATTGTTGTTCCCTTGTGGAAATTTTGGACTTACTGTGATTTACCTGTGGAAATTTTGGACTTTTTTTTATACATCCTCCGCACCCCTTTTCTTCTTTCCGGAAAATAAAAAAAGTGCTGTAGTCTGCGTGTGTTAATAAAATATCAAAATTATGTACATCAGAATTTGTAGTGCGAATGTTTATAAACAATTTGTTTTGGGGAATAGGAACATTGGATAATTCAGATATAGTTCTATGGATTAAACAAAGCATGGCAAGTTATAGGCCAAGTATCAACACTATTGAAAAACAAAGCAATAACTATGGAAGCAAAAAGGGCAATATACAAATCAATTTTTCTACCAACTCTGTGCTATCAGTGCCAGAATTGGACGCTGGACTCTAGAACAATAAGAAAGATAACGACCACCGGAATGAAATGTGTCAGAAAAATGACAGGAAACAGCTTAAGGGACAGAGTAAGAAACACCGACCTGAGGAAGAAACTTGAAATTGAACCAGCCATCGAATACATAAAGAAACAACAGATAAATTGGTTTGGCCACATAATAAGACAAAAAGAACTAACAATGACTCAAAGAGCCATAAACAAATGCTACAAAAACGCCAGATTAAGAGGAAGACCGAGAAAGAGATGGATAAAGGGAATACTAGAGTCACTAGGAGGGATAACACCAGAAGAGGCCTACAGAAGAGCAAAGAATCACAGATTGTATCTCCCCTCGACGCCAACGGCAATAGAAGAAGGATAGAAGAAGAAGAAGTTCTATGGATATTCTGGACCTTTGTCACAAAATGTTAAGTATCTAGTTTATGTTTAATTTGTGAAAAATGAAATAGAGAAATTACAATTCTTTCACAAATTTGGTGTAATGTATTCAATCATTTTGGAATGCCTGAATAATGTGTAGTTATAGTTTTGTTTAAGGTTCAGTATGTATTTGATGAGTTGATGTCTCGTGAACTCCCTGCTCATGAGGGCACACAGGGTGTACTGCAATGGAAGAGATTTCAGAGACATTTGTTTCTTGGTTTTAAAACTCAACCTATGTATTTATATTTATATAACATATTATTATGAATTTTTAGATAATTGAACAAGGTATTAGATTTCATCAATACCAGTATGATATAAGACATGTAAAAAGAATACAGTTTGATGACGATATACACTAACCAAATTGAGAGTGACATACTCTGCGGCTAAACGTACGTTACCTAAATTGGCATGGTGCACAGTGCATTGAAGTATATGGAAAGAGTTAATGGCTGTCATACACTCTAAGGATTAATAATTATAACCATTAATGGCCTGTTGGCACTATATTAATTAATAATAATAACCAATATAACCATTAATTTAATGGCCTGTTGCCAGTGAACTGGACTACAAAGGACAAGGAGTAGGGTTCGATCCCAACAGACGGCTTCCGGGTTAACCCAGCCTTAAATGGGTACCGGATTTTTTTCTTGGAAATTAAAGCAGCACGGGCGTAATACCGAACACATTACCCCAAAAATCATGTGCAGAAGGTCTGTAAAATTTATGGTCACTAACACCATATTTCCCTATACGCCGCTTGGCGTGACGGGGTACTTTACTTTTTTTTACTAATAATAACCAATATAACCATTAATTTAATGGCCTGTTGACACTATATTAGTTAATAATAATAACCAATATAACCATTAATTTAATGGCCTGTTGGCACTATATTAATTAATAATAATAACCAATATAACCATTAATTTAATGACCTGTTGGCACTATATTAAGAATAATAATAACCAATATAACCATTAATTTAATGGCCCGTTGACATCGTATGAGTTAATAATAATAACCACTGATAATCTCTTATACACGCTGTGTAGTAGTCGCTGTAGCCTACTGGTTAGTGAACTAGACTACTTAAAGACAAGAAGTCAAATTTGACTTTGATAATAAAATTGTTCCTATATTCACACAGTCTTAAATGGGTACCAAATGTGTTTAATGGGAAAGGAGGGTGACTTGGCCTTATATTGACCACATAACCTATAAAATGTGCCCTTTGTCATTGGAAAATATGGTCACCAACAGCATATTCCACATACACATATGCCTTAAGACAAAGAAAAAACAAAGAAAAATACACTCTGTGGATTAACAATAATTATTAATGGCCTGTTATACATGTTAGATTAACTGTAACCATTAATGACCTGTCATATACTCTATGGATTAACAGTAACCATTAATGACACTCTATGAATTAACAGTTACCAAAATTACAACAATTTATAATTTGATTCTTTACAAGAGCAATTTCACTAGAGTATTCTTACAATTGGAAACTCTAAAATATCTCTTTGTTATTTCAAAATGGTTTCACATTTGTATGCAAGTTTGATTGTTTGTGCACACATTCTAATGTCTGACATGACTTTGTTTATCTAACAAGTTGAGCATCATTTTTCTTTTAGATCAAATATGTTTTACAGATTATTTATATGGCATTGATCAACATTTTTTACATCAAATATGTTTTACTGATTAGTTTATGTAATGCCTACATTACGGCGCGATCAACATTTTAAAAAAAAATCAAATATGTTTTACCGATTAGTTTATGTAATGCCTCCAGTACAGCTCAGTATTGCAATTTTGTATAGTGGTCAATGACATTATGTTTACCAGTTCATAAACTCACTTTTAAGGTCACAGTTGATGGTCCAGCTTCACATTACCCTAACAACCACTTTTGTGGGCCATAACATTTCAACCTATTTTTAGATAAATCAAATATATTTATTTCATGCCAATCATATTCTTTTCTTTTGGATGAGATGTTTTGTATAACATTTAATTTGAGACTCAAGTTTGGCTTTTATTTCTGTTATTTAATAAGTGCTGGCATATTGCATTTCATAGCCGGAGCAAATGATGGCAGATCTGTAGCATATTAATAATTTTTAGTTTAAATAATAGTCAGTGGCACTATGATAGCGGTAATAATCAGGGTAGTTGAACATAAGGCAATAGTAGAAGTTATAATAGCCAGGTAAGCTAAACATTAGATAGCTAAAGTTATAATAGCCAGGCAAGTTAAATGTTAGATGATAACTAAAGTTATAATAGCCAGGCAAGTTAAATGTTAGATGATAACTAAAGTTATATAATAGCCAGGAAAGCTAAATGTTAGACCACAGCTAAAGTTATAACAACCAGGCAAGTTAAATGTTAGACCATAGCTAAAGTTATAATAGCCAGGCAAGTTAAATGTTAGATGATAACTAAAGTTATATAATAGCCAGGAAAGCTAAATGTTAGACCACAGCTAAAGTTATAACAGCCAGGCAAGTTAAATGTTAGACCATAGCTAAAGTTATAATAGCCAGGCAAGTTAAATGTTAGACCATAGCTGAAGTTATAATAGCCAGGTAAGTTAAATGTTAGACCATACCTAAAGTTATAATAGCCAGGAAAGTTAAATGTTAGACCATAGCTAAAGTAATAATAGCCAGGCAAGTTAAATGTTAGACCATAGCTAAAGTTATAATAGCCAGGAAAGTTAAATGTTGGACCATAGTTAAAATTATAATA
This sequence comes from Megaustenia siamemsis, assembly GCA_032433765.1. Classification (NCBI taxonomy): domain Eukaryota; kingdom Metazoa; phylum Mollusca; class Gastropoda; order Stylommatophora; family Ariophantidae; genus Megaustenia; species Megaustenia siamemsis. Next base: position 21,730,387 of record JAVIAB010000160.1, on the reverse strand, counting down.
ACCAGGAAACTTAAACATTAAACCATAGCTAAAGTTAGGAAAAAAGTCAGAAAAGTTAAACAAAATGCATGACAAAAGACTTTCAAGCCAGTCCTATATGTGGACACTGTATGGCAAAAGAGAACAAGGAAGACCAAAAGAAACTCTAAACAGAACAATTAATAGAGAAGGCTTAACTGTGGACTTTGGAATAAAACAAAACCTAGCAGTAAATTTGTCTTGGATTATTATTATTTCTGCTTTATGTGCTGAGGAGTACTCTAACTGAAAGTTATAATAGCGTTATAAAAGTAATAATGTTGTCTTTAAATCAACCGACAAGAATAAGGAAGAATTCACTTTTGCATTCAGATTCAGTCTGTGGTTTGAATCTGTGAAGAAAGGTGGAGACATCATTCTCCACAATTAGATAACTCTTACAGCTAGGGATGTTTCATACAACAGTTGAATCATCCTTTTCATCATTAGACATTTCCCAAACAAGCATTGTCAACGGGGCAGATATTTTGTTGAAAGATGATTTAGGATATTTGAACAGGCAGATAACAAGCCACGTCAACTTGATATTTACATTAGTTAGTCTGGTGATAATTTTTTACCTTTCTCTTTTCAGGAATTGACTAATTAACTATCTCAGTGTGAAACAAAAAAGTGATCGAATTAGAAATTGTTGCTCATAGTTGCTATTGGTGTTTGTATATGGAATTCTTAGTTAAAGCTCATATGACATTTAGTAATAATGAAGATTTAAAGTGTGACATACAGATTGTGTTTAGCTTGTATATATCACCTGCAGATTGTGTTGAGTTTACAGCCATGACTTGTGGCTGTGTTGAATTTGCAGCCATGACTTGTGGTTGTGTTGAGTTTGCAGCCATGACTTGTGGTTGTGTTAAGTTTGCAGCCATGACTTGTGGCTGTGTTGAATTTGCAGCCATGACTTGTGGTTGTGTTGAGTTTGCAGCCATGACTTGTGGCTGTGTTGAATTTGCAGCCATGACTTGTGGTTGTGTTGAGCTTGCAGCCATGACTTGTGGCTGTGTTGAATTTGCAGCCATGACTTGTGGTTGTATTGAGTTTGCAGCCATGACTTGTGGCTGTGTTGAGTTTACAGCTCTAACATGTGGAGTCTGTTGAGTTTGTAGCTCTGACATGTTGAGTGAAAACAAAATCCATGTAACTAAAAAAAAATGACATATAAATCTGTCACACTGATTTAGATTTAGCCCATATACCACAGTAGGAAGTTTACTGTCTTAAGATTTAGCCCATATACCACAGTAGGAAGTTTACTGTCTTAAGATTTAGCCCATTTCCCACAGTTTTTAGACTTCTGGCCTAAGATTGAACCCATTTACAAAAGTTTGGAGATCTCTGCCTTAAACTTTAGCCTACATGCTACAGTTTGAAGACCCCTGCCTTAAGATGTTGCTCATTTACCACAGATTGTAGATCTGTGACTTCAGACTAAGTCAGCCATTTAAAATAATTCAAGTCAATTAAATTAGCTCAAAGAGAGAACCAGTTTCATTCCAAGTTCAGCAAGCATGTGCTGATATTTGTAACAGTTTTTTTTTAATTTTCCAATGCTGTATATTTTGCCATTTAATTTCATAATTTGGAAGTAACATTTTATTTTTGTGCATCATTGTAAAGACAATAATCAAAGAACACAGCTCAACGCAAGATATGAAATATGTCAAGCTTATGTGGAATATACCAGAAATGTAAAACAAAAAATAATAATTTTTTTATACTTTGAATTAATTATTGGCATGTTTTGTTACATTCATTTTATATATATATATACATTAAAATAGAAAGTAAAAGGTATGGTTACTATTGTATATTCTAGCAAATATCATTTTCAAAATTTATTTTTCTTTATAGTGTAGCTATAACAATTTTTGTATCACATTCTTAAAGTTGTCATCCCCATCTTGAAACATTGGCAGTGTACGAACATTTTTATTACCCACAACACTTTTTGTATGTTTGTATATGTAATGGCTTATGTGTCACTTTTGTCAACATGATATATATTTGTGTAATATCCAGACTGATTATGTAACTTTCATGGCATGGGGAGATAACACTGTCAATGTTCCATCACCCAGGCAATGTCATTTGGTTTAGATTATATCCAAAATGTAATAAAGAATTACAATGCAAACTCTTATGTCATTGGTAGCTCATTTGTTCTCATTTCTGTTTGTACACAATTGATATATGTTTATGTTCTTCTTTTGCAATTGTTTCATGTATGTTATTTATTGTTATGTTTTGCAGTGTTGATTATTATTTACACAACTACACATATTTTAGTATCTTATGTTATTTTCATACCCACAGTTATTTCATTTTTATTTGTTTTTCCACAAATTTACTGTTTTTGCTTTTCTTTTTTTTTTTCCTATTGGTTGTCTTGGGTCTGAGATCAGTTCTTATCCCTATTTCATTTCCTTGATTAGTTTTCTAAAAAAAATTCACAAATATGCCAAAATACAGATAACTACACCTCTGTAAATTGGGACACAGTGAAATATGTCAAAATACAGATAACTACACCTCTGTAAACTAAACACAATGAAGTTACACAACTGCAAGTTGTATGATATGTGGATAACTATCTCTTCTAGCAATTATACAAATTGAGTTCTTATTTAATAATTTAGAACACTTGAAGAATCAATAAATTCTTTACAAGGATTGAAAACTGCTAGAGAAAAATTTAGGTAAGAGAAAGAGTATCTGGGTCTATGCCCCCTATGGGCCAGCTACGGCTTGAAAGGTCGATAGATAGATGGATAGAAAAATCAAAATCCAGGACCAGTGTACCACCCATTTCCTAATGTTTGAGGACCCCTGGCTTTAACAGTATGTGCATGACACTTTTATGTTTTCAGTTCACTTGTGTGCATTCAGTTCACTTTCTATTTTGTTTACAAGTTTATTCATGATTTGTCCATTACAGTTCATATGTATGTAAGTGGTAACATGAACTGCCATACTGCAGTGTCATCACTATCATGCACATCAGAGAAAACTTACGTGAACTGGTTAGACCAGGGACAAGGTAGACCATGCCATTGAAGCCAAAACTATCACTCATGAGCCATCACCATATTTACATTTTTTGGATTTTTCCACTTTTTTATTCTGAACATTTTATTGAGATACAGATAATATAACCTCACACTGTCCGTGATTAAAGAACAAGTTATGTGGACAAATTTTTCAAAAAAGAATCAAAACTAATTTAGCTCACCTAACATTTAACTCTTTTGTGACTGGTTGGTACCAAACCATATAATTCCATTCTCTATATCCCTTCCATAAGATATCTTCAAAAATAGAATACCTTAATTCTGAAATGTTAACTAATAACAATTTAGGAAAGCCATATTTAGCTTCAAACAAAATATGAACATTCCAACCTGGTCGTTGCTGAATTTATTATTTCAAATTTGTGAACTAAGTGTCCCATATGGTTTGCACTATTGCTTAAGTTATAATTTGCTTATAGTTTAATATGATGCCCTCATGTTTAATAATCATGTTAACTTCATATAGTGAAAGGAAGATGACTTGATATCAGAGTGGTAGGCATGATAAGTTTTGGTGCATCAAAATATGTCTCACAGTTGGTTCTGAAGTTGATTGTCAAAAATAATTTTATTTGAATCACAAGGACGTTGACTTTAATTCATTGCCACATTTGCTGTAAATGACACTTGAGACAATTTTGCTATAAACTGTACAGCGTGGTAAGAGTGATTCATGTGTTTGTGCATTATCTCCAAATTATTCACTTGTTATGTGGCTGTCAAATTTGATGTTGTCTATATCAAATGTCAGCTCATTCATGAAAAAAGTTTGTTGATTGTTTACAATTATTTTTGTTTTCCCAACAGAAATTACTGTCAATTCTTGATTATTTTGTTGTTAGTTCATGCATTTACAGCAGACAGTTGCTTGTTGTTTGTTTTCAGTTAATAACTTTGAATACTGGAGGGCTGCGGAAAGCTAAACACAAAACTGACAGCTGGCATGGCCAAGTTGAAATGAATCACAAATCATGAATTACCTAACTATACAATACTGTAATACGATCTTGGTTTGCATAGTTTCTCAAAAGATAATTTCTCTTTTTTTTTTTGCCTTATTGGAGAAATGTAACATATGTGAGCATAATAAGATCAACAGACTTCTGAGCAAAACTATAGGTTGTAACGTATATTTTTTTTTAAAAAAAGAATAACTGCATTTATTTACTGATCGAAGAATTACAGTCATGCTGATGTAACTCTGGAGAAGCAAATTGGGCAGCCATGTACCTTTGAGCAAAGTTGTGATAAAATTTATCCTGGTAGATTTCATCAAATTAAAATTTATCCTGGTAGATTTCATCAAATTAAAATTTATCCTGGTAGATTTCATCAAATTAAAATTTATCCTGGTAGATTTCATCAAATTAAAATTTATCCTGGTAGATTTCATCAAATTAAAATTTATCCTGGTAGATTTCATCAAATTAAAATTTATCCTGGTAGATTTCATCAAATAAAATTTATCCTGGTAGATTTCATCAAATAAAATTTATCCTGGTAGATTTCATCAAATTAAAATTTATCCTGGTAGATTTCATCAAATAAAATTTATCCTGGTAGATTTAATCAAATAAAATTTATCTTGGTGGATTTTTTTTAAAATAATTAGTTTGTTTAAAATTGAAAGTGCAAGGAGTACATCAGTTGGTATGTACTGCTCCCATTCACGCCATGGACACGCACCACAGTGATATTTGCGCTCCTCAACTGTGGTTTAAACCTTGTGTACTGTCATTCTAAGCATTTGCGCAAAATCAGCTAGGTATGCTCACCAGAGAAAAACAAAACACAAACTTGCATGTAATTCTGTGTTTGGCTTTCCGTCATAACAAAAGTAATTATTTTTTTTGTTTGTTTCAACTGATGATATTATTTAATAAATCAAGCAGTTCTACAAGTAGCAGATAGCTTACCCTGGCTCGTGATGATTGTGGAATGATTTATTGCCTGAAACAGAATTTGTAACATTTGTCTTTTTTTTTTTTTTTTTTTTTTTTTTTTTTTTTTTTTTTGGTCAATTTTGTCTTTAATATAGATTTATGTATTCATGCAGAAATGCAACTTAAATAAATTAAGTATATCCTCAGTTGTTGTTGTGTTGTTTTAATGTTGCAAGTGTTTCTAAACTGACAGAAATATAATTATGTCTCAGAAAAAAAACATTTGTCATGGATCTTCCCTTGTTCTAGTATGCAAATCTTGCTGAACTGACCATGTATATGTGCCCGTTAGCGTCTTGACTGATGGTTGGTATTGGTCGTTTCAAATCTAAATGTTCACGATTAACATGAAATATCTCCTCTTTCCCTGCACTTACAAACTTGATTTTTTGCATCTGGCCTTGTTTTTCCAAGGTCCCACCGATTTCACAAAATTTAATGATGTAGGAAGTATGCTTCATCATGAAGCAGCACTTTCCTTTGATCTCAGTGAATTTACGGATCTTTTTGCTCCTGGAGAAAATAATTTACCGTACATTAATGGAAATCAGCTTCTCGACATAGGCGTCTCTACACAACTTGAAAGTTGGAGGCGTTTATCAACTGTTTACTTTCTATTGTTTACTTTCTTTAAAATACTATGAGAATGTCAATGTTATAGCCTTTACAGACGGTCTAAAACAAATCAGCGTATAAACAGTTCCATTAATGAAAACTATTTAAACAATATACAACAAAGAATACATTTAAAAAAATTAATTATCCGTTGCGAGCGATAACGAGCATGACATATCAAGCAAAGTTATTGTTTATGGGTACGCATGTGACTAAAGAGTCCGATGTAAGCACGGGATCCTCTTCACTGTAAAGAGCTACATTGTTCGTTTTATGTCTTTCCATGTGAATTTCATTATTTTACGTAAACAAGACATATGAAAGTGATTTAGTTTCTTTGCATGCCTGCAGTACACATATCAAGAATCTTTACATTTTCAAAACGTTATCAACTTTAGCTAAAGATTGATCATGCGGACATATAAAAACGTCCATTATTATTTCATTTATTCTGAATCAGAGGAGTCTAACATATTGATTACTAATCTGGGCTGAACGAACGATAGTCCATCTTTTTTCCAATAGTCATTTTCTTCTTTTAAGACATGATCTTCACATTTGCACCAAAAATCTTTGTCAATCTGTGATAGAGCAGCATATGTCAGTCCTTTTATATCGCATAGTTTAAAACTTGTATTCTCAGCTGCCACCTGCCCTTTAATTTTTGCCCAAACGAGTTCAATGGGGTTTAATTGTGGATGATAAGGGGGCAGTCTCAAGCACGTATGACCATGCTGTTGAATGATTTTGTCTATTTGGAATACTTTGGTCTTTTGCGATTTCTTAACAAGTGACAGTAATTCAGGTTTCAAAAATCCCTCGTTAAATGGAATTCCTTCCTTTCTTAGCCAAATCTTTATAACATCTTTTGTACTGGTAGATGTAGGAATTTTGTCTTCTTCTGCCACAGCGTTGTGGTACGACGCGTTGTCCATTACCAGACAGGATGGTCTGTCTAGAATTGGAAGAAGAGTATTTTCAATCCACTCTCTAAATATATGGCCATTCATCTCGGTGTGATAGTCCCTGTTGTCAGTATAATTAGAGGTGAATATAAGTTCTGCATTTTTCACCAACCCTTCTTTTCGGCTGCCTGCATGTGCCATTATAATACGCTGTCCTTTTCCAGTGGGTACACATCTTTTAATACTTCCATCTGATAACTGCCATTCCTTTGCACTTGTGTGGTGAGAATTTATCCAAGATTCATCTAGAAATACAATATCATAACCTTGGTTACGCATTTCCCGTACTTCACGTAAATATTTACTCCTCATAGAAACTAAGTGCGGCTTCTCGCAGATGACATTTCTACCACTATCGTACTTTCTAAACGTAAAACCGATGCTTCTAACAGTTCTCCATAATGTTGTTTTCGACACAACAATGTCATTTTCTGCTCTCAGTCGAATTTTCAGTTTTCTTAAAGTCACAATTTCTTTGGAATCGAACATTTTACAAATTGCTCTTCTAATCACTTCCTTGTCAAAACTATCTACTACTTTCTTTCTTCCTAGCGTCCTAGTCTTGATTGAACTGGACACTCCGTTAGCTTTAAGCACTTGTTTGAAAAAGCGTTTGCTTATACCCAATGCGTGAATAGTTCTCTTTTCTGGCTTTGAGATGCTTCGATACAGTTTTCCACGCTTAGCTTCTATGCAAAAATATTTATACACCTTTATTGCCACTGATTGCAATGTAAGGAACTTTACTTTTATACCCATTGACTAACAGATCACAAATTTAGCGAAATTACCCAATAATTAGGATACGCCGTTGCACATAAATCACAACAAAACGACAGGAAATGGGATGCACCGGATATAAAATTATAACTATGACGCGTTTTATGTGTTTTTTAGTGCTTAAAACAGGGAAATTGGCGCGCATTACGTTCAAGATGACAAGTCCGTGGGTGCTCACTCATATGAAGCGGTAATTCCTCCAAATATATGGTTTGACCAAAATGCCTTAAATTTGTATACTTCAAATAAAGAATATTTAAAACTATACGTTTGTTGGTGAGGAAATGAATGTACTTCTTGGGACCAAAAAATCACAAGACCATATGCAAAATTTCAGCATTATCAATCAATTGGTTGCAGAGATATGGAATTTTAAACACCTTCAAAATATTTTGAAACGACCTATAGCAATCAATCATGATAAGTCAGTAGTTGGGTTAAAATATTAGTGTCTTATGCTGGATGCTGCTTTGCTGAACAGCTTCTCTTGTGGCTGAATCTGCCAATATTGGATAGACAGATCCCTCCTCAGAACGAGCAAGATATATTCCTGCTGTTTGGCCTCGACTCCTGTGCTTGTATTCTGAATTTGATATCAACGCTGCCTGGAAAATTGCAGTGCCGTTGTTTTATTTTTGTTCTTCATGTGCTATAATCTGCAGCCAGAGTTTCCCAGTTTCTTTCACTGATAGAGAATTCACTCAAGGAAGCACTGCAAACATCTCAGCACTGATTAACAACGAGATAGTTATGGGAGAGGCCACAACACAATTGAAATTAATTTGTGTTAATTTAAATTGTACCACACGGCCGAATTTAATTTGCGTCTATCGCCATTCTTGTAGATTACGGTGTCCTGAGATGATGACACATTTTCGATGGATTCCCTTATTACGACCTCCTTAGCTCCGTAAGCCCAGTTAAGGACACTCCCTCCCGAGCTGAATGATTACTCTGGTTGGCCTATTATTTTTCGCTGATCGTTCTATCCAATCCAGAAAGCTCTGTTGTGTTTTGTCAATACAATCAGTTTCACTGCAGTCGAGAATTACCCACATCCATTCCATCTCATATCAAAGCACCCCACCCTCTCCACAAAGCATGTTGGCACCGTTGGAAAACTTTGTTGACAAAGTCAACCTCAGTCCATGACCTAATCGGCTGCACAAGGCAACGACTTCAAACACTCAAACTGACTTTAATATAAATCAAAGCCATTTATTACTTTATTCTTTAATTTTATTTGGTCTACATCGGATGTAAGAGTGCTAAAATGCTGTCATGCAAGACTATATCTAACTATTCAAACCAAACTAGTGACTATTCAAATGCGCGCTCTATTACAGGTACATACAAAGACACTCTGATTTAAGATACACGATGTACATGAAAAATCACAAGTAAATTGTATGTTGGATCTTTACAGAAAATATGCAGGGCTAGACAACAACGTTTCGACCTGTAAAGTGGCAAACTACACAACAAGGTTTTGGTCTCTATAATAAACTTTGACACACTGAGCATTGACACACGATGACACAAGAACGTGACAATCAAAACGAGAATTTGAAGTGAACTTTCAAACATGAGGAAATCTCCATGTGTCACGTTGTTTGATTTGTCCCCAATTGTTGGTCCTAGCATCGTGAATCATCTGTGAGAGACATTGACAAAAGTATCATTAAGACATAAATGCTTTTGTTTATGAGAAGTTTAGTTATGTATGTTTGTGTGATACCTGTAGCCGTAGAGAAAAGAAATGAATTGTGTAGCAATGCTAAGGAGATGTTATATGGTTATGGTTAGTCGAAGGCCCCGGTATTATTTCAAACGAATTAAAATTCACAATTGCCCGTGCCAGTTGAATCATTCGAATTAAAACTCATCTCATTGACGGATCCAAACAAAGAAAGGCAGTTGCAGTCCCCACCATAGCAGCTACAGCACATGCCAAAAGCGGCACCGAAAGTGAACGCAGGTGATTTGTCCTTTATACGATATCATTATTTATCATAAGCAATCGGAATATCGAAACATAATCCGGATGAAATATAAAAATCACGGTGTGCACAGAGTACTAAACTCGGTAGTTCCTGCAACAAGCCGGACTTGGAATATGAGGAAACTACAACAATGAACACTTTTTAGACTATGCCTCAATGGTTCATGCCGCCTATCCGCCATATTGACCGGTATTCCAATGATGACCATGATGAGGTGTTATTAGCGTTCATATAACAGATTAGTGAAATGTTATCAGTGGTCACATGATACTAAAATGGGATGATAAAAGTGGAGGCATGGGGGTGAATGCAGCTGCTATCATCAAAGGTGAAAACGGTCAGCGACTCATAGCTAACTACGCTAAAATTGGTGAATTACAGCTATCCAAATTCTACTCCACTCCTTCGTGATGCCCCTGTTAACATAATAACTAGGTTGGCGAAGCGAGTGGGGATTAAAGGGGACGGCATTGTACTACTCAGAAGTGTTTTGTTAAAAACAAATGTCAAGGTAAAATACGAGACTTAAATCGGCCTCTTAGCACGCGAGTTCCCACCCATATGTGCTCGGCCGCCTACTTAGAAGTGTTCAGAGACTTCTGGATAGTGTCGCTTCAAACATCGAAACCCACGATGCGAAGCGGCATTCTTCACCTTCCCAGAGTGTTACCCATTTCTGCCAGAGGCTGGGTCGATCGCGGGGGTATTTTTTTTTTCAGCCACGAGTACAACCTACACTGCTTCCAGCGGGAATCGAACACGGGTTGTCCGAACGTCGGTGGCCCAGTCGGGTGGTTTTCCCAACCAGGCTACGGTTAAAAATGAATGTGCTGGCCGTCAGACGGAAATGTAAAACATGATGACGTAAACAACACAACGCATCTACGCTCACTTGACGTCGTTTTAAAAGAAGGAGGTGAATGAAGAAGAGTAGATGCCCGGTTAAGGCAGCAGAGGAGGAAGTATAGTTGTCACGTAGTATACACATGAAATGTTAATAGTGGTCACATGACCTATAATCATCAAGTACTATGCCTGCTGGCGTAGGTGATCATGTCTCTCCAGAACTTTCGATCTTGACAGTTATTTATCATTTCTGTTGTTGACCTTCTGCCAAGCCATTCTCTTAAGCTGTCTGGTATCTTTTCTCTTTGCTTCCCTCTATCTCATCATCCCTCAATTTTCCCAGTTGACAATATATTCCAACTGTTCCCTTCTCATTGTATTACCAAAAAAATGATGATAGTTTCTTCCTAATTTGGGAAATTATCTCTCTTTTTTGCTTTGGCTATTTTTAGAGCGTCTTCATTATTCTTCTTAGCTTGACATTCTTCCGTAAAACCACAATTCTACAGACTCCAGTGATTTTCTTGTCTATTGTCATATTGTCCATGATTAACATCCATATATTAAGACTGACTGTACATAACATTTAAGAACTCATTTTCTTGTTTCTATTATCAAAAATGGATCGCACAGTATCTTCCTCATAATCATGACCTATAATAACTTGTACACAATACGTAAAATGTACATCCCTCCAACAAATTAACTTTAAAACGCAATATGATTTACATACATATCCATTTCGGCTTTCCGTTGCAATTTTCTGCATTCGAGTCGAAATGATATTCTACTTATCATATCTACGCTGTTGTGAATGCGACCTTCCACCGTCTAGTGTTGATGTGCGTTTTATGTCACAATGAGTACTGTTCAATGACGTTGATGGTGTTGTTTGCCGCAATTTATTTACAATTTCCAACGCATTAATGTGATGGCCTCCGTCAAGTCAGCAGAAGTTTTATCTCGTTGGGGAATTTGCACCATGTTTCGTTCGTTGTAGACTGCATTTACTAGAGTAATCATGAATCCATGGGCGTAGCCATTTTGTGCGTGCTACGTCATCATAATGGCTCATCGTGTGTCCCAAGACCGACCATGCGCTAATCTTGCGATCTGTTGTTTGGCGTGCAACGGGGATAATCTGACGACGAACTGTGTTTTGTATGTTCGGAGTTGGAGTCAAACACGATGTCCTAACATCATCAAGCGCTATACATTTAAATACTATGACGATCATCATCTTCAGGAGGACGTGATCTTCTGGGCAATATGGTGGATAGGCGGCAGGGAACATTGAAGGCTATGTCTGAAAAGTGTTCCTTGTTGCAGTTTCCTCATATTCTAAGTCCGGCTTGTTGCAGAAGCAACTGAGTTAAGTACTCTGTGCACACCGTGAGTTGTGTTTCATCCATTTTGATCATGTTCCGACATTCCAATTGTTTACGATGAATTATGATATCGTATGACAGGGAACAGTTGGCCGTGTTCACTGTCTATGCGGTTTCGTCTTATGTCTCTTGGCGTGTGTTGAGACTGCTATGATGGGAACTACAGCTACATTTCTTTGTTTGAGAGATGAGTTAGTAATTCGGATGATTCCACTGGCACGGGCGGTTGAGCAATTATGGATTTTAATTCGTTTGCAGTGATACCGGGGCCTTCCATAACCAAATATATATCATCATCATCGAGTGCCATCTCCACAACGAAGGTTGGCTACCATGGAACGCCATTCTGCTCTGTCTCTTGCTTTGATGGTGCAGGTTATCATAGGCTGACTTGTCCATCTTTTTATGTTACTCGTCCATGTTAGTCTTGGTCCACCTCTGCCTCTTTTACCTTGTATTTTCCCTTCCAAGATTAATTTAGTAGGCTGTTGTGTTTTTTAACATGACCCAAAAATCGCATTTGTCTTGTTTGAGCTGTGTTTAGTAGTTCTTTTTTCATTTTTAGTTGTTTTAAGATTTCATTGTTTGTTTTCTTTTCATGCAATTCTACCTATTCTTCTATAAATCTACAATTCAAAGGCTTCAATTCTCTGTTCTGTTTTTTTGTCTAATGTCCTTGTTTCTGCACAATATAGGAATGTTGAGAAGATATAACATTTTGCTATTCTTAGTTTTAGTCCTGATGTTATTTGTTTTGATGTTAGTATATTTTTTTATGGCAATAAAATTACTTTTTACCATTCCCATTCTTTTGTTTATTTCAGTTGTACAGTTTCCATCACTGGTTATAGTATGGCCAAGGTAGTTGTAGTTCTGAACTTTCTCCAGGTCTATTCCTTCAATTTTGATATCCACCTGTAGGTTTTGAGTATTTTCTATGTTTACGATACTAGTTTTAGTCTTTTTTATATTCATATCCAATTCATATGTTTTGCTTGTCTTGTTTATTTCATTAAGTAATTGTTGTAGATCTTTAGGATTTTCTGCTAGTGGTACAGTATCATCAGCATATCTTAGGTTATTGATTATTTTTCCATTTATGTTTAGGCCTGGCATCTCTGTGGTGTTTTTAAAGATTTGCTCAGTGTATAGATTGAACAAGCTTGGTGATAGGATGCATCCCTGTCTCACTCCTCTTTATAAATGCATACATACACATACGAGAATAAATTGATAACATATAAAACAATATGATACTCACAAATGCATGCACTTACAAGAAAATGACATACACGTGTAAGAGCCTGACAAACACATACAAGAAAATTACTAACACATACAAGTACTTGACAAACACATACAAGAAAATTACTAACACATACAAGTACTTGACAAACACATATAAGAAAATGACATATACGTGTAAGAGCCTGACAAACACATACAAGAAAATTACATACACGTGTAAGAGCCTGACAAACACATACAAGTACTTGATAAACACATACAAGAACCTGACATACAATACAAAAACCTGATACATACATACAATAATCTCACAAACACATACCCGAAACTGACATACACATACATGAACCTGACAAACACATACAAGAACCTGACACAAACACATACATGAATTACACAAACACATACACGAATCTGACAAACACGTCTAAGTTCTTGTACACTAGGGAAAATTGAAATAAAATAGAAAAAATTGTATGGTAAAAGCTTTACGTGATTAGTAGATGACACAGATTTGAACGATGTTTCGGCCCAATAGGCCTTCAGCAGGAACAAACAAACAACACGCACACACATATATGTAAGTAAATAAAACTAATCCTACATAGCTAACTAATAACGAAACATCCAAAACAAAATAATCGAAATTGGTTAAAGAACAGAAAAATGACTTCCTTGTGTCGTGGACCATGGTCAGAACCGGAAAGGGCGAGTCACACGGGTCTAGCTATAATTATACTCTCTGGTCTAGTGAAGGGTTCTAAAAATACACGAGGGGGGGGGGGGGAACGCTGTCTAGGTAACCTCGAGTGCAAAGACAATGTCTAAAAGTATCTAAGGGCCCGTGAATACATGTATATACACGCACACACAGATGCGTGTATACATATATAAACGTACAAACTAACATACACCTACATATACTTACACCTACATATATATTCATACATACCTACACACACATACAAGCATATATATATATATATATATATGTATACATACCCATACATATGTACACACAATGGATGCATGTGCACACCCATACAGGGACAATCATATATGTGTAGAAATGTGCGCATAACGCACATATCACCAGAAGAGTACACACCGGGGTCAGTGTAAAAAAAAAACAGAGGAGAAAGAATAGAACAGTAGAATAACAGGTACTCAAAAGGCTGAGAGTGGGGTACAATAAAAACATATGAGGGGTAAGTAGCACAGAAAAGAGAGGTGTAGGAGAACACCGAAGTGTCTCAATGGGGACTAGTGGAGGTGAGCTATGAATGGCATGGCATAGTAGATAGACTAAAGAGCCCAAACATGGGCAGTAGAGAAGGCTGTGTAAATGGGAAGGAGTAACCAAAAGGGAACTATGTGTACGAGTGTGATACATTCATGCCTCGTGGGGTCAGCGAGCCATACTGGACTATGAGGCGATTCTCCAAAGCGAATCGGCTGCTGTCGCCAGAGTGACAAAGGACAAAACCAGTGATACGGATGTCGTCTTTGCCCTTGTGATCTGGGGAGTTGAAATGGGAAGACACTGGAGTGCCAGTATACTGCTGAACATATCGTAGATGTTCACAAAATCTGTCCGCTAATCGTCTTCCAGACTCGCCAATGTACGTCATGTGGCATCGTTGGCATATGATGGCATAAATGATGTTACGGGACACACATGTGAAGCTCTGCTTGATCTCGAACCGTCGATTAGGGAATAAGACCGAGTCATTAGGGAGCATATAGGCACAGGCGATACAGTTCAGACCACAAGGGGCCTTACCGAAGTTTTGATGGTCGGAGCGAGGGAGATGGCTCCTAACCAAAATATCTCCCAAATTCCTGTCGCGCTTGACGGCGATCATCGGGAAATCACTAAAAAGTAGACAAGTAGTGGAATTAGAGAGGAGAATGGAACGGTAGCGGTTGAGTACCTTCACAGCAGCTAAATTGTGAGGGTGATAGATGTGGGTGAGTATGGTTCTCTCAGAGGGGGTGGGGGGGGGCGGCGGCGGTTGGAAGGAGTGAGTGCCTCGGGACGGGAGATAAGGAGGACTCACATGAGGGCAGATTGGAAGTCTGGATAAAGCCGGCGGCTGAAGAAACCTAACATGAGGTGAGCCTGTTGGAGGTTACCTAGACAGCGTTTCTCCCTCTCGTGTATTTTTAGAACCCTTCACCTGACCAGAGAGTATAATTACAGCTACACCCGTGTGACTCGCCCTTTCCCGTTCTGACCACGGTCCACGACACAGGAAAGCCATTTTTCATTTCTTTAACCAATTTCGATTATTCTGTTTTGTATGTTTCATTACTAGTTAGCTATGTAGGATTAGTTTTAATTACTTACATATCTGTGTATCCGTGTTGTTTGTTTGTTCCTGCTGAAGGCCTATTTGGCCGAAACGTCGTTCAAATCTGTGTCGTCTATTAATCACGTAAAGCTTTTATTTTAATCATTTTTTCAATTTTTTTTTCAATTTTCCCTCACATTCAGCTTTACTGCAGCTTCGCATTTTTATGCATTCATTTGCATTTCTTTGCCTTAACCCCTTCTTGTACACTATAATCCGGATAATCAAGAGAACAGTTCTCCTCAAGGATCATATGTTCCTTATGTTATCCATCACTCCTCTTGTCCTTATGTTATCCATCACTTTTTTTTGTCCTTATGTTATCCATCACTTCTCTTGCTCTTATGCTATCCATCACTTATTTTGCCATTATGTTATCCATCACTGCTCGTATCTTATGTTAGCCATCTCTTCTCTTGTTTTATTAATTGATTTTCAACCTGTCTTATATCCAAAATTAGGCTATTCGATTACATCTCCTATTTCTCTTCCTTTTCATTTCTTGTTACATCTGTCACAATGCATTACACAATTTTCTCAAAGAACATGATGACTATCAAAAGATTTAACTGCTTTTCTTTAAATTAGTACCTGTTCATGTGATTCCAAACACTCTTGTATGAAAACCTCGTCTCGGTGGTTTTCCAATTATCTTTAGTTTGTCGTCTATTTATTCCATATTTTTGTGTGTGTCACAGTGGCTCGACATAAACATTGTGAAACTATTGCTAGACTTGGTACTTCCTTTAACTTTTGTAGATCTGTTGACAAGAGCTTTGTTTTATCGTTTGTTTCTGAATGTAAAGACTTACCGAAGTAACACAAGCCTTTGTCGCAGTCAGGGTTGTTCTTGGGGCAGTCAGCACAGTGTTTTACACCGGTGTTGTATGGTTGTTGCTTTCGAACGTTACCTCTGGAGAAATAAACCGGTTTGTCATTGGTGTTTGGTCACCATGGCAACATAAATGATTAAACGTGGTTGCTTTGAGGGGAAAATGGAACATTGTAGTGGTAACAATTAGTCTGATATGGTTTATGGTAAAAATCCTTTTATAAGAAGACAGTACGTTGACAAAGGTGTTCACATGAGGTGTAATCCGGCTAGGCCACCGACGTTCGGACAACCCGTGTTCGATTACCGCTAGAAGTAATGTAAATTGCACTTGTGGTTTGAAAAAAAAAATAACCCCCCCCCCAACTTTCGACCCAGCCGCTGGCAGAAATGGGTACCAGGGTAATACTCTTGTAAGGTGAGGAATGCCGCCTCGCACAGCGAGTTTCGATGCTTGAAGCGACACTGTCCAGAAGTCTCCGTACATATCTGGATAGGCGGCCGAGTGCATATTGGTGAAAACTCGTATGTTAATAAGCCTATTCTAGTCTCGTACTTTACCTTTACCTGAATCCCCAGGGGAAAAGACAAAGAGGAAGACCAAGGAATTCTTGGAGAAGACAGATAGAAGCAGAGATGAAGATGATGGGGAAGACATGGAATGATCTTAAAAGAATGGCAAAAAAACAGAACGACTTGGAAAGTGTTTGTTGAAGACCTATGCTCCACTGGGAGCTAAAAAGGTAGAAGAAGAAGACTTTACCTTTACCTTTACAAAGGCGTAATTACATATAACCACAGTGAGATTTCCATTACTCTTCAGTGACGTAACCTACAGATGGACTATTTCACCAAGATCGTGCCATGAATATTTATCAGATGAAGTTATCTACCAACTTCTCAGTGTTCACATCTTGTGATCATGCGACCGTAACTCTTTGTTCTGTTTCGTGATAGAGGGATATTGACAACGTCACGATACACAAAGAGCTGTTCACATGTTCAGTAATCGTATATGCGTTCCTATGTGTCCCCTAAACCTGCGCCGTGGCTGACACACTCCTTCGACAGACTAGATCTTGGTTTGACGTAGGAGTTTTACTTCTTGCAGGATGGTTGCCGGCCAGGGTTGTTGGGCCCACCCTGTAATGAGTCACCCTGTAATGAGTCCACCCTGTAATGGGCTCACCCTGTAACGGGCACCCCATTTAATTTTCTCACCCTGTAATGGGCCCACCCTGTAATGAGCCCACCCTGTAATGGGCCCACCCTGTAATGGGCTCACACTGTAATGGGCTCACACTGTAACGGGCTCACACTGTAACGGGCTCACCCTGTCCGTGGGTTCTATCTGAGTGCCCTCCTACAGCCTTTCCTTCTCCCGATGGTATTTGCTAGGCAGCAGCTGTGAATGCGGTTCCTACCGGCTTAGCTTCCCTTGTCGTTAGATGCATGGAGCGTTTCTTATATGATGCAACACTTTCACCTGTTGCCCACACCCTGTCCTGGTAGAAGAGGCCTTCAATCTGGTTTTTAGTTTCTGATGTCAGATCTGTGGTCCTGTTTCAATGATGAAACTGATAGTTCTCACCAGGTCGTGACGCCTGCCGCATAGTTTCTGCCTTAGTTCAGCACTGTCTTAATAGGAAAAACACAGATACACAAAGTATTTCCGAGCTGTGATCGCAGCCTTATGTTATAGTCATGACAACACCTGCGTGAAAGACATTGTCCTCGATAGTTAATTATTTAGTTAGCTGAGTGGCAGTGTTTCGTATCGTTTGGCTTTTCGTGGCAAGGCACTGTACAGCCGAGTACGGGTTCGAGCCTGCTTCGGTCCATATATTGTTCTTTGTTTTTTTTCTGTTGATTATTTGCCATTTTTTTCCGAATTCTGTAAACATACCTCTTCCTCTGAATTGATTCGATAATTATCGCCTTGGAAGTTTCCCTATATAATAATATTCATTTATTATTATTATTTGTCCTTAGTTCAGCACCCTCTGGCCAGATTTGTCAAGTGGTTCCTTGTGGGCTGGAGAAGATGGAGGATATGCTCTTAGTCGTGAATATCAGTTCCACATGGGCAATCGTTTGTGCGGGACACTTTGAGACGGTTGAGATGGCTTAGGTGTTATCTGCCAGTAAATTCAGCTCTTCAAGATCTTATTATAAAACTTCTCATACACATGCTATAATTTTGAAACAATCTACGATTCTACACATTATTGTTATCTATTATATTGAAATACGATTATAGCTTATGATTATAACTGACTAGTTTTAACGTATATATATATATATATATATATATATATATATATATATATATATATATATATATATATATATACTTGTATAAAAAGGACGGTGCCAAAAGTAAAATTTTTATTTTAAAAAAGACAGGACAAAATCATTTTTAATGAAAACTACAGGACAGCCAAGAAAAATGGGAAAAACTACTATCCTTTACAAAATAGCGCTCATAGTCACATAGATAAACAGAAACTGAGCTCCTATCACACCAACAAATATAAATAACACTTCTGTCACACTAACAAACACAAACAGCGCTTCTATAACCCAAATAAACATAACAAGCGCTTTTATCACACCAATAAATATAAACAACGCTTCTTTCACACCAATAAACATAAACAGCGCTTCTATCACACCAATAAATATAAACAGCGCTTCTATCACCCCAATAAACATAAATAGCGCTTTTATCACACTAATGAACATGAAGAACACTTCTTTCACACCAATAAACATAAACAGCGCTACTATCACACTAATGAACATAAAAAACGCTTCTATAACAATAATAAACATAAACAACGCTTCTATAACACCAATAAACCTAAACAACGCTTCTATAACATCAATAAACATAAACAACGCTTCTATAACATCAATAAACATAAACAACGCTTCTATAACACCAATAAACATAAACAGCGCTTCTATCACACCAATAAACATAAACAGCGCTTCTATAACACCAATAAACATAAACAACGCTTCTATAACACAAATAGACATAAACAGCGCTTCTATCACACCAATAAACATAAACAACGCTTCTATAACACCAATAAACATAAACAACGCTTCTATAACATCAATAAACATAAACAACGCTTCTATAACATCAATAAACATAAACAGCGCTTCTATAACACCAATAAACATAAACAACGCTTCTATAACACCAATAAACATAAACAACGCTTCTATAACACAAATAACCATAAACAGCGCTTCTATAACACCAATAGACATAAACAGCACTTCTATAACACCAATAAACATAAACAACGAATCTATAACACCAATAAACATAAACAACGCTTCTATAACACCAATAAACATAAACAACGCTTCTATAACACCAATAGACATAAACAACGCTTTTATAACACCAATAAACATAAACAACGCTTCTATAACACCAATAAACATAAACAACGCTTCTATAACAGAAATAACCATAAACAGGGCTTCTATAACACCAATAGACATAAACAGCGCTTCTATAACACCAATAAACATAAACAGCGCTTCTATCACACCAATAAACATAAACAGCGCTTCTATAACACCAATAAACATAAACAACGCTTCTATAACACCAATAAACATAAACAACGCTTCTATAGCACAAATAACCATAAACAGCGCTTCTATAACACCAATAGACATAAACAGCGCTTCTATCACACCGATAGACATAAACAGCGCTTCTATAACACCAATAACAATAAACAGCGCTTCTATCACACCAATAGACATAAACAGCGCTTCTATAACACCAATAACAATAAACAGCGTTTCTATAACACCAATAACAATAAACAGCGCTTCTATAACACCATTAACAATAAACAGCGCTTCTATAACACCAATAACAATAAACAGCGCTTCTATAACACCAATAACAATAAACAGCGCTTCTATCACACCAATAGACATAAACAGCGCTTCTATAACATCAATAACAATAAACAGCGTTTCTATAACACCAATAGACATAAACAGCGCTTCTATAACACCAATAACAATAAACAGCGTTTCTATCACACCAATAACAATAAACAGCGCTTCTATCACACCAATAGACATAAACAGCGCTTCTATCAAAGAGACACAACTGCCCTTACACCAACAGACAAACACAGCTTCCCTCATAATTAATGAGAAACAACCAGAAAAATTCATTCCCCACACTCAAAAAGAAAAGACGCGATGCAGCACTCACGGTGGGTAGTAATAACATGCCATGTACACAGCATCCTTGTAATCAAACTCTGCCTTTTCCCCCTTAAGTGTTGGGCAGTGGTTGATTGCACATCCAATGTATTCTGTAGTTGCCCAGACTATCTGTGGACAGTGTTTATGTATTATGTAGACAATTAATAATAAATGAATATTATTATAGAGGGAAACTTCCGAGGCGATGATCAGCGAATCAATTCAGAGGAAGAGGTATGTTTACAGCACTCAGAAAAAAATGGCAAATAATCAACAACAGAAAAAAAACAAAGGACAACCTATGGACCGAAACAGGATCGAACCCGTGCTCGGTGGCACAGCGCCTTGCCACGAAAAGCCAAACGCTAGGGAAGACTGCCACTTAGCTAACTATGTATTATACAGGGTGTGTATAAAGTTGCTGTGCTGTGAATACCATGACGTAATTTTTTTCATTGGAGAACAACAAAAATGATAATCATAAAGATACAGACTTTCATGAATGGATGCTTACGCAGAATAAAAGGATGGAAATGGCAGGATAAAATCACTAACATAGAATTATGGAAATGTACCAGTCAAATACCAGTGGATAAAGAGATACAGCGAAGACGATGGCGCTGGATAGGACACACACTGCGGGAGCCAACTGAGAGTATTACACAACAGGTCCTGTTTTGGAACCCCCATGAAAAAAAGACAAAGAGAAAGACCAAGGAATTCTTGGAGAAGACAGGTGGAAGCAGAAATGAAGATGATGGGGGAAGACATGGGATGATATTAAAAGAATGGCAAGAAACAGAACGACTTGGAAAGTGTTTGTTGAAGACCTATGCTCCACAGGGAGCTGAAAGTGTTTGTTGAAGACCTATGCTCCACAGGGAGCTGAAAGGTTAGAAGAAATTTCCTCCGTCGGTGACGTAATTTCAAAAATAGTTTTCAAGTCCCTGCACGGCGATTTTATAAACACCTGTATAATACTAATAACGTACGATACCGCACGCATGTTATCAGTTCATGTAAACAATCAATTACATCACATTCATCAAGTTATGAGTTGGAATAACTACACAATGATATCACACTTGAAAGTTCAAACAAATAATTAATGATATCACGTACATGTTTATCAGTTCGACTAACTTATACACACACAATATCAGTTCGTTTAACTAATCAACGATATAAATATATACTGTCAACTAACTTAAGTAAAGACTGATAACCCACATTCGGATTTTTACTTTGTTTTCGTAATTAGTATAATACTCTCGACACGTTCTGACACATGATAATAACGGTCGTCGAACGTGGAGGGCACAATTTCTGCTGTTTGTGCCGTCGTCAGGATTGGATGGACGGACGGACGGACGGACGGACGGATGGATGGATGGATGGATGGATGGATGGATGGATGGAAGGACGGGCGGGTGGACGGATAGACGGACGGACGGACGGACGGACGGACGGACGGACGGACGGACGGATGGATGGATGGATGGATGGATGGATGGATGGATGGATGGATGGATGGATGGATGGAAGGACGGGCGGGTGGACGGATAGACGGACGGACGGACGGACGGACGGACGGACGGACGGACGGACGGACGGACGGATGGATGGATGGATGGATGGATGGATGGATGGAAGGACGGGCGGGTGGACGGATAGACGGACGGACGGACGGACGGACGGACGGACGGACGGACGGACAGATGGACGGATGGATGGATGGATGGATGGATGGATGGATGGATGGATGGATGGATGGATGGATGGATGGATGGATGGATGGATGGATGGATGGAAGGAAGGAAGGACGGACGGACGGATAGATGAATGGATGGATGATTTTGGTTTAGTGCTAGATACATAAACATACAGGGAGAGTGACAGACAGATAGATTGGTGGATGGACAGACGGACATACAAACACACAGGCAGACAAATACAGACAGACAGTAAGGAAGAAAACGTATTAATTGGAAACAAAACGGTACAGAAAAATCCTTCAGATATCTTGGATAATGAAAACGATCAATGAAGACAGATTGAAAGACTTAAAAATTAAAAAGAAATGGCTTACAAACCCATTTTACAAAGGAAATTAAAATAATATGGCAACGTCAAAAGACACAGCGGGATAGGCAGAGCAATAACGGAAAGACGACAAGACATTGGAGGACCAAGAAGAAGGTGGTTTCAAGATGTAAAATAAACCTTAACATTACAACATAAAAAGTGGAAGATCTGTCAAGAGACATATTCTCTCGGACTACCCGTGTTGAATGCAACTTTTTGCAAAAGACACGCAAATTGATGATGATAATGATGATCTTTTCACTAAGCTAATGATAATTATATCGCATATAAATTAATACGTCACATAAATAATTAATATTTAATCACACAAATTGTCCGTGTGTCCTCAGTCGTTCTCGTGTGATAAAGATGGTAAAAAAAAAATTACTCGTATCACACGCGATGGTGAGTACCTACAGTCACGTGACCTATGTAGACAAGAAAGTCGGCGGTACTTGCCTGCGTGTAGTGACAACACGTCATCTTGTTGCCGTCACAGCAATCAACGCCTTGAGCTAAACTGTGGATGTTGTACTGCTCCAACTGCCAAGCCATCAAGGCGTTACTGATGGTGTTGTCAGCGGTGGTCGTAAAGGTGCTGCGGTACAGGTTCTCGCCCCATGAAGGATTCACTCGATGTTTGAACTCACACCCTGCCACCCACTGGGCTGCCTGTTGCTCGAGGAAGTCTGACCAGTCCTATGTGGAGCACAGTCGATTATTTTAGTCTCATAGTTGTATTTAAAATGTGTTAGACAAATGACAGGAAACAGTCTTAGAGATAAGATCAGAAATGAAGAACTGAGAAAAAAGCTAGGAATGGCCCCCGTTATAGAATATATAAGGAAACAACAGATAAAATGGTTTGGCCACGTGACAAGACAGAAAGATCAAAACACAACACAACGAGCCTTCAACAAACGTTTTGAGAACACCAGACCCAAGGGTCGACCACGAAAAAGAGGGATCGATGGAATATTAGAAGCACTAGGAAACATAACAGCAGCAGAGGCGAACAGAAGAGCAAAAGACCACAAATTATATCTCGCCCTCGACGCTGAAAGGCAGATGAGGAAAGAAGAAGAAGAAGAAGAAGAAGAAGAAGAAGATAGTTGTATTTTAGTTATAACCAAAAACATGCTGTTACATGTATGAATGAAGATGTCCTGAAGAAACTACACTCCACTCATTCCTGAAATTGATATCTTATTGGAGTGGTTCACATTTATGACACTGAGCAGAAATATGTATATTCTTGAACAGTTCATGTTTATGATATTGATATTTGAGTTCAAAAACGTTTATGAGAATCAATATTTCAAAATTCGTGAAATATGTCCCTTCCTTCTTCTTCTTCTTCTGCCTCTTTCCTTCCTCATTTGCATTTCAGCGTCGATGGAGATATAATTTGTGGTCTTTTGCTCTTCTGTTCGCCTCTGCTGCTGTTATGTTTCCTAGTGCTTCTAATATTCCATACATCCATTGTTTTCGTGGTCAACCATTGGGTATGATATTCTCACAACTTTTGTTGAATGCTCGTTGTGTAGTGTTTTTATCTTTCTACCTTATCACGTGGCCAAACCATTGTATATGCTGTTTCTATATCTATTCTATGGCGGGAGCTATCACTAGCTTTTTTCTCAGTTTTCCATTTCAGATCTTATCTGCCAGACTGTTTCCTATAATTCGTCTGACACATTTCATCTCAGTTGGGCTTATTTTTCTTAACGTTCTCGCATCTAGGGTCCAGGTCGGTATTGGTAGCACATCGTTGGGATGAAGATTGTATTGTATATTGCTCGTTTTGCCTCTAGTTATTTCCATGTTGGACAATAGTGGTGATAACTGTCCAATGATTTGACAAGTTTTGTTGCATCTTGATTCTATCTCTACTCTTTGTGAATTGTCGTTTGTCACTAAACTTCCTAGGTATTTGAATTCCTCTACTTGTTTTAAGTGTATGCCTCCTATAGTTATGTTGATGTCCCTTTCAGGTTTAAAATGATAATAATTAGACAACATATATTGTAATATTATATGTTACGGCTTCTCTTGTGATCATTGTCAATGTGCGATAGCAGACCTGTCATATGATCATGCACACAAAAAGACAAGTGGAACAATATTAAAACAGGTAAATGAATTTAAATATCTGGGAACAATGTTAACCACATATGGTAGATGTGCTACAGAAGTGAGATGCAGAATAGCTCAAGCAAAAGCAGCTTTCCAAAAAAAAAAAAAAAAAAAATGAGGAAGATACTATGCAATCCATTTTTGATAAAAGAAACAAGACAAATAGTTCTTAAATGTTTTGTAGAGCCAGTCTTAACGTATGGATGTGAATCATGGACAATAGGACAACAGACAATAAAATCAACTGAGGCTGCAGAATTGTGGTTTTACAGAAGAATGTTGAGAATACTATGGACGGTTTAAGAAGAGTAATGAAAAAGTTCTGAAAGAGACCAAAATAAAAAGAGAACTGATTTCTAATATTAGGAAGAAACAATCATAATTTTTTTTTACCAAATAATGATAAGGGAACAACTGGAATATATTGTGACAACTGGGAAATTTGAGGGACGAAAAGATAGAGGAGAGCAACGAGAAAAGATACCAGACAGCTTAAGAGAATAGCTTGGCAGAAGGTAAACAACAGAAAGTATAAATAAGTGTCGGAAAATAAATATTCAAGTCATGCTTCAGAAATGAGAGTGTGTACAAGGACTGCATATATGTCATCGACAATCACTGTAAGAAAACCGATGGGACAAGTTCAGTTTGTCGTCTGAGATTAAAGGTGAGAATCCATTAAGTTATGGCTCAATTAAGGTAAAAGTCAAGTCCATCAGTTTGGATCAGGCTGTATCGTTTATTTGAGGTGTTAGCCGCCCAAAAAAATGTCAATTACGTCGGTTAAAACTGGGTCAATTAAAATAAATTCAAATTAGTCAATTGCAAGCCAATTAAGGTAATAATCTCTTAAGATAAGGAATTAATTCAATCTAATCATTGCATGAGAGCCGTCTCCGCATCGAAGGTTGGCTACCGTGGTGCGCCATTCCGCTGTGTCTCTTGCTTTGATGGGACAGGTTGTCATAGGCTGACTTGTCCATCTTTTGATGTTACTCGTCCATGTTAGTCTTGGTCTGCTTCTGCCTCTTTTACCTTGTGTTTTTCCTTCGAAGATTACTTTTAGTAGGCTGTTGTGTCTTTTAACATGCCCCAAAAATTTCATTTGTCTTGCTTGAGTTGTATTTGGTAGTTTTCCTTTCATCTTTAGTTGTTTTAAGACTTTATTGTTTATTTTCTTTTCTTTCCATCCAATTCTACCTATTCTTCTATAAATCAACATCTCAAAGTCTTACATTTTCTGTTCTGTTTTCTTGTCAAATGTTTCTGCATCATACAGGAACGTTAAGAAAATATAACATTTAGCTATTCTTAGTTTAGCCCTGGTGTTATTTGTTGTTAACTTAGTATATATTTCATGGCATTAAAATTACTTTTTGCCATTTCTATTCTTTTGTTTATTTCAGTTTTACATTTTCCATCACAGGTTATAGTATGCCCAAGCTAATTGTAGTTATGAACTGTCTCCAGGTCGATTGTTTGTTCTTTGATATCTACTTGTAGGTTTTTAGTATTATCTTTGTTCATGATCATAGTTTTTAATCTTTTTTATATTCAGATCTAATCCACATGTCTTGCTTGTCATGTTATTTCATTAAGTTATTGTTGTAGGTCTTTAGGATTTTTTGCTAGTAATACAGCATTATCAGCATGTCATAGTTTATTGATTATCTTTCCATTAATGTTTAGGCCTGGCATCTCTGTGATGTTTTTAAAGATGTGTTCAGTGTATAGATTGAACAAGCTTGGTAATAGGATGCCTCCTTGTCCTCTTTTTATATC
This sequence comes from Megaustenia siamemsis, assembly GCA_032433765.1. Classification (NCBI taxonomy): domain Eukaryota; kingdom Metazoa; phylum Mollusca; class Gastropoda; order Stylommatophora; family Ariophantidae; genus Megaustenia; species Megaustenia siamemsis. The sequence continues at coordinate 21,704,049 of JAVIAB010000160.1, read as the reverse complement.
AAAGGTGTAGAGTTCTCTTTGTTATATTTTATTATTGCTTTTTGCTCCCAGTATAAATTATATTTTAGTCGTGTGTCTGTGTCGTCTAGATGTATATCTTTTAGGCTGTCTATAAATTGTTTGTGGTATATTCTATCAAAAGCTATGGTGCAGCCTATGAAGCAGGCACATATTGGTTTGTTTACTTCTGTGTACTTTTCGATTAATGGCCTCATGCAGAATATGACTTCTTTTGTCCCACAGTTTTTCCTAAATCCAAATTGTTGTTTTTTCTAATTCCATACTGATTTCATTTTGAATCCTTCCTTGTATAACTTTTTGCAAGATTTTTGTTACATGACATGCAATTAAGGTAAGAATCTATTTAGGTAAGAAATTAATTCATTTATTAAGGTAAAAAGTTAATAAATAATGATGAAGTCAACTGTTGCAAGAGTCAATTAAGTCATTTACATAGTCAGTAGCGGACGAGTAGCTACGATACAGCAAATGTCAGTTGAGTCAAAGAATATTTGCATTAAAATATCTGATTTTAATTTCATCTATACCAACATCGAATCAATTACTCACTCCATCACCAATCACTTCCCAGATATATCACCAATAACTTCCCAGATCTATCACCAATCACTTCCCAGATCTGTCACCAATCACTTCCCAGATATGTTACCAATCACTTCTCAGATCTGTCACCATTCACTTCCCAGATTTGTCACCAATCACTTCCCAGATATATCACCAATAACTTCCCAGATCTATCACCAATCACTTCCCAGATATGTCACCAATCTCACCCTTTCCCCAATATCTCACCATTCTGTTCATATTCGACGCTTGCTTTTCCTCTCGCCGGAAGTCATTGTGTAGCTCCAACAGTAGTGCTCGACTGCTGGCGTCCATGCCACTGGTATAGGTGTCGTTCACCAGGGCAGTTGGGTCAATGGTTACCTGTCCTTGAGCCCGCGGTGACGACACGATGGTCAGGACTATTACGGTCAAGAAAGGAGGCAAATCGAGGGTCATCTTTGAGGGATGCTACTGGAGGTCAGGTTCTATCTGGCAAATCACAAAGGCAAGTACGTATTATTGATGAGATGTTGAGTCACAAGGCAAAGTAGTGAACTGAAATATCTGGAGACAATATTGAGTTGGAAGTTACAACTTGAAATAGGTGGAGACAACATTGAGTTGGAAGTTACAACTTGAAATAGGTGGAGACAACATTGAGTTGGAAGTTACAACTTGAAATAGGTGGAAACAACATTAAGTTGGAAGTTACAACTTGAAATAATTGGAAACAACATTGAGTTGGGATAAATGATAGAGCAAAACAGGAAATAGTGGAATATAAAATTAAATCATGAAATACTTCTTGAAACAGTGACATGTAAAATGAAATCTTGGAATTTTACTTGAAACTGTGAAATACAAAATTAGAACATGGCATATTACTTGAAATGTTGCAATACAAAATAAAATAATTAAATATTACCAAATATGGTGGAATACGACAATTATATATTTGAATATTACATGAAATAGTCTAACGTGAAATGAAATCATGGGATATTACCGAAAACTGTGAAATGCAAAATTAAAACATGGAATATTACTTGCAATGGTGAAACACAATCATCATTATCATTGAGTGCAGTCTCCATATCGAATGTTGGTTACCATGGTGCGCCGTTCCGCTCTGTCTCTTGCTGTGATGGTGCAGATTATCAAAGGCTTACTTGTCCACTTATTTTATGTTAATCGTCCAAACTAATCTTGATCTGCCTCTTTTACCTTGTATTTTCCCTTCCAGGATTACTTTTAGTAGGCTGCTGTGTCTTTTAACATGCTCCAAAAGTCCCATTTGTCTTGTTTGAATTGTGTTTAATAGTTCTATTTTCATTTTAGTTGTTTTTAGACTTCATCGTTTATTAATCTTTTTTTCATCCAATTCTTCCCGTTTTTCTATAAATCCACATTTGAAAGACTTCCATTTTCTGTTCTGTTTTCTTATCTTATGTCCACGTGTCTGCACCATACAGGAATGTTGAGAAGATATAACACTTTGCTATTCTTAGTTTTAGCCCTGCTGTTATTTGTCTTGATGTTAGTATATTTTTTCATGGCATTAAAATTACTTTTTGCCATTCCTGTTCTTTTGTTTATTTCAGTTTTACATTTTCCATCACTGGTTATAGTATGTCCGATGTAGTTGTATGCTCTCAACTGTCTCCATGTCTATTCCTTCAGCTTTGATACCCACTTGGAACACAAAACGAAATAATTTTTAATGAAAGTCAGAGAAACTCAGTAAACATTTTACTCCGAAGAGAATAAGACCTACTGACTGACTGATTGACTGACTGATTGATTGACTGACCGACTGATTGACTGACTGACTGATTGACTGATTGACTGCGTGAAAATAGCAGAAGCTGAAAAAGGCAGAGAAGATCTAGGACAGAATGACACGATGGCTGTGAAAATAATATTCTTTCTTTTTTTTATTTCTTGTTTTCTTTCCTTCCTTCTTTCTTTCTTTCTTTCTTTCTTTCATCGAGATTGGTCGAGACTGAATGTTACAATAGAAACGTATTTAATTTCTTGTAATTTTCTCTCCCTTGTTTGTGTATTCTTGTGTACCTGCAGAATTTTTAGACCGCAAAGCTGAATATCGTCTTGAGTCGGTTCTTCTCTCCATAAATTAGAGCACATACTATTTGTATCATATTTTTGTTGTATCCATTCTTCCGACTATTTGTATCATATTTTTGTTGTATCCATTCTTCCGACTATTTGTATCATATTTTTGTTGTATCCATTCTTCCGACTATTTGTATCATATTTTTGTTGTATCCATTCTTCCGACTATTTGTATCATATTTTTGTTGTATCCATTCTTCCAACTATTTGTATCATATTTTTGTTGTATCCATTCTTCCGACTATTTGTATCATATTTTTGTTGTATCCATTCTTCCGACTATTTGTATCATATTTTTGTTGTATCCATTCTTCCAACTATTTGTATCATATTGTTGTTGTATCCATTCTTCTGACTATTTGTATCATATTTTTGTTGTATCCATTCTTCCGACTATTTGTATCATATTTTTGTTGTATCCATTCTTCCGACTATTTGTATCATATTTTTGTTGTATCCATTCTTCCGACTATTTGTATCATATTTTTTTTGTATCCATTCTTCCGACTATTTGTATCATATTTTTGTTGTATCCATTCTTCCGACTATTTGTATCATATTTTTGTTGTATCCATTCTTCCGACTATTTGTATCATATTTTTGTTGTATCCATTCTTCCAACTATTTGTATCATATTTTTATTGAATCCCTTCTTCCGACTATTTGTATCATATTTTTGTTGTATCCATTCTTCCAACTATTTGTATCATATGTTTATTGAATCCCTTCTTCCGACTATTTGTATCATATTTTTGTTGTATCCATTCTTCCGACTATTTGTATCATATTTTTGTTGTATCCATTCTTCCAACTATTTGTATCATATTTTTATTGAATCCCTTCTTCCGACTATTTGTATCATATTTTTGTTGTATCCATTCTTCCGACTATTTGTATCATATTTTTGTTGTATCCATTCTTCCAACTATTTGTATCATATTTTTATTGAATCCCTTCTTCCGACTATTATGCAGCAACATTTATATCCATCACTTCGTCTGTAACAAAAGTTGGAAAAGAAATGTTTGAACGGACGAAAGGTTGTGACTAGAACTGAGGGTATGCAGTAGCTGAATTATAGACTCTGACTGGCGACTGATGGACAGGCCCATGAAGAAGAGGAAAGAAATAAAATGCATGCAATGAATGGAAATATTTTTGTCATAAAGTCTATATTGCAATGTTATCAACGCTTCAACGCAGCAGAAGTCATAGCATGAGCAGCTACCTAAGTTGTAATGATATCAGTGTTGTCTGACTGAAGTGAATATCCAATGTATACATTCTGCCATCATATTTCTAAAGATATGAATTTATTGTATATTTGCATTATACTAACTATCATATAACTATTTTAAGTTGAGTCTATATATGAAAATGTTATTATATATATCTATATCATCATCAAGTACCAAGCCTATTGGCGCAGGTGATATCTCTCCACAACTTTCGATATCGACAGCTATTTATAATTTCTGTTATTCGCCTTCTACCGAGCCGTTCTCTTAAACTGTCTGGTATCTATTCTCTTTGCTTCCCTATTTCTCTTTATCCCTCAAATTTTCCACGTTGTTACAATAAATTCCAGCTGTTCCCTTCTCATAAAATGGCCAAGAAATGATGATTGTTTCTTCCATATATATATATATATATATATATATATATATATATATATATATATATATATATATATATATATATATATATATATATGTTCAGTGTGTATCAAAAGTATGTGGACAGTAAATGATAAGATTTATTTTATGGTATTTGTATAGCAGCCGTTTTCACCAATCTTATAGACCAGCTGACCTCAACTGGCACTTGATGGTGTCTGAACTCCCCTAACTGCCTTGATGAGTTGACGGGGACATCCCTTCACTGCATCACGGCCAACGTGTCGCGACAACTTGCATCTTGATGGCCCGTGCTGATTGATGAGTCGAGTCGACCTCGGCCTGTGCTCGATGGTTACTGCTCGGGACTGTCGCCTCGTTGGAACTCTGCCCTTGTGTGGCACCCTTGGTCGGGTGATCGCCGAACTTAGTACTCCGTGCTGTTTCGTGTTGCGACTGTTGGTTATCTGCAGACCTGCGTGCTGGCCCCTTCCAGGGGTCGTTCTTCGCTAGGCACAGACAATTACAGCTAGCGTTCGAGAAAGCATTCACTGAACACCAGGTAAAGACAACACACCTGAGGTTTTATTCTCAAAGGTCTACCTCACACAAGAGTCTACCTCACGTTCACAATCACAATGATAATGGTATGTTAGCAGCCTCTCTCACATTGCCTGATAACCTTGAGGCATCCCCCTGTGTTACCTACAACACCGCAGAGGTATACTGCAGCACTCTCTCAAGCCACTCTGGCCTCGCCTACCTTCCTCTAATAAATAGTTGTTTAGGAATTCCTCCCCTAGAAACCTATAGCAGCCATATTGCTAATCACGAAGCTGGCGATGTCGGTCTCGTTCAACCTCACCCCTAACGTTGTCTACTGGAGCGTCATACTCCGTATCGAGCCCTTCTTGGTTGCTAGGAACTCTGCGACTCTGTCTCGCTCAGCGCCACTTACATTGCTCGGTGTCGCTGCCTGAACACCCCACTATAACGTCATGCTCCTACACAAAGCCTGACTGATTGACTTCTTCACTTACATTGCTCGGTGTCGCTGCCTGCACACCCCACTATAACGTCATGCTCCTACACAAAGCCTGACTGATTGACTTCTTCACTTACATTGCTCGGTGTCGCTGCCTGCACACCCCACTATAACGTCATGCTCCTACACAAAGCCTGACTGATTGACTTCTTCACTTACATTGCTCGGTGTCGCTGCCTGAACACCCCACTATAACGTCATGCTCCTACACAAAGCCTGACTTATTGACTTCTTCACTTACATTGCTCGGTGTCGCTGCCTGAACACCCCACTATAACGTCATGCTCCTACACAAAGCCTGACTGATTGACTTCTTCACTTACATTGCTCGGTGTCGCTGCCTGAACACCCCACTATAACGTCATGCTCCTACACAAAGCCTGACTTATTGACTTCTTCACCTACTGTCTCTTGAATGGCTGTTGCTGCTAAACTGCACCACTACCTTCCACTCTATGCTCCAAATGAAGCCTAATGTTGTGAGACTAAGTCACGAATTGTCACTGAATGGTTCGTTGCTTGTACTTGCGCAACTACACTCTATCTTCACACTTCTGATGAAGACTAAACTTGGTGAGACTACTCACGGATTAACACTACATTGTTCATTGCTGCTAACTTGCACAACCACACTCTAACTTCCTATTTCTGATTAAATATACGTTGTGAGACTCTCACTGATTGTCACTAAATAGTTGGTGCTGCTAACTTTCACAACTATCTTATTAACTACTCTAAGACACTTCTACTTATCACTGCTCATGGAATATGGTCTGTTCCACGCAGCGACCACACACCAACAAACTTACTCTGTCACTTTTTTGTGAACTAACCCAAACCTGCTCCCGGTACCGGTTGCAATACAAACACACAACCGTCCGCACAGAGCCATCGTTAATCTCGAATGCTCTTCCCAACCTATCCTTTGTCTAACCTTTTTCTCCCTTCAACCAATCAATACTCCGTTTTACATTTTTGCCTCGTTCCTACATTGTGTCTTACAATTCCCGTGTGTCACGATGTGTTCATCCTCTTTACTTCTTAGCCCTACTGTCCTGTGGACCCCATGATTTTATTTTACTTAGCCCTTCCTATCTCCCCTAGATTTCTACTTACTCACTCCCATCTTATCGTGCACTCTTTAATCACTGCTACCTCCCTGCTTCATTTGTGTTGTAATATATAAAATTGTAAAACTAAATGTATGTATTATGTATAAAATTAATAGCATTATTGTTTAAAAATACAATGTAATTGCAACGTAATAATTGATTATCCAAATTTAATTGTATCAGTCAATATAAATGTATATGTAATCTCAAAATAAATCTTATCATTTACTGTCCGCCTTCTTGTGGTCCACCCTGTAATAGTATATATTCAACAACAGGTAGCAGCATAAATACACGTTTTACAAATAGCGCACAGATAAGATTTGCCGTTGTATTTTTAAAAATGTATAATAATTATCGACAATAATACATAGTATAATATCCCAGAACTAAAAAAAACATTTGTTCTGACCGATTGTTGAAAGTGCGTACACAATTGTCGGTAATTTAGCCTGTCTTGAACCGGTTTGCAGCTCAGAAACCTGGCGTAAGCCTTACCACTTACTGACTTCCACACACATGCAGCAGGCCAGTTGCTGCAGGGTCCTGAGTTATTGCAAAATACCGGGAGAATAAATAACAAGTGATAAATTATATAATCTACTATCACAGCGTGTAGTGACAAAGAGAAATGGTCGTATCTTTATTGTCTTATCTGCTCACCCCCGGGACACCACGTATTCACTATTAATTCACCTTTGTCTGACAGAGGCGTGCAGTGTGATGGGGACGACCAGGGTAATAACTAGATCGTGAGTACCACAAAAAAAAGGACAGAAGGAAAACATAAAATATTACTGATGGAAGAATTGTTCTCTTCTTGCGAGTTGTAAACAAATATGTCTTATCTGTTCTTTATCTATTTATCTATCTGGCGGACTCTAAATGTGACGTTCTGTCTGTGGGGGCGATCAACACACTTAACCTGACAGCTGACTTCATGTGGGAGTCTGGAATCCTACTCTGACTGAGTCCTGATCGCAGAGAGAGAGAGAGAGAGAGAGAGAGAGAGAGAGATAGATCTATTTATCTCTGGAATTATTTTCTTGGTTTGGCCCGAATTATCCGACCTTGGGGTTGTGAAGTTACATAATATTAGTTCCAAACTGTTGTATACAATCTGTCCTTAAATCAAACTTCTTCTTCTACCTTTTTTAGCTCCCAGTGGAGAATAGGTCTTCAACAAACACTTTCCAAGTCGTTCTGTTTTTTGCTATTCTTTTAAGATCATTCCATGTTTTCCCCATCATCTTCATCTCTGCTTCTATTTGTCTTCTCCAAGAATTCCTTGGTCTTCTTCTTTGTCTTTTCCCCTAGGGATTTCAAAAAGGGACTGTTGTGTATTACTCTCAGTTGGCTTCCGTAGTGTGTGTCCTATCCAGCGCCATCGTCTTCGCTGTATCTCTTTATCCACTGATATTTGACTGGTACATTTCCATAATTCTACGTTAGTGATTTGGTCCTGCTATTTCCATCCTTTTATTCTGCGTAAACATCCATTAATGAAAGTCTGTATCTTCGTGATTGTCAATTTTGTTATTCTCCATGTTTCACAGCCATAACAGAATTGTTCTCTTCTTGCGAGTTGTAAACAAATATGTTTTAGCTCTTCTTTATTTATCTCTGGAATTATTTTCTTGGTTTGGCCCATGAAAGGCATAGTTCTAGAAAAACGAGACAGGGGCGACCAAGAAAAAGGTGGTTTGAAGACATGAAAGAGACTGAACATGACAACAAAAGTGGGAGACCTGGCTAGAGAGATAGAGAGAGATAGAATTTCTTTGAGACGGGCTGTGATGAGTTTAGCGTTCTGAAAAGGAAAGCGCGAACAGAAGGCTTTTATTAGAACAATTCTTACTTGTTTTCTTTGCTCAGTCCGTCAGTTTTTCGTAGAGACGTATAACTCGCACTTTGTACTCCAATTTTAAAAAAAAACTATCTTTACGGCATTTCCCCATTAATGGCATCTGTCGGGTGGACTTATAGATCATCATCATCATCATCGTGTGCCTTCTCCGCAACGAAGGTTGGCTACCATGGATCGCCATTCTACTCTGTTTCTTGCTTTGATGGTGCAGGCTGTCATAGATTGACTTGACCATCTTTTGATGTTACTCGTCCATGTTAGTCTTGGTCTGCCTTTGCCTCTTTTACCTTGTATTTTTCCTTCCAATATTACTTTTAGTAGGCTGTTGTGTCTTTTAACATGCCCCAAAAATTTCATTTGTCTTGTCTTAATTGTATTTAGTAGTTCTCTTTTTATTTTCAGTTGTTTTAAAACTTCATCGTTTGGACTTATAGAGCTGAAGAATAAATGCTGCTTGTCTTGTGCACTCGCCTCGAAGTGTTCGGGTCTGGGTTTATACTTCACCCCTTATAGAAAAAAAACATTTCACTTTATTGGGATTCGGCTTCCACATTTGGCAAACTTAAAGATAGAGCATGGGCCAACACCAATTTAACACTCAGGACTAAGATTCAAATTAACCAAAGTTGTGTGCTTCTATACTTCTATACGGATCAGAAACTTGGACTACTTATGCAGGGCAGGAAAAAAGGTTAAAAAGCTTTCATGTACGTTGTCTTCGCAAGATTGTGACCATCAAATGGCAGGACAAAGTAACTAACTCTAATGTCTTACAACGAGCCAAACTCCCATCGATCATGGTAACACTGCATTCGTAGACTAAGGTGGCTGGGCCACGTAAGAAGAATGGCAAACAATCGTATTCCCAAATAAATATTGTCTGGCGAACTTAAGGACAGAAAGAGACCAAAGGACAGACCAGTGCTGAGATATAAGGATGTTTGCAGGGCTTCCTTGAGGGAATTTTCTATCAGTGAAAGTAACTGGGAAATTGTGGCTGCGGATCGTAGCACATGGAGAACAAACATAAAAAATAGCACAAAAACTTTCGCGACATTGCTGATGTCAAATTCAGAAGACAAAAGGCGCAAAAGAAAAGAGACAAGGCCGGGTACCGCGGGTACACCTTGCTCGTTCTGTGGATGGATCTGTCTGTCCAGGATTGGCAAATTCAGCCACGAGAGAAGATGTTCAGTAAAGCAGCACCGAGTATGAGATACTAATGCTTTACCAAACTACTGACTTATCATGATTGCTTGCTACCAACCGTCTGTCAAGACGCAAAAGGTCATATTATTATTATTACGTTGAGGTTAAATATTCGTCCAACTCAAACATTTAGGCTGCATTGCCACTAGGAAGGATCACATTTATAGGTATTAGCTAGTTCCACATGAGGTGGAAAGACGTAAACAATGGACAGGTATTAGCTAGTTCCACATGAGGTGGAAAGACATAAACAATGGACAGGTATTAGCTAGTTCCACATGAGGTGGAAAGACATAAACAATGGACAGGTATTAGCTAGTTCCACATGAGGTGGAAAGACGTAAACAATGGACAGGTATTAGCTAGTTCCACATGAGGTGGAAAGACGTAAACAATGGACAGGTATTAGCTAGTTCCACATGAGGTGGAAAGACGTAAACAATGGACAGGTATTAGCTACAGTTGTACATGTGGTGGAAAGATAAACAATGGACAGATATTAGCTACAATTGTACATGTGGTGGAAAGATAAACAATGGACAGGTATTAGCTACAGTTGTACATGCGGTGGAAAGATATAAAAAATGGACAGGTATTAGCTACAATTGTACATGCGGTGGAAAGACATAAACAATGGACAGGTATTAGCTACAGTTGTACATGCGGTGGAAAGATATAAACAATGGACAGGTATTAGCTACAATTGTACATGCGGTGGAAAGACATAAACAATGGACAGGTATTAGCTACAGTTGTACATGCGGTGGAAAGATATAAACAATGGACAGGTATTAGCTACAATTGTACATGCGGTGGAAAGATAAACAATGGACAGGTATTAGCTACAATTGTACATGCGGTGGAAAGATAAACAATGGACAGGTATTAGCTACGGTTGTACATGCGGTGGAAAGACATTTTAAAACATTGACAGATTCAACTTTTGTCACGTCTCAGAAAGCAGTTCTGAATTGTGAAAATTAGAGGAAAGTTAAGAAGATATTGCATATATGATTTTATAAGAAGACATCACATATATGATTATTTAAGAAGATATCACATACATGATTATATAAGAAGATATCACATATATGATTATATAAGAAGATATCACATATATGATTCATTAAGAAGATATCACATATATGATTCATTAAGAAGATATCACATATATGATTATATAAGAAGACATCACATATATGATTATTTAAGAAGATATCACATACATGATTATATAAGAAGATATCACATATATGATTATATAAGAAGATATCACATATATGATTCATTAAGAAGATATCACATATATGATTATATAAGAAGATATCACATATATGATTATATAAGAAGATATCACATATATGATTATATAAGAAGACATCACATATATGATTATATAAGAAGATATCACATATATGATTCATTAAGAAGATATCACATATATGATTATATAAGAAGATATCACATATATGATTATATAAGAAGATATCACATATATGATTATATAAGAAGATATCACATATATGATTATATAAGAAGACATCACATATATGATTATTTAAGAAGATATCACATACATGATTATATAAGAAGATATCACATATATGTTTATATAAGAAGATATCACATATATGATTATATAAGAAGATATCACATATATGATTCATTAAGAAGATATCACATATATGATTATATAAGAAGATATCACATATATGATTATATAAGAAAAGTGTCCCAACAATTGTTAAGATTACAGAAGATAAGCACAAACATAAAATATATAATTATCATCATCAGGTGCCAAACCGGTTGGCCTATGCGATCATCTCTCTCCATATCACCTCGTCCATCATACATATCATAATTTCAATCAGTGACCTTTTGTTATGCCATTTGGATAAGCTGTTCAATATTTTTTCTCTTGGTTTTCCTCTGCTCATCTTTCCATTCATTTTACCTGTTGTTATAATACTCTCATTGCGTTCTTTTCGCGTGACATGCCCAATAAATGTAGCTAAGGTTAATCACACAGCGGCAGGGAGCTAAAGTTAGTCTCTCCCCTCTCCCCTACCCAAACTAGTATCTACAAAATGGTCTGATAATTTAATATTTCCTTTGTCATTCAGTGCCGACCTACCTTTGGTTACTTACTGATCTGACAGTCGATAATGAAGTAGCAGTTATTGGCGTTATTGAGTCTCTTAATAACAACAACTATATTAGCAATATGTCGTCTTGTCAAATATACCGTCCACGTAGTGACACTAATAAGTTACAACAGAGAATGGAACAGGTGTTGACTTTCGTGTGACGCACTACTAAGTTCTGTAATAACAAGGATTACTTACTGTGGGCAGGGGGTAGAGGAGCAGTCGACGTGGCAGGGGGCAGTCGACGTGGCAGAGGGGCAGCCAACGTGGAAGAGGGACAGTCAACATGGCAGATAGGGAAATGGTGTCACAAAGTAAAGTTGCTACAGTAAAACCACGGTGCCCATAAAGAGAAAACAAAAAAAAACTGTGTACCAAAACGACCAGAAGAAATGGGAAACTAAGAGAATTAGGTACAAGGGAAGACCTCACGCCTGATGCCAAGCATTTCCAATATAGCATTGCCTGTGGTCACGTCAAAAACTAGCACGCCACTTCTCTATCATTCGCCTGACATGAGATGCTGATAGAACAAGTTGCTAGTAACAACCCATTTAACTGTTACCTGAATCCCTTGGAGCGTCAACATAAAGAGTTGTTCACGAACTTTTTCCATTCTTCCTTGTTTCATGCCTGTCTCTTTGATGTATCAACCAATTTTTTCCTTTGTCTACCTACGTCATTTACTTTTTACCTGTATTCTTCAAAATGGTCTTGGCCAGGTGCCCAGACGTTGTTATGTGCCAGTTGTAACATTATTTCTTTCGTTAACGTAATCTCTTTATTTTCCTTTCAGATTCCGCATTTTTAACGCCCATGTTTCACAAGCATATAGGATTACCGATACAGTACTATAGTCCGTTCAGATTCGTTTGCCTAGACATTAATTTATTTTTTCAAAAACTTATTGTTCATTTGCATTGATCTTTTGAAGTTAGGTTTAGAATACTAATGTCGCTATAAAAATATTTTTTTATCAAAGAAATATGATCCAGTTTCAAAGATGCCTTATTTAACCTATATTTAAAAAAAGTTAATCGATATTATAAACACCGGCGGGATTATGTAGATGCTTACATCTCACAGCTGATTCTTTAACATATAGGCATGACCTTCACGGCTGAATGCGCACCGTCCTAAAATAGTTATGTTTCCACTATAAATTTTTATAAAGAAATGTTACATATGAAATTTCCCGTTTAGCACAAAATGACATTTAGCCGAAAATTATGTGACGTCAAAATCACGGCCGTAGACTCGAGTTCGAGTCATAATTCAGAGGCAAATCTCAATATTTACAGAAAGGAGGCGGCACTATCCATATTATCTTCTGCAAGTCTATGTGAGAATGAATATAAAGGCAAAATATTTTACTGAGCATAACATTGCTATAAAGATTTATCAATACTTCTGCAGAGAGCGTAAAAAGGGACATCTTTATTGTTCTTTATCAAACCCTGAGAAGAGAACAATGCATATTTTAGGTTTGTGTAAACGTTCATTTGATCGAATAGTTAAAGGAAGCGGATATTTATTGCCAACAAATGCAAGAAAGCAAGGAAGGAAAGAAACGTTAGACAGTTTTGATAAGGACCTAGTAAAAAGAGAAATCTGTCGAATGTTTGATATAAACGAAGAAGTGACACTTAGAAAGTTGAAGCTTTGGCTGAAAACTAACAACGACATTGAAATATCAAAAACTTCATTATGGAAAATATTAAGAAGTGCAGGCTTCACCTTTAGAAAGTATGCTGGTGGAAAAAACATTATTTGTGAGAAGCCACATCTAGTAGCTCTTAGAAGCAAGTATTTACGTGAAGTGAAGGAAATGCGCGAAAATGATTATGATATTGTTTATTTAGATGAAACTTGGATCAACGCTCATCATACAAATGAAAAGGAATGGCAGTTAGCAGATGGAAGTATTAAAAGATCAGTACCAAGCAGTAAAGGGCAACGTTTGATAGTTGCACATTCAGGTAGCAGACATAATGGGTTGTTGCAGAATGCTCATCTCGTTTTCATTTCAAAATCCATAGACAATAGAGACTACCACTCCGAAATGAATGGGCACATATTTAAAGACTGGATCGAGAAAAGTATCCTTCCAATATTAGATCGACCTTCTTGTCTGATAATGGACAATGCTTCATACCATAACGTAGTTAACGTAGAAGATAGAATCCCAACATCATCAAGTACAAAAGATGCAATCAAAACGTGGCTCATAAAAGAACACATACAAGTTAACGACAGCTACTTGAAACCCGAATTGCTTAGCCTTGTAAAACAGACACAACGTACAAAGATATTTAAAATAGACAAGTTAATTCAAGAACATGGCCATAGATGTTTGAGACTACCTCCATATCATGCACACTTAAATCCTATAGAACTAGTTTGGGCAAAAGTTAAAGGACACGTAGCAAATACAAATAAAACTTTCAAATTATGCGATGTTGAGACACTTACAAATCAGGCTCTATCAAATATAAATAAAGACTACTGGGTAAAATGTGAGGATCATGTGTTACGACAAGAAGAGGAATATTGGAAAAAGGATGGTTTGTTGTTTGTTCAGCCGAAAGCAGTAATCGACCTATTTGACTCGTCTGATTCTGAATGATCATTACTCTGATTAAGTCTACAGATAAATAGTTTGATTTGCAAACTTTCCTAGTTGATTTGTTAAACAGTTTATTGTTCAAGACCACCCAAGCAATCAAAAATATGTTATAAGCAAACCAACAACCATTACTTTGAATGGAAGCCTGCTTGAGTCAGTACAGAAGTTCAGCTATCTTGGATCCACTATTACAGCCACACTTTCCTTAGATGGGGAACTAAATGTACGTATTTGAAAGGCAGCGACAACATTTGGGAAACTCACACCAAGAGCATGGAACTATATCAAATTGACTCTACGAACAAAAGTTCTATATATAATTTAAAATTTGTATACTTGCCACCAAGTAAAATTTTATGGACACGCCTATGGGTCATCGTTGCACTAGATTACTGTAAAACATTTTGATTAGGGTCAAAATAATAGTTACATGGGCAAAGATCAAAGGAATTCGCCGCTTTAAGAAAACCGTTATAGCTAGACATCGAGTAACACATATGTTCTCGTGACATGGACATTTTAACACCGTATGCCAAAAATCATGTGAAATCATCAAGAACTTTTTGAATTATAAATCATAACATCTCGGCAAACGAATCTGAACGGACTATAATATCATATGTTGGTGCAATCGACTGATCTTGTTTTTTAAGTTGATAGTAGCCTTGCCAAAGCTTCTGTCGTCTCTGACATTTCAGTATTGATTTACATTTTGGCATCAGCGTTATCAATGATGAATTATTTATTTTAAAGTTCCTCTATGAAGCTTGCACATGTATGTGAGTGTGTGCGCATATTTATGAGCAAATATAACTATAGATCATTTGATATTAATTTCTGCAAAAGGGGGTGACTTATGGAACTAAAGAACGTCATACCAGAAGCACAATTGAGAAATAAGGACTTTGAAGTATATGACACATCGCTGTTTAGGCTGTACAAACGTTTAGCTGAACTGGAGTCATCAGTCGCTGAACACTGTGGGACTTACTGAAGAGAGGATCTGAGCATCTATGGACATGTTCGGCGTGCAATGATGATGATCTACAAATAACTAAATAACCCAAACGTTTAGCGGATGACCGGTATTGCCAGAACAGAGCTATAATCTGGACAGATGAAAGAAATGGGCAACCAACATAGAACTAGCACAGTTAGTCGTTGCGTGTTGATGGATATTTTGAGGAGATGATCAGAGCACCTATTGTTTAAAAAAATACAAACCTTTACGGCATTTTCTCATTACTGGGACCTGCCAGTGGGAATTGTAGGACCGGAACATATAGGCAGTTTGTTCAGTGCAGTCGCCACGAGGTGTTCAGGTTTTATTATTGTTTACACCCCGAAAGTAAAACCTATCGACCCTACCGGGGTTCGAACCCACGTTCTCCTTCATTCCACCCCCACCCCAAATGCCCGTTCACCTACTGATATGTCGAGAGTGCATTGATGATTCTAACATAATATTTAACATAGCATTTAACATAACATTTAACATAACATTTAACATAATATTTAACATAACATTTAACATAACATTTGAGAAAACTAGTTTTGGAATGGACTTTCAAGCATATCGTGAATACAAAGCAAAGATTTTTAAGACGGACAGTAAACCTTCAGGTCAGTTAGACGTACCATAACTTCAGTAGACGTACCATAACTTCAGTAGAAGTACCATAACTTCAGTAGAAGTAGCATAACTTCAGTAGACGTAGCATAACTTCAGTAGACGTAGCATAACTTCAGTAGAAGTACCATAACTTCAGTAGACGTAGCATAACTTCAGTAGACGTAGCATAACTTCAGTAGACGTAGCATAACTTCAGTAGACGTAGCATAACTTCAGTAGAAGTAGCATAACTTCAGTAGACGTAGCATAACTTCAGTAGACGTAGCATAACTTCAGTAGAAGTACCATAACTTCAGTAGACGTAGCATAACTTCAGTAGACGTAGCATAACTTCAGTAGACGTAGCATAACTTCAGTAGAAGTACCATAACTTCAGTAGACGTACCATAACTTCAGTAGAAGTACCATAACTTCAGTAGAAGTACCATAACTTCAGTAGACGTACCATAACTTCAGTAGAAGTACAATAACTTCAGTAGAAGTACCATAACTTCAGTAGACGTACCATAACTTCAGTAGAAGTACCATAACTTCAGTAGACGTACCATAACTTCAGTAGAAGTACCATAACTTCAGTAGACGTACCATAACATCAGTAGAAGTACCATAACTTCAGTAGAAGTACCATAACTTCAGTAGAAGTACCATAACTTCAGTAGACGTACCATAACTTCAGTAGACGTATCATAACTTCAGTAGAAGTACCATAACTTCAGTAGAAGTACCTACGATGTTGACTAATAACCACTAACGGAAGCTACGAGAATGAAAACCTTTTGCTTTACTGGACTGTCAACGACCATACATTTGTCTGTTTGCAGCTATAGCGCTACACGTGCTGTCTAAAATGGCACAGAACACATTACACAGGTGGCTCCGTAAGGCTGACGTGCTCAGCTCACATTTGAAACTATAGCTTGTTTCATAACTCGTGCCCAACTTTTAAAATCGATAGCTTTTTAACCGCTTGTTGTAAGTTGTTCAAAAGTTGCATGTAAAGTTATAATGATTAGAACCCAACAGGGAATTAATTTCATTAAAAAAAACATTTGGTTATTATTGTTGCTTATTTGATTTATATAAATTTATAACGACCCATTGATGTAGTCAAAACTTAATGTTTACAGTATTTTAAGTTAAAAATAGCGAGCAAAAATCCATACACGGTAAAATTGACGTGTTGCACGCTTTCGCCGTGGTTTTGTGACACAATTAGACACTTGAGAAATTGTGTGTTCCATTTCCGTTCATTCAGAGGTGGAGACGTGGCACGGTAACATTTATCATGAGTCTTAAAAAGAAATTCTGCAGTTTACAAAACATCGCAATAAAAATGTATAACTATTTTGCAAAGAGGCTAAACCAGGAAGATTATTTCATTCTTTAGAAAACCCTGAGAATAGGACAAGACACATTTTGGATTTATCTAAACGGTCATTTAATCGCTGGATTCAAGCACGTGACCGTCAATATTCAAAATATACAAAATCACAAGGAAGAGCAAAAATGTTGGATAATTTCGACAGTGAACTTATTAGAAGTGAAATTCGCAAAATGTTGGGCATGAATGAAACTGTTACAATAAGAAAATTAAAAGTTTCGCTGAAAAAGAACAACAGTATTGAAATATCAAAGTCTACATTATGGAGGAATGTGAGAGCTGCAGGCTTTACATTCAGAAAGTATTCCAATGGACCAAACATCATCTGTGAGAAGCCACATATAGTAGTCATGAGAAGCAAGTACTTACGTGAAGTAAAAGAGGTGCGCAAGCAAGGTTATGATATTGTGTACTTGGGTGAAACATGGATCAATGCTCACCACACTAACCAAAGGGAATGGCAGTCATCAGATGGAAAGATTAAGTGATTAATACCTAGCAGCAAAGGACAGCGCTTGATAATTGCTCATGCAGGACGTCGACAACATGGACTAATACAGAATGCAGAGCTCATTTTTCTTTCAAAATCCATAGACAATCGGGATTATCACTCTGAGATGAATGGTCACATATTTAGACATTGTATTGAAAATTCTGTTCTCCCATCACTAGATCGACCATATTGCCTAATAATGGACAATGCAGCGTACCACAACATTGTTGCACTTGAAGATAAAGTCCCGACGTCACCCAGTACAAAAGATGCTATTAAGATATGGCTCACAAAGGAGCACATACAATTTAATAACATGTACTTAAAACCTGAATTACTATCTCTAGTAAAGCAAAAACAAAGGACAAAGATTTTTCATATAGATAAGATTATCCAAGAGCATGGTCATATAAGTTTGAGGCTGCCACCTTACCTATCTATCTATTGACCTTTCGAGCCGTAACCGGCCCATAGGGCGTAGACCAAGATACACCTTCTCCTTTATGAATTTTTTGTTCTAGCAGTTTTCTTTTAAAGATATTTTATCAAATCTCGCCATCTGTCTCTGTTCTGTGCAAGCAGTTCTATCTCATTGAGGGAGCCGATTCCTGCTGCTCTTGCCTCTCTCATCAATGTTCTTCTCAGTGTCTCCCTGGGTCTTCCTCTTTTTCTTTTACCTGTTGTTTCCCATATGAGGGCTTGCTTTGCTATTCGATTATTATCTCTTCTCATCACATGTCCAACGTATGACCATCGTCTTTTCTTTATTACTGAAGATATTAGTGGTTGATTGGCGATTTCTCTAATTTCCTCGTTTGTTTTGAATTCGTTCCATTTTATACCAAGTATTTTCCTTAGACATTTATTTTCGAATGCGTTCAACTTTGTTTCTATATCTCTTGTTGTTTTCCAGCTTTCACACGCATACGTAAGGGTTGATAGTACATTTGATTTGAATAGCCTAAGTTTTGTGTCTGTGCTGATGAGTTTTGATTTCCACAACTTTTCAAGGCTTCTGAAAGACATTGCTGCTTTAGCCATTCTGATTCTAATTTCTTTGCTCGTATCCCCTTCTCGATCAATGTGACTTCCAAGATATATAAAGTGATAGATCTCTTCTACTGGTTTGTTTTCCATGTATATTTTGTCACTTGTTGGAATTAAACTTTTCATGACTTTAGTCTTTTCATGATTGACCTCAAGCTCAATTTTGCTGGCTATTGATGATAGTTCATTTGTGTTTTCCTGCATCGTTTTTATCTGACTCCTTACCATGCTCATTTAAATCCAATAGAACTAATCTGGGCAAAATTAAAAGGACAAGTGGCAGATGAAAATACAACATTCAAATTATGCGATGTAAAGACTCTTGCTAATCTCGCTTTATTAAATATAGACAAAGATTATTGGGCTGAATGTGAAGACCACGTCTTAAAACAGGAAGAGGAATATTGGAAAAATGATGGTTTGTGGAATGTTCAACCCCAAACAGTTATTAATCTTTTAGACTCGTCTGATTCAGAATGAAAGTATATAGCCCCCAACAATGTTGGCCCCTATATTACCTTAAATTAGTTCAACAAACGGTCCTTTTCAGGACCACACAACTATGAAAATTGGACATACAGGTATACCTTGATATTATCGTCCGTCCTCGAACTGAGAAGACAATAATTCTCCTGGTATTTCCCCATTACGGCCACGTCTTTACCTAGTGAAAATTAATCATAGACCAGCAACTGCGGTAATTTCTATTATTTAGGGGTTCACAATTTACAATTTTGACAAACATCAAAGAAATTCGCCGCTTTAAGAAAACTGCAGCTGCAAGATATTTGTTAAATATACATTTAAAGGGTCTTTTGCATTCTAATAACATTTGAAAAATTTCAACAGTTTTTAACAAACGGTTATTGAACAATAGCGTTTTGAAGTTGGGCAAGTGATTTGAAACGAGCTATAATCTTTTTCGAAGTCTTTTTTTTAATCGAAGCGCCCCCCCCCCCCTCCCCCAAAGCGATCTTTGAATTGTAAAAAGGGGTAGCGGAGATGCTCGAAATAAGGATATATAGTGTTCAAGCTGCACACTGAAAAGAGCTACTGGCTGCTGAGGATTGACAAGAGTAGGGTGTATGCCACAGCTGGGTCAAAATTAAAAACAAAAAAAGTATAGCTTCTATAATCGTTACGTTAATTAATAAGCTTATATATCTCTCTCTGCGATCAAGACTCAATCAGCGTAGGATTCCAGACTCTCACATGAAGTCAGCTGTCTGTTTAAGTGAATTGATCGACCCCACAGACAGAACATCATAATTAGAGTCTGTTAGATCCACTCTTATTGAATACCTGTTAAAAGGTTGCACTGTGTTCTGCGCCAGTAGCCCAGTGCATCCGATTTCAGCCAGCATTTTATTCAGGTTTGCTTTCCTTAGCCTTTGATTGTCCCCAATCTTCCTGCAAGGCAGCAGATTGTCTTTTCTGTAAAGGGATTTTGCCCTTAGATGGTCGGCCCTCCCAGGTTTACGAGCACCATCTGCCCGAGTCACTAGAGGTGACTAACACAGACAAGCGCACACAAAGATATGAGATATGACTAACACAGACATGCACGCACAAAGATATGAGATGTGACTAACACAGACATGCTCGCACAAAGATATGAGATGTGACTAACATAGACATGCACACAACGATATGAGATGTGACTAACACTGACATTCACACAACGATATGAGGCATGACTAACACTGACACACACCAAAATATGAGATGACTAAACACAATCATGCACACACAAAAATATGAGACATGACTAACATAGATATGCACACACAAAGGTATGAGATGTGACTAACATAGACATGCACACACAGATATGAGATATGACTAACACAGACATGCACGCACAAAGATATGAGACATGATTAATACTCAATATAGCCATAGTCTTGATAACAAAGCAAAGAGACTATAGAAATACATCCAGACACTCCATGGAGGAACATGCTCATGTTGTGGACATCATTGCCTGTAACGAAATCAAAGAAGTTGTTTCTGGGTCTGTTCTTCAAACTTTGGCTTTGAATTCTGTAGGAAAAGGTTCGAAACGAAAAGATAGCGATATTTTCTATCATCATCATCAAGTACCGGACCTACTGGCGTAGGTGATCATGTCTCTCCACAACTTTCGATCTCGGCAGCTATTTATCATTTCTGTTGTTGACCTTCTGCCAAGCCATTCTCTTAAGCTGTCTGGTATTTTTCTCTTTGCTTCCCTCTATCTCTTCGTCCCTAAATTTTTCCAGTTGTTACAATATATTCCAGTTGTTTTCTTCTCATTACATGGCCAAAAAATGATGACTGTTTCTTCCTAATATTGGAAATTAGCTCTCTTTTTGCTTTGACCTCTCTCAGAACATCTTCATTACTCTTCTTAGCTGTCCATGGTACTCTCAACATTCTTCTGTAAAACCACATTTCTACAGACTCCAGTGATTTTCTAGTCCTATCGCATCCATATGTTAAGACTGGCTCTACGTAACATTTAAGAACTCTTTTTTTCTTGTTTCTCTTGTCAAAAATGGATTGCATAAGCTATAGATATTCTCTATAGCACCTTATATAAGGTAGATAATCATGTACATTTTCGTTAGTGCGAAGCAATCGTATATAACCTCCCTTTTATACTGGAAATATTTTCCTTCTTTCTTAATTTTTCATTTATTCCTTCCTTCCTTTCTGCCATCTTCAGTGTTCCGATTAGTGTTACACTTTCAGTTAAAATTTTTGCTGTTTTATGATCTTTCTATATTTGTTGTTGTTTTCTACCTGATAAAGGCTTTTGCTGAAGCGTCGTTGTTTGTCTTGTCTCTTTAGCTACTCGATACAATTTTGTCTTTATCTTGCATGTTCACTGCGGCTCCAATCGAGGCCCCGAATAATAATTAATATTTTATTTTTGCGCTGATCTCTTTCACTAGAAACTCCAGTATTGGGAAAATTCTGAGAAGACGATAGTTTATAATGCTGAAGATCATATCCACTCACTCATGGAGTGGTAACACAATGCAGTTTACCTCGTAGACAGTCCAACCTTGAAAACCTCACCGCTCTACGAAAGTTCTGAACACTGATTCAACAGGATCTTCCTAAAACCGCTAGTAGTCAAGCTCCTACCAGAGGTCACTGTCTAGTTTAGTTTAGTTTAGTCGCCGGTTTATCCGAACATAGAACAGTCCGTAAGTGCACAGATGACCTCCTCAGCTAACCCCGCAATGTTAAGCGAATGAGAAATACAGGCCATCCCCAGTTCTCGTTGTATCTCTCATAACTTGAAGTTCTCAGCACCGAGGCTGAGGTTTTAATCACGAACATCATCAGGATCTCCATCTCGCTCTATTTCTTTAGAGCGTCGGGGGTTTACGACTTGTCCATCGAAAGTCCACATGTTCCACAATGGCACAGTATACACACAGTGTGTCAAACAATGGATGTACCCACAATGGCACAGTATACACTCAGTGTGTCAAACAATGGATGTACCCACAATGGCACAGTATACACTCAGTGTGTCAAACAATGGATATACCCACAATGGCACAGTATACACACAGTGTGTCAAACAATGGATGTACCCACAATGGCACACACACAGTGTGTCAAACAATGGACGTACCCACAATGGCATACACACAGTGTATCAAACAATGGACGTACCCACAATGGCATACACACAGTGTGTCAAGCAATGGACGTACCCACAATGGCATACACACAGTGTGTCAAGCAATGGACGTACCCACAATGGCATACACACGGTGTGTCAAACAATGGATGTACCCACAATGGCACACACACAGTGTGTCAAACAATGGATGTACCCACAATGGCACACACACAGTGTCGTCAAACAATGGATGTACCCACAATGGCACACACACAGTGTCGTCAAACAATGGATGTACCCACAATGGCACACACACAGTGTGTCAAACAATGGATGTACCCACAATGGCACACACACAGTGTGTCAAACTATGGATGTACCCACAATGGCACACACAGTGTGTCAAACAATGGATGTACCCACAATGGCACACACAGTGTGTCAAACAATGGATGTACCCACAATGGCACACACAGTGTGTCAAACAATGGATGTAACCACAATGGCACACACACAGTGTGTCAAACAATGGATGTACTCACAATGGCACAGTATACACACAGTGTGTCAAACAATGGATGTACCCACAATGCTTGACTCACTAAACAGTCTGCAGCCAGGTGCACATAATCCTTAATGTGGAATCTTCACTTGACTTTCCACATCGATTCACATGACTTTCCACATCGATTCACATGACTTTAGACTTTGGAAAGGATTGACGTTACCGCAGACGGACATTCCCCTATCTGCTACGTCCCCGTTCCAGCAACCAACTGTTCATCCTGATTGTTCATATTGTTCTAGGGAACATGTCACGTTTTGAAAAAAAAGGTGCGCAGCTCATGATGCACACTTCTGGGTTGCTATCACGGCTATTGTCGGCGGCACGATCTCCATGCATCAGTAGAATCCGAGAAGACCGCCTGGACAGTGAGAGTTCCACCAGAAACGCTGTCCCAGGCGAAAATTTAAAGTAATCAAAGCAGACGTGGCCAAAATATATTTATTATCATGGCAAACTGGCAAATAGTGTCAGGTATCAAGCGTGACTACGAGCCAACCTGAAAGATTGCACTCATAATTCATTTTTCTTTTAATGAACCTCAGTGCTGAGACATGTCAAGAAAATAAACTGTCTTTAAGCTGCACTTGAAAGTTCTCTGGACAGATAAAAAGACCAATGAGGAAGTTCTCAAAGAGGCCAACACAAAAAGGTAGCTCTTAAAAAACATCAGAAAGAAGCACAACATTTTTTGGGCACATCATGAGAAGAGGAAAGTTGGAATACTTGGTTACAACTGGCAAAATAAAAGGAAAGAGAGATCGCGGACGACAAAGAGAGAAAATACTGGATAGCTTGGTGTCATGGCATGGAAAACAGTCAACAACAGAACTGATACGATGCCTTGTAGATAGAAGATTGTGGAGGGACATGATCGCCTACGCCATCCGGCAGGGTACATGATGATGATGATGTCTCTTTTTCCCCTCCCCCAATTGTTCTCACTATCCTATTATTCCTCCACAATCTAATTTTACCAGCTTACTTCGTTCAAGGACATGTTAGGTCCCTTTAATATCAATAATTTATGAAGATATGTCCAGTCACACTTTTCCCTTTCAAAGGGCGCCTCGGTTGCCTGGTTATGAAAACCAACCGACTGGACTACCGACGTTCGGACAACCCTTGTTGGAAAAAAATATTAAAAAAAAGAACAATTTGTTTGATAAACAGTTTAAAGAGAGAGAAAAAGACGAGATAAAATAGGCTACACCCTTGACATAACAACGCCTTGCTCATTCTGCCATTGGCAAAATAGGCTACACCCTTGACATAACAACGCCTTGCTCATTCTGCCATTGGTAAAATAGGCTACACCCTTGACATAACAACGCCTTGCTCATTCTGCCATTGGTAAAATAGGCTACACCCTTGACATAACTCCGTGCTCATTCTGCCATTGGCAAAATAGGTTACACCCTTGACATAACAACGCCTTGCTCATTCTGCCATTGGCAAAATAGGCTACACCCTTGACATAACAACGCCTTGCTCATTCTGCCATTGGCAAAATAGGTTACACCCTTGACATAACAACGCCTTGCTCATTCTGCCATTGGCAAAATGAGCTGCAAGAAAAGTTGGTTGTCAATTGAAGGCAAACATTCACTTGCTTACAATAGGCTATGAAGACACAAAAGGCGATATGAAATACGGGAGTGATTGCAGCAGGAAAGCTGGCAATGGATGAATAGATGGCAACAAGCAAATGTTGACAGTTTTACATTGTAGGAAGATGACACATGACATTGTTTAACACAACAAAAAAGCTTCTACATGAAGAAGCACAAAACAAAAACTAACAAATAAGACAAAATATAAATAAAATAAAAGCAATAATATAAGAATGCATTGTACACACACATCATCATCATCAAGTACCGGGCCTGCTGGCGTAGGTGATCATGTCTCCCCACAACTTTCGATCTCGACAGTTATTTATCATTTCTGTTGTTGACCTTCTGCCAAGCCATTCTCTTAAGCTGTCTGGTATTTTTTCTCTCTGCTTCCCTCTATCTCTCCGTCCCTCAATTTTTCCAGTTGTTACAATATATTCCAGCTGTACCCTTCTCATTACATGGTCAAAAATGATGATTGTTTCTTCCTAATATTGGAAATTAGCTCTCTTTTTGCTTTGGCCTCTTTCAGAGCGTTTTCATTACTCTTCTTAGCTGTCCATGGTATTCTCAACATTCTTCTGTAAAACCACATTTCTACAGACTCTAGAGATTTTCTTGTCTGTTGTCTTATTTTCCATGATTCACATCAATATGTTAAGACTGGCTCTACGTAACATTTAAGAACTCTTTTTCTTATTTCTAGTGTCAAAAATGGATTGCATAGTATCTTCCTCATTTTTGGGAAAGCTGCTTTTGCCTGAGCCATTCTGCATCTCACCTCTTGTGTACATGTTCTGTCTGAGGTTAACAAAGTTCCCAAATTTTAAATTCATTTACCTGTTTTAATATTGTTCCACTTGTCTTTATTTTGCACTGAGGTGATGTCTTTTTCTTTGTTGTTACCATTACTACTGTCTTTTTGCTATTAAGGCAGAGTCCTTTATTTTTGCTTTTTTTCACTATAATGTCTAACATTTCTTGTAACTCATTTTCACTCTTAGCGATTAAGACTGTATCATCAGCACACATACATAATTAAAGATAACAAATATTAAAATACAACAAGAGTAGTTCTTAACCATGAATTTATTTGCAAAATCAATATATCACAATTTACAATTCATGTAATACCTGCTACTGGCAACATATTTTTGTGAGTGGTGAGCTCATACAAGATTATTCACTAACACATCAAACACACCCTCTTGTATCTATTGGCAAACTAACAAGTTACTGATCATTACAACATCACACAACCAAGTGTTCTATTTGTCCACCATGTTAATGTACTAAGGTCAAGAAGTCGGGTTCGATCCAGCTTGACGGCTTCCAGGTTCACCCAGCCTTAAATGGGTACCGGGTTTTTTCTGGGAAAGTAAAGTGGCACGGGCGTAATACCAACCACATCAACAAAAAATCATGTGCCGAAGGTCTATAAAAATTATGGTCACTAACACCATATTCCCTATACACCACTTGGCGTGATGGGGGCTCTACTTTTTTTTTTTTTTATGTACTGACAATATAGTCTCTCAATGAATCTTTTTCTTTAAGATCAACAAGAAAAATAAAACAATTCAGGGAGAACCCACATCTACTATTACAAACTGCCGCAACTTTTTCAGGTCAGAAAAACAAACTATAATCACATTTTCTGTATAAGCTAGAGGATATAACACATTTTCTATATAAGCTAGAAGTTATAACACATTTTCTGTATAAGCTAGAAGTTATAACACATTTTCTGTATAAGCTAGAAGTTATAACACATTTTCTGTATAAGCTAGAAGTTATAACACATTTTCTTCTACAGTTTGGCTTATTTTTCCATCAATTTTAACATAATAGCTTGTAAACGTAGCTCCCCCCCCCCCCCTCTTACATCATTGAACAGGTCACCTATCCCTGTACTGTGCTTCAATTCATAAACATCAACACACAAAATTGAAAATCAAAATGTGTGAACTGTCTGTTCTCCATTGCTGCTTTTCCACCAACTAGACTGTGGCCGGATTGAGTGTCTCACCGAAGTGGAGGCTGACTTCATTTGTTGGGGACAGCGATTATTGTTGTGGCATGCTCATTAATCATGAAGTCCAGGCGGATTTAGCATGGGTGCATGGAGATTATGCTGCCCGTAACTGTAGTCTGGAAGTGTCCATTTTAAGCTGCATGCCATTTATCCAGAACACTGCACGCTCAATAGAATAGTATGAACGGAAGAACACACCATTTTCACAGAACACGATGTCGGTTGATGGAACAAGGGATGAGCAAATGCCCTACCTGCAATGAAGCCATTCTGTTCAAAATCTAAAGTCATTTTGTTGCACTATTTTTAACAATAAGATTACAAAGACTATAACACCGCAGTAATTTTTACAACTTCCAATAAATTATGATATTTTGAAAATACATGAACAAAGTGCTACAAAAACATAAAAGGATTACAAGCTTTCTGATCTCTAATGCAACACACTTGCTCTGGTTAACAGTTTGTTAAAGCCATTTTTCATCTCTTGCCAACACTGTCATCAACTCATTGAATCCACCTGAAGAAAATTCTCAAAACAAAATCTGCAACTAAGAATTGATCAAGAGGAACTATCAAGAGGTGAGATGAAGTGGAACAATCAAGAGGTGAGATGAAGTGGAGCAATCAAGAGGAACTATCAAGAGGTGAGATGAAGTGGAGCAATCAAGAGGAACTATCAAGAGGTGAAATGAAGTGGAACAATCAAGAGGAACTATCAAGAGGTGAGATGAAGCGGAACAATCAAGAGGAACTATCAAGAGGTGAGATGAAGCGGAACAATCAAGAGGAACTATCAAGAGGTGAGATGAAGTGGAGCAATCAAGAGGAACTATCAAGAGGTGAGATGAAGCGGAGCAATCAAGAGGAACGTACACTGCGATAGCAGACAGATATTTGAATTTGACCTGTCATTTGCTGAGAAGAGATCCAGAAACAATGATAAAAACTGCCTTAAAGTGGTTCTAGAGAAAAGGAGAGGCAGGCCAAGGACAACCTGAAAACATAATTGTGGGTAGGCCAGACAAGGGGCACCCTATAAAGAATGTTGAAGGGCTGCACAAAGTAGAACTTGCCCTACATGTCAGAGTGTACAAACTACTCATAATTTGCTAGTCTGTGATCAAGAATAAAGAAGACAGTATTTAGGAGAACCTCCACATTTTAAGAAATATATTTTTAGTACCCATTTCATTCAAATAT
This sequence comes from Megaustenia siamemsis, assembly GCA_032433765.1. Classification (NCBI taxonomy): domain Eukaryota; kingdom Metazoa; phylum Mollusca; class Gastropoda; order Stylommatophora; family Ariophantidae; genus Megaustenia; species Megaustenia siamemsis. The sequence continues at coordinate 21,676,129 of JAVIAB010000160.1, read as the reverse complement.
CCAATGGCACATTCTAAAGTTGAACATGGCCAGTATCATGCCAGGCTATGGTATACTTTCCTCATGGCTGTTTGGTTTCCCACTCTGCTATTCATCCCTGATGTTATGTCTTCCATTTTTTAACCTTTCCACTAATTGATGCACTCTCCCCTGACTCAAACATGCTGTCTGTAGATTGAACCTTCATTTTTCAAAATTAGATTTCCTGTTTCGCACCCTCTGACCTAAACAAAATTAACAATGCCTCCTTGCTCCATCTGCAAGCATAAACAGTCCCATTCTCATAACTCATATATGGTATTGTTAATGAGAGCCATTTATGTCATGAAATGACAGGTTTTTCATTGTGCGCACTTTTTTCATGAATGTATAATAGAATAAAATAAAGAAATCCAAGCTGTTACCTACACCCCCCCCTCTCCTCTCTCACTCACTCTCTCACACCCACCCACCACATCACCCTAATCAGATTTCTTTTCAATTGTTTTCTGAAAGTGCAATCTCAAAAGTAGTTTCAAAGAGTCACAAATGTTGATATTAAGCCACTAAATACAAAAAGATCCTTCTGCTAACTCAAGTGCCAGTATATAAATCAGATAATAATTTGGATGAATGTCTGTCTCTGAATTTTTTGCCTAACAGCAAAAGCACAATAGACATGTGTAACTGCATCTTCAAATTTACAACTAAGATAATTATGGCATAATAAGTTGGCATAACACAGGCTTGTCTTCCCTGTCTAGACAGAAGCAATCCGCTGATTGTGTAAATGTTACAGTAATAATGGATATTAATGGATGCATTTAGTCATTTCTATTCCTAGATTTATGAAAATCATTTATCTCTGTTGCTTGATGAGTGATAATTGTTTCTCTTGAATAATTTGTTTCATAAACATCTTTTTTTTTAAAAAAAAACCTATTTAGGAAGAATAATATTCTGAAATTGGGGAAAAACACAACTGATACTGAGAATAGAAGCAACAAAAGGAATAAACTGTACAATTAACATCAATTGAGTAATAATCATGTGAAAACTGATACAAAAAGATCAATAAACGACAGAATCTCTTTCCCAACACTGTACTAACAATGTCAAACATGGACAGAATAAGACACACAAAATATCATCAATGATCACCATCTAGCTTGTATCAGTAAGAACTTTACTCCCACGACAGATATTGTGAAATTTTCTCTGTTCTGCGCGAGATGGTCAGCTTTTTGCAGGAGTCAATACCAGCTCGTCTGTGATATCTTGCATCCTTCTTCTTCTTGGCTTTCACTTTCACTTCATTTACTTGGAACTATGCCCTCCATAATTATCTTCTCTATGTAAATGAGAAAAGAGATACCACAAAAAAATTTAAACATAACAAGTAGAGATTAAATCAAGAATGAAAGATAGAAAAAGAGTTGGTGAAACAAGAAGAGACTAAATAAAGATATAAAAAGAGTAAATATAACCAGAAGAGACTAAATCAGGAATGAAGATAGAAAATAAGTAGATGAATGTAACTCCAATGTTGATTCACATGAAGTAGCAAAATGAAATGGACATACAAAACAGGTGCCAGCAAACAACATTACAGCAATAAGCATTAGCAACACTTTGACACTAGAACAGTGAAAAAGAAAGAGCTTCCAATGGATTCATAAAATGTAATACAGAATATAAAACACCCCACAAACTATTTTGTAAGGAGTAAGTTAATTTCTATGCTTATTTGTCTCTTTTCAGAAAGATAAAGTGCACAAGCTGCTTATATATGCATGTAGGACATATCTCCCTCTCATTTCATCATCTCGTCTCTTATCCCTCTGTCCACTTCTCCTTAACTTACCTGTCCCAATCATCCTAGATGTAGTAATATTTATCTGTGTCTCATCGTGTGTTGTTGCCCTCATTTTCTGAAGAAGGTCGCAATGTCAATATTTTGTTGTGTTCCTTTTTAGGTAAAGCTGTCACCATACCTTACAGGATTGTACATTACACCCTACTACTGGCTCCTTGTTACCTGCTTTACCACAGCACTGCATTATTTCCCCTTTCCCTTCTTATATTTTACACTTCTCAGGTTTATTAGTAGGAGCTGTATCTTAAAATTTTAAAACTTGTTTTAAAAAAAAAAAGGAAAATACCACGAAACTCTCAAAGATGTTGATCTTTGATCACCTTGTTATGAGCATTAACTATTAAAATATAACCCACACATAAATGATTAATTTTGACTCAAAATTTTACTTTTTGTGTCTGGTGAAACAACTCCCATAAAATACCAATTTACAAAATGAGTTTCTAGACTCAAGGCAATTTCATTCACAAACAATGGAAAATTTCTAAGACTAGGACTAAATTACCACTTTGAGGTGAAAATAAGCAACTGTGAGTGAGGCAACCATGTTCAGACAACAGAACTATCTATTACTTCCTCTGATGATAAGCTTGTCTTCAGTTTCAACGCTCTATATAAATTGTTTTCTATCACAGAATACCATCTTTTCTTATGAGTCGGCAACATTTCTTTCTATCAACTTCAGTAACAACATTCACCTTAATACTTTTCCCCAGGAAAATAATTTTGGACTTGAGTCTTTATTCAGATAATGTTGGAACTAAAGAGTAATGAAAACATGAAAGAGACCCAAGTGAAAAGGAAGCTAATATCCCATATTAAGAAGGAAGAATCATAATTTTTTGGCCATGTTATGAGAAGGGAACAACTGGAATATATTGTGACAAGTGGGAAAGTTAAAGGACAATGAGATAGAGGAAAGCAAAGAGAAAAGATACCAGACAGCTTAGGAGAATGGCTTGACTGAATGTCAACAAGAGAAGTGATAAATAACTGTTGAGACCAAAAGTTGTGGAGAGACATGATCACCTACGCCAGCAGGCATGGATTTTTCATCTCAAAATCCGTTCCTCCTTGTGGATTGTCCTAATAAACAAAGTTATTATTTTTTTACATGCAAAATTGATGATGTGGCACGTTTCTTATAACTATACAGTTTACTTTACCTGCCCTCATGGACATATGACTGATATATAAGTCAAGTATCCTACATGTAGTCAATGAATGTGTAACTGCCATTTGGTAAAATGAACATGATCCTTCTTCTACCTTTCAGCTCCCTGTGGAGCATAGGTCTTCAACAAACACTTTCAGCTCCATGTGCAGCATAGGTCTTCAACAAACACTTCTAGCTCCCTGTGGAGCATAGGTCTTCAACAAACACTTTCACTCCCTGTGGAGCATAGGTCTTCAAAAAATACTTTCAGCTCCCTGTGGAGCATAGGTCTTCAACAAACACTTTCCAAGCCATTCTTTTTCTTGCCAAACTTTTTAAGATCGTTCCACGTCTTCCCCATTATTTTCATCACTGCTTCCATCTGTCTTCTCCTAGAATATTTTGATCTTCCTCTTTGTCTTTTTCTTCGGGGATTCCAAAAAAGGGCCTGGAGTGTAATACTCTCAGTTGGTTTCCACAGTGTGTCCTATCCAGCACAATCGTCTTTGCTTATCTCTTTATCCACTAGTATTTGACTGGTATTTTTCCATAACTTTATGTTAGTGATTTGGTCCTGCCATTTCCATCCTTTTATTCTGCGTAAGCATCTATTAAAGAAGGTCTGCATAAAGTGAAGATATGATACCTGGATCTATTTGATATAAAGAGTAATATACCATTCCCGTGGCAGATCCCGGTCTTCGGTATGTGTTTTTTTCTTAAAAGAATTATTATTTTGGTTACAGCTTTCAATTCTTCAAACATAACTTTGTCTCCAACTTAATTAAAAAACTCTGAGGTTTGCTACATTTGCTAATTTATTATTTCTGTTTGCCATGTACACAGTGCTAGGCAGAGATCCACATTTGTTTTACTCTTCAATTTATAGTTGGTTTCCTTACTTCTACAGGTCTTCCTGTTTGCTAACTTTATTTTTTTTACAATTTTTATGTTAAATTTTCTTCAATTGTGTTGTGTATTAAAATAAATGAAAATAAAATTATTAACTTTTCTCCACCAAAAATGAACCACATACTAGAGAGTGTGATCACGCCTTGGAAAGCTGACTCAACTAGCCTGCTAAACCAAGGGAGAGCAAACAACATTCTTGAAATTTTGGAGAGGTTAAGACTCATTCATCCATGTATGTAAAGTCTTGATCCATCAAACTGTGTGGATGACACTGAAGATGTCAATGAGTAGAGAGGCACTTCTAGCACTGAACTAAAGAGTGCAAAAAAGCACTTGAGACATATTACAAACCTTGGTCATACGCTGCATCTATCAACAGTTCCTTCAAACCGAAGGCAGGAAATAGGGCATATATTCCAGACTCTGCATGTTCAATGATCTTTGACATTAAGCATCAGACTTGGTAGAGGACCCACATTGTATCTCACCAAATGTTCATGTTCTGGGAGAGGCCCTCCACCTCAGCAGGGAAATTAAAGACTGCTGTTTTTGCTTCTCACCTCAGTGTTCTTTTTATTGTTTCTCTAGGTCTGCCTCTTTTTGTTTTGCCCTGTTTCCCATTTGAGGACTTGCTGTGAGATTCTCTTCTCATCACACGGTTGACATATAACCACCATCTTTTCTTCATTATAGATATTATTGCATGCATGGTCATTTCTTTTCTTTCTGCACTAGCGTACAAAGTGTTTTTCTGAGGTATTTACTTTTGAAAGCATCAAATTTATTTTATATTCCTTTAGTTGTTTTCCAGCTCTCATATACATAAGTAAGGGTGAATAAAACATTTTATCAGACTGTAACTTGAGAAGGCAAAGACAGTCATTTTGCTATGGTATCATAGACACGCGATTCACAGATAGGTATCGTAATCTAGGGTTAACTCACGGAGTTGGAATGTGATTATGTTTTGTATTCTGATAAAATATAAGAGGAATCATAGCCTCCATTGTCTCCTCTGAATATTCAGTGCTGGTGTTTAGTAACACCTCCATCTCCATATTTTGATCTCCATATTTTATCTAGGTTTCTAAAATTTACTACTATTTCTAAAATTTACTACTACCTTTGTTATTCTGAATGTATTTTTTTTCATGCCTCATTTCTTGATCTATGCAACTTCCAAGACATGAAGTGATTCACCTCTTTGACTGTTTTCCCTCTAAGTTATATTCCTCTGAACAAATTTTACTTTTTATTACTTTCATCTTTTCTTGGTTCATCTCTAACACACTTAACCTGACAGCTGACTTCATGTGAGAGTCTGGAATCCTACTCTGATTGAGTGCTGATCGCAGAGAGAGGGGGGGGGGGGGGGGGGGGTGTTTCATCTCAAATCCTATTTTGGCAGCCTCTGACAATTTTTTTTTGGGTGTAATATTCATGTTGCTAATGATAAGAACTATACTATCTGCAAAATCAAGGTTCTCTAACTGAGATTCATCAAATGCCTTTGTTACCTATACAACATATCTACATTACGATTATTACAAATAACAAAGGAAATAAAATACATCTTGTTTCACTTCTGTTATAATCTGGAAACATTAATTCTGTCCTACCTCTGTGAAAGCTGGAAAAGAGAAGCCGTCATACGGGCATTTGATGACGTTGATGATTTTTTGTAGATATTGTCTCAGTATATTAGCATCTATACCCCATTTCAATTATCTTGACATAGTGATGCCACCAGATCAGGTGAGCACTGACGGAAGTAAGAGACGGACATTGCACAAATCAGCTTCACTGAAATCTACTTTATGCTTATGTCATCACAACTCTCTTTGACAGCCAGACACATGCATACCCTAATTATATAAGACACCCAGGGATCTACTGGACCATCAACCACTTAATCAGCCAACTAACAATGGAACAATGGCAGCAACATGACCTTCATCAACAGCACTACAGCTTGGACATATTGTACTATTTTACTGATTATAAGGTGGAGGACAAATGGGAGTGTGTGGGAGAAGTCGAGGGGAAAGTGAGAAGGGTTAACTAAAATAGAATCATCGAGTCCACGGGGAAAGTGATGAGTAGCAAGGAGAATAGAAACATCAAGTCTCACGGGGAAAATAAGACGCAATTAGGAGTGAGGTAGAAATGTAAGACGGGGTATGACTGGTTGGAGGGAAAAACGTTAGAGAAAAGGATAGGTGAGAAAGTCAGTCGAGATAGAACGAGGGCTCAGTGCAGACAGTTGTTGTTTTGACAACTGATACCGTGAGCATGGTTCGTGGTACACAACAGGATAATAGAGTCAGTTTTAGTTGTGTATGGCCATTGTGTGAGGCGGACATTGCTTCTGGAACAGTGCTATGTATAGTTATGTGTTGGTGTAAATTCAATCCGGAGACTGATTCTGTAATGTAGCTGTGCAAGTTAGATGCAACGAACAATCTAAGTGACAGTCAGAGAGACAGTCTCACAGCATTCATGCTCAATAAGAAGTAGGTTATTGTAATGTAGTAGTGCAAGTTAGACGCAACGAACAATCTAAGTGACAGTCAGAGAGACAGTCTCACAGCGTTCATGCTCAATAAGTAGGTTATTGTAATGTAGTAGTGCAAGTTAGACGCAACGAACAATCTAAGTGACAGTCAGAGAGACAGTCTCACAGCGTTCATGCGCAAATCATAAGTATTTGTCAAGAAACTTGGACTACCTATGCAGGGCAGGAGAAAAGGTTAAACAGCTTTCATGTGCATTGCCTTCAAAAGATCATGAACATCAAATGACTGGACAAAGTAACCAAATCTAATGTCTCACAACAAGCCAAACTTCCAACCATCATCATGGCAACAGTTAGGAGTTGGAGACTAAGATGGCTAGGGCATGTCTAGAAAAATAGCAAACAATCGTACTTCCAAACAAATATTGTATGGCAAACTTAAGGACAGAAAGAGACCAATAGGCAGACCAGTGCTAAGGATGTTTGCAGGGCTTCTTTGAGTGAATTCACTACCAGTGAAAGAATCTGGGAAAATCTGGCTGTAGATCGTAGCACATGGAGAACAAAAATAAAATATGGCACAGCAACTTTTGAGACAGTGCTGATATCAAACACATTCACGTTTCCCCCATAGTCATAATTATATTATTTATATATTTTTTATTTTTAACACAATACACAGCAATCAGAATTTAACCAGTTTAATTGTATCAATGAACAATGAACTCACTGCTAAAGTAAAGTTCTTTAAACAGATGTCTGAGATGTTTGGGTGTTCACCAATTTACTCTCTGTAAGTTCAATTATGTGTACCCGAGAACTGACTCAGAATGTACTGATAGATTTTGAGTAGTCCCTCAGTGGAGAGAACTCTACTCAATCAGTACCTGTACTGTGCTTAAATTTAATTTAAATAATAAATTCAAAATGTATGTCTGCCTCTGCCTACTACTCTGAACTCTGAGACGGAGTCTCACAGCTATAACTATAATATAATAATAATAAAATACTAAATAATATGCAATGAGTACTTATAAAAGGGGCTGAGCAGTGACTTTAAAAATATTTGTGAAATTACCGTCATGATATTCTGTGTTCACAAACCCTTCTGCAGCATAAAAACGCAACAAGCTGGTGTTATATATGCACCGTTTCATTGCTGAAAGTAATGAGTAATGGTGTTAAACTAAACAATTGAAAACTGGGTATTTTGGTTTCATGTCTTTCATAATGATAATGGTGGCAAATATATAGAAGAGGTAATTCAACAATTTGTGTTGACATTTCCAGTGAGACACTGATGATGCTGCAGACACAACTTTATCGTGTGAACAGCCACTTTACCCAATACAAGCCAGTCAATCTGAGTCAAGAGTAGTATGTGTGTAGTGTGTCTAGTTAAGTAAGTATCACAAATTATTTCCCAGTAATTTAAAAATATATATATATATATATATATATAATTATATATATCTTCACTGCAGAGAACGACTTTATACACCCCGTGTATATTAATCATAAAAATATGATTGCTTACTTTTCATTGACAAAAATTGTTGCCTTCAACTTGTTGAACAAAGAATTTTTCGCTGTCAGTTCATCAAGACCTTCGTCTGAAAGTGCAGAATTCAGACCGTCAGAGGTTGTTCCAGTCGAGTTCGTTACTTTTATTCTTTCCCAAGCTCTTCTGTGATAATTTGTGCTGATTCGATGTAAACTAGCATACGCCTTATCGCACTCTACATTATTAACAACTGTTGCTTCACCCTGAGAAAACGCTTCTAAAACTCTTTTCCTCAAAAATGCCCCAAAGTCGCGGTTTCCTCTCGACTTATCAACGGGCCAATGTTCTAACAAATGAAGAAAGTTTCGATATCTAGAGGTCGCCATATTGTTCAAGTGAAGGGCAGGTCACTCACAGTGTGTTCCATGAAAACGGAGAGTTCTGTCTCTTTATCATTATACTATTGAGTGCCGTCTCCGCAGCTGGTTGGCTGCCATGGAGCGACATTCTACTCTGTTTCTTGCTTTTGATGGTGCAGGTTGTCGTAGACTGACTTGTCCATCTTTGATGTTACTCGTCCATGTTAGTTTTGGTCTGCTTCTGCCTCTTTTACCTTGTATTTTTCCTTCGAAGATTTTTTTTGTAGGCTGTTGTGTCTTTTAACATGCCCCAAAAAAATCTCATTTGTCTTGCTTGAGTTGTATTTAGTAGTTTTCCTTTCATCTTTAGTTGTTTTAAGACTTTATTATTTGTTTTCTTTTCTTTCCATTTAATTATACCTATTCTTCTATAAATCCACATTTCAAAGGCTTCAAGTTTCTGTTCTGTTTTCTTGCCTAATGTCCATGTTTCTGCACCATACAGTGATATGAGATTATTGAGAAGGTGTAACATTTTGCTATTCTTAGATTTAGTCCTGGTGTTATTTGTTTTGATGTTAGTACACTTTTCATGGCATAAAAATTACGTTTTGCCATACTTATTCTTTTGTTTATTTCAGTTTTACATTTTCCATCACCAGTTATAGTATGTTCCAGGTAGTTGTAGCTCTGAACTGTCTCCAGATGTATTCCTTCCACTTTGATATTTAATTGTAGGTCTTGAGAATTTTCTTTGTTTATGATCATAGTTTTAATCTTTTTGATATTCATATCCAGTCCACATTGTTTGCTTGTCTTGTTTTTTTTCATTAAGTAATTGTTGTAGGTCTTTATGATTTTCTGCTAATAATACAGTATCATCAGCATATCTTAGGTTATTGATTATCTTCTCATGAATGTTTAAGTCTGGCATCTCTGTGATGTTTTTAAAGATTTATTCAGTGTATAGATTGAACAAGCTGGGTGATAGGATGCGTCCTTGTCTTACTCCTCTTTTTATATCAATCGGTGTAGAGTTCTCTTTGTTATATTTTATTATTGCCGTTTGCTCCCAGTATTAATTACATATTAGTCGTATATCTGTGTCGTCTAGATTTATATCTTTTAGGCAGTCTATAAGCTGATTAAGGTGTATTCTATCAAAAGCTTTGGTGTAGTCTATGAAGCAGGCATATATTGGTTTGTTTATTTCTATGTACTTCTCAATCAATGACCTCATGCTGAATATGGAAGGAATGAAAGTTGATGTTTTTAGTTCATTTGATGTGTATCCTGTATGGTATATGTCATTGCATATGTCTGTGATTACTTCAATGTCAAAATCTTCTAGTGCCTGTAGCATCTCTATCGTATATTGTTAGGTCCTGCTGCCTTTCCATTTTCCATTGTTTTTATAGCTTTTTCCACTTAAGATTTTATAGCTGGACGCACATTTTATAAATATTTGTTGGTCCCTTTAGTCATGAAATAATTCTGTTATATATTCCTGCCCATCTATCGATGATATCTTTGTTGTCTTATTTCTTTTCCGAAACCATGATTTCCTAAAATGGTCTCTTATATCTACCTTTTCCTACTTTAACGTTCATGTCACCCGTTACAATCCACATGGTCGTATATTTCACTTGATTCATAACTTTATTTAGATCTTCATAGATACTTTGCGCCTCCCAGCACCAAAGCTGGAAGTTGTCAGCGACCCACAGCTCGGATCGGTGAACCCAAACCATCCAGACCCTGCTCCACCTCTCCGTGGTGCCTCCAGTAACAGACTAACCTGTATAGTCTGGCCAAGCGAGCAGGGATCGAATAGGGAAGACAACCCGGTTCTCAAAAGAGGGAAGACAACCCGGTACCCGGTGCTGAAGTCGGATGTGTTTGGCCGAAAGGCGCAAATATAACAGTTATACTGCAAACCACAACACAACGTAGACGCGTCTACTTAACGTCCTTTTAATGGCGGATGACGAAGAGGAATTCTACACTCTACAAATGCTCTAGAATACTTTAGTCATCGGGCGAACGTAAGCAAGCAAGATCTTCATAGTATACTTGTATTTGTTCATCTGTTTAGTCTTGAGTAGGTGCGTGTGTCTGTATTATTGCTATGTCGAATGATTTTGTTTTCATCTTGAGTAGTATAATCCTATCATTGTATGTCCAGTGGGTATTTATATATTTTTGTAGCTCTCGTTTTATTAGTATGCCTACCCCTCTGTGATTTTCTGTTGTGTTACCTGAATATATAACTTTATAGTTATCGTTTTGTATGTATCCACTTTCCCTCCATCTTGTTTCTGATATGCCTAAAATATTTGTTTAATCGTTCTGCTTCTACCATAAGATTTTCTAATTTTCCTTATTGGTATAAGGTTTTAACATTCCATGTTGTTATTTTTAGTTCGTTCTCATGACAATAGTTAGAATTTCTCTCCATGGCTTTCTTTTGGAATGTTACGTGATGAGGCTCCCTCCAATCTCTTTCACGGTGGTCTGCCATATTTGTCTTTTGTGTCCTGAATATGCCTCATGTGTACCACACACTTTGCTGTTTTCGCTTTACGGACCGTTGATAATTTTTGATTCTTCCGCCCCATCTACCGTCACAGACTTTTTACATTCGGTTTGGACATTGCCGCCAATATAATATTTATTAATAGCTACTGCCAATAATAATAATACACTTACATAATAAGTGTCATTGTTGTCGAACTCCTGTCGAACCCCGAACACACGACACAAAGAAGAATACAAAGAAGTCTCTTTATACTTGTTTGGTTATTTAGCCAAATATAGTGAATCTTTAAAAACATCACAGAGATTCCAGCCCTAAACATTAATAGAAAGAGAATCAATTAACCAATATATGATATTACACTGATGATACTGCATTACAAGCAGACAATTCTGAAGATCTAAAACAATTACTAAACGCTTTCCCTACAGAAGCTTTTCATCATTGCGAAGAAGGAGATTTCAGAGACACAATTTGTCACAATTTTAAGAATCAAACTGCATATTTATATTTATCTAATATATAACATATTATATACGAATTTTTATATAACTGAACAAGGTATTAGATTTCATCAATACCAAGATGATACAAGACATGTAAAAAGAATATGGTTATGGTTCACGCTAGTTGAGAGTGACGCATTGTGCGGTGAAACGTACGGAAAGAATTAATGAAATTAACATGACAAGCCACAAATATAGATTAGATGAAAATTAAAAAGACTGAAACTCATAAACAAAGAAAATACTCAAAACCTACAAGTAGATATCAAAGTTGAAGTAATAGACCTAAAGACAGTTCAGAGCTACAACTACCATGGACATACTATAAACAGTGATGGAAAATGTACAATGTAAATAAACAAAAGAACAGGAATGGCAAAAAGTAATTTTAATGTAATGAAAAATATACTAACATCAAAACAAATAACACCAGGGCTAAAACTAAGAATAGCAAAATGTTATGTCTTCTCAATATTCCTGTATGGTTCAGAAACATGGGCATTAGACAAGAAAACATAACAAAAAATTTAAGTCATTGAAATTTGGATTTATAGAAGAATAGAGCGAATTTGATGTAAAGAAAAGAAAGCAAACGAAGAAGTCTTAAAACAACTAAAGATGAAAAGACAACAACTAAACACAATTCAAACAAGACAAATGAGATTTTTGGGATATGTTAAAAGACACAGCAGCCTTCTAAAAGTAATCTTGGAAGGGAAAATGCAATGTAAAAGAGGCAGACCAACATGGACGTGTAACACCAAAAGATGGACAAGTCTGCCTATGAAAACCCTGCACCATCAAAGCAAGAGACAGAGTGAAAAGGCGCTCCATGGTAGCCAACCTTTGATGCGGAGACGACACTCAATGATGATGATGAGTAAATTCAGATGTTCTGAGCTCTGCTCTGTCTACCTAGTATCGACAGATGCAGACTCAACTACCAACTAGGTCCACTTTTGAAACATCGAAGAATCTCATTAACCGCTAAGAAACAAATGATAAATAGCATTTTGATACGAAACTTATGTTTCTAGTGTTAAACATTGCCATTTATTGAACAAATCCTACTTATTTATTCATTGGGTGTCGTTTCCACATCGAAGGTTGGCTACCATGGAACGCCATTCATTCATTGGGTACCGTCTCCACATCGAAGGTTGGCTGCCATGGAACGCCATTCATTCATTTGGTGCCGTCTCCACATCGAAAGTTGGCTACTATGAAACGCCATTTTACTCTGTCTCTTGTCTTGATGATGCATGTTGTCATAGGTTCACCTATCCAGCTTTTGATGTTATGTGCCCACATTAGTCTTGGTCTGCCTCTGCCTCGTCTGCCTTGTACCTTCCCATCAAAAATGCCTTTTTTTTTTAAGGGTATTATGGTTCTTCACATGTCCAACAAATTTCAATTGCGTTTTTCGAATTATGTTAAGAAGTTTTTTTTTTTTTCAGCCGATTCAGAACTTCCTAGTTTGTCTTTTCTCCTTCCACCCAGTTCTCCTCATGTTCATATAGATTCATATTTCAAAGGCTTCAATTCTCTGCTCTGTTTACACACAGAGGATCATACAAAAAACGAAATGAGTTGCTTGATAAAAATAACAAACAATACAAGAATTTAAAACGGGCAAATAATTGCATTGCTGCGGTAAAGCTGATAACAAGGAGCAAATGGTGAGGTGTAACGTACACTCCTACAAAGTATGGTGACAGCTTTCTTAAAAAAAAATACCATGAAGTCTCGACCTACAAGCGGCATTGCTTAGAAAACGAGAACACAAAGGGATAACGAAATGAAGATAAACTCTCAAACTAAAGCATAGAAACATGGATGTTAGACAAACATGAAGTAGCAGCAACCAGTTGTCTGTCCCTGCTTACCTTATACGTTGCTAAAAAAAATAAAAACATAAAAAAAATGGTATGTAAGAAGCTTTACGTGATAAGTGGATGACACAGACTAAACGACATTTCGGCTCAATAGGCCTTCAGCAGGAACAAACAAGAAAGAAACAAGAAAAAAACACACACAAAACTAATCTAATAACGAAACAAAAGATCTTTCAATATGTTAAATTAAAGTACGTTGCTACTTCATGTTTGTTTAATGCCAACTATATTTCTGTGCTCAAATTAGTTAGAGAAGTCTTTAATCCATTATCCTTTTGTGTTCTTGATTTCTGAAGAAGGCCTCATGAGTAGTATACAAGGGTCCAACTAAGTCGCATTTGGCCCGTAAATTAACAAAGATATATAGTGTGGTGCGCAGCGCACCACATGTACACGAGAGACAAGGGGAGTTAACCATCCCATTTCGTGTCCGGATGTTGACCTATAGTCCCGGTGACCGCGGAAGTGCCCTGTTTATGTCTGGTGTGTGCTGACTTTGGAGTTCTTTATGTACTTGATCGTTAGTGATAGGTTAGTAGATTATATAACATCTAGGAAAAACGAGCAATATAAAACAGAAGACAAAATATATATTTTATTCTTTTATTAGCTCAATAGGTGTATAACATACATTGATATTATATATCATTACAAACATAGTCAGTACATTGAGTAAATATATAGCACAAGTATAACAATTATTTATAGCTATGTAGTTGGGTGTCTGCTTAGCTCTATGTCATAAATGAATCATAAGGGGTGAAACTGTTAGAGATTGCTGGGTAGTCTAAACTGGTAGTGTAAAGAGTTAAATATCTAGAGGCTTAGTCGAGACGTTATCATCAGCTACCTTTCTTTTTATATAGAAATAGGAAAGAGCATTTCTTGTTTGACTGTAGGAAAATATGGAATTATTTAAGACTTTGAAACCTACATTTTCCCACCCTTAGCCTTTTTCGTGGCGAGAACCTCTAAAAACATATCTTTATCTAATTTGTTGTGTTGCTTGCTTAGCCCTTTACAACTGATTTTATCGTAATCCCCACTACAATGGTACGTCTTACTACATAAGCTAACAAGAGCCGTCCCTTCGTACTCTAGTTTAAAAAGCCCAGGCGTTCGTTTGGTGTACGCTTTAACACCCTTACAGTTTATACAGTCTGTCTTGCTAATATGCTCATCGCAAAACTCGGCGGGAAACCAGTCTTTATATACGGTATTAAACTCAGCCCGCAGCCCTGACTTAACTATATCCTCCAACTTAGGTGCACTTAAAGCCAAGTATAAACTATCAGTATCTGTTTCACATAACTGAAAGTCGGATCTAGCCACAAACTTATCTAAGAACTCGAAATAAAAATCTAACATACGAAGTTTTGCATACTGATAGACGAAGAAACCGATTTGTAGGGGTAAGTCCCAAACAGTTTTCTTTTTCTCCATCTCAACTTCAAAAAGATCCACACCTATTTCAGCCATCTTTTTAAACCGGGAACTATTAATCATTTTCGATATCTCACCCCCCTGAACATATGAGACAGCGCTATGATTGGCCTTATCGGTTAGAGTCTTCCCATAGGCTGAGTTTCCTAAGAGCTTCATCGTATCACTTACTATAGATTGATTTTCGTCTAGATCACCAGCCCGCCTAGCGTCTGAAACCATTTCTCCAAACTTTTTAAAACAACTAGACGGTTGATATTCTATCACCTGATAAATTTTTGTTACCTCCAAGCCGTGGTCTAAATACCATTTTAACAGCGGTGTTGCCAACAAAATTTTTTCCCCGACATAACTACCTATTAGGGTGCGACGAGGGGTTGACAACAAGTTATGTTTGAGGGCATATTCACCCATAAACGGTCCAATATCATCACGCGTGACGTCAATATTTTTGAAAATTGGAGTCATCTCACTGAAATGTTCCTTCAGGCGGTCGGGGACATGAAGATCACATTCCACTAAACCAAAACATGTCCCATCTGAAACAGAAGTCAGAATCTGTTTATCACTGAGAGGGAGCCCTTCTTTAGAGTAAGAGGGTCTAGCTCGAGGGATGGCTTTAGAAAGGAAAGCCCTAATGGTTGGGTCAGACTTTTTCAGAGCCTGCCACTCACATTCCCACATAACTTCTACTGTGACTTTGACCTCCTCAGTTAGATAGGTGTGTATCTCACATGTTTTTTCAAACAGCTCGAACAAGGGCTTATTATTAACAGGGTTTCTATCTTTACCTTTGGTGAGGGGCAGTCTTTGTGACCATGGTACAAACAACCATGAAAATTATAGCCTCTTCTATTGGATTTATCCCACCCATCCACAGGGATATTTCTATCACCTAACCGAAACTCCCTCCCATTAAACTGAGTTTTCAACTCCACCCCTTTCTGGTGGGCGACCCACGTTAGCCACTCTCTACTTTGTTGGACATAATAGTTATCTTTTTCCACCCTAAACCCGGTCTCCATTCTTCTAATAATTGGGTAATCTGTTGGCATTGGGTTCATCAGAGCCCAAAGATACAACGCATTGGCATCGTATCCTTGGATGGATTGGACCAGCTTCCCCCCCCCTAATAAACGTTTTGCCTACCTCGTGATACCTATGGAAAATTATAGAGGGACCTCCAACAATATTAGCCCTAATCATTGTGTGTAGACTAGCCTGTTTGCTCGAACATAAACTAAACATTACACCCCTATCAACGGTCTTAAAAAGATACTTTAAACAAACACCCGGAACCGAAATGGCGTCTTTAAAACAGTCCACACCCCGCTCCCCATAAAAACGAACCTGCTGCTCCAAGGCTTCTAAAAATGGGACTACATCTTTGTTATTATACCAAATCAAAAAGTCCTTAAGGGTCGTCATCTTATTAACCTTCCAGACCTTTTTACACAGAGCGTATTCCTCCTTGGAAATGTTGGCATTTTTTAACGACGAATGAAATGCTTCGTGTGGGGGTAACTCCGTCTCATTCAACTTGTTTAAATCCGTTATGTACTCGTAACAGAAAACACCCTTTGTCTCCTCTACTTTATAAGCGGCCAGATATTTACTATAGCTAAACCCGGGGCTAGATAGTTTACAATATCTAAGAATTTTAGATTCTGTGTTGCAATACACATAAAGTTATTGTTTCTTTTAACTATAAACTTGAACGGTTTTGGTACTTTGTAGTCGCCTTCAATTTTATCTTCCTCTTCCGCGTTAACCTCGGTTTCTTCTTCTTCCTCTTCCATACTATCTTCTTCTTCGTCCACTTGGGCAGTGACATCCATGAAGTGCTTTATTAAATAAGGTTTAATGACGTTGACGTCATATTTCCCCGAGTTAAACCCTATAACTGGAAGCTCTTTTAAATACTCATCAAACTTAGCTATTAGCTTGTGTTTGTTCAGTTCATGGAGTTGAGTAAAAATACTGTCAAACCGAGCTCGCAACAACGAGTATGCCGTATCAGCGATACCAGTGAGGTAATCAACCATCTGACTAACTAAAACCTGTGGGTCACCCTTCGTTATGAAGCATATTGGTCCCTCCCACCCAGGGACATTTGACGCTATAGAGCAGGAGAGGGGCACGTGTTTAGCTACAAAGGTAGTCGACTGAGTCTCTTGTGGAACATTCCTACTATCAAAGTAACATTCATAATCGAATGTCGCCCTGAACGGGTAAATAAAAGACTCTGGGGTACTGATCCCTTCAGCGCTGATCGCGTCCCATACACTTTCAGGTGAAGAGTAAACCCCACCCTTATATGTCTCTACAGCCATATCCCCATTACAAGTTTTTTCGTGCCTATCCATACGCCCAAACTTTTCCACAATTTCCCACATTTTCCACAAGAAAAGCTTTTACTAGCCCTAGAAAGATCGTTTATATAAAAGAAGTGGTTTTTGTAAAGTAAAAGACGGAGAGTTTCACTATAACTACTGCCACTTCTCAGGACAATACGCAAGGCTTGGTCAGAATCAAACTCAAAAATATCTATGTTTATTGAAAAACAATTTTCTAAGAGAGGCATTTCGGCAAGAGTTACACCGTGAAAGCTACTTAACATTAGAGGCGGGTTAAACTGTTTGAAAAGTAATCTCGAAGCCTTCCTAACATCTTTAACAGAGGTACCTCTATGGACAGCTAGACAACGGAAGAAGCAGAGATTATCATTGTAAACTTTAGAATGGGAATCGGTTTGAAGGATATTAATGCCGTAGTTGGATGCAATGTAGGGTGGGATATCTAGCAGACACCCTATAGGATAATCTTGAAGTTTATAAATATAAACACTCGTACTGACTAACGCCTCCAAGGTATATTTGGTTGTCTCCCTGTTTTTATTTGCATACCCTAATATATCACTTTCATTTAATCTATCGACAAACGTTTCAAAATCATGTCTGTTGTTAACTAACAAGGGTTTGTCTAACCCTGTCGCATTATTCGAGCTGGCGTGAAAGTAACGCAATCCCTGTGTCTCCCTATGTCTTAAAACTAGATGATGACTATAATTCACCTTGAAACGCTTTTTCTGGGCTAGAAAAATTGGGTTTACAAGGGTCTTCCAATCTATAGGAGTATCAGGCTGATGAAATATAGTGTACGTGTCCAGGTATTTGTTCCTACGGTCATGTGTTCGAATAGCTAACCAGTTGTTCTTATATATCTTTCTAATATCTTGAGGCAACTTATTTAAAGTGTCTATTTCATTAATAAGTCTTGGTCTCTTTGAGGGGTCTTGAGTCGAACTCTTTACTGCCCGCTTGCGTGAGGTTGTCGATACTTGTGGACGTGCTGGTGAGGCAGGAACTAATGATACAAGAGATACCGAATGCTCTGTCTTGATATGTCTGGCAAGGCTGTCTGCTCTATTATATACGCGTCCACAAACATCACATTTATATTCCTGACGCCCATGTACACTAGCAACGTGTCGTTTTACGATCCGGCTCCGGGTAAAAGTTTTGGAGCAGAGATGACAAATGTTAGACATCTGTAGAAAAGAAATTGAAACATTACAACTAAAGAACAGTGAACATTACAAGAAAGAAAACAAGAAAAGTAAACAATGAGAACTATCGAAATTAATATTAAAGAACTATGATCACACTTACTTTTTATGTGTCTGAAGGCACGAAACACATCCATCGTCAAGAACTGTAAGCGAAAGTCTGATTACAAGCTTCACAGATATATACACTTGAAACACCGGAAGTGTTACTAAAAATAGAACTGACCTCTGAGGCAATACCGGATGTGTTACTAAAAATAGTTTTTGACCGCTGACGCAATGTCCGCTTTATTTTAGACATCCCCATTGCAAAAATTTACATTAAAAACCACTTTTAGGATTTTACCCCCTTATAATTTTTGAGGGTTACGCCCATGGAATCGATAAAAATCGTAATTTTAGCACGTAGGCTTACTTAAAACTTTATTTTAGACATCCCCATACCAAAAATTTACTTAAAAATCACTTTTGACATTGTAACCCCCCTTACCATTTTTGAGGGTTACGCCCCTGAAAGCGATAAAATTCGTAAATTTAGCACGTAGGCTTACTTAAAACTTTATTTTAGACATCCCCACACCAAAAATTTACTTAAAAATCACTTTTGAAATTGTAACCCCCCTTACCATTTTTGAGGGTTACGCCCCTGAAATCGAAAAAAATTGAAATATAACCTCAAGGCATACCTAAAACTTTATTTTAGACATCCCCACACCAAAAATTAACTCAAAAATCACTTTTTAAATTGTTACCCCCCTTAAAATTTTTGAGGGTTACGCCCCTGAAATTGATAAAAAATTGAAATATAACCTCAAGGCATACCTCCCACATAATTTTTGACACCCCTACATATCAAATTCCATCAAAAAACAACAAAAAGCTAGTAGTAGTGAAGGCTGTGAACTCAGGGGAAAAGTGGAATAACATGCACCGAAATACAATAGATTTGGCACCGAAACTGTTTCGGTGCCAAAACATGCACGAGAAGTAGTATGTTAGGTTTCACAGCCATCACTACTACTAGCTTTTTGTTGTTTTTTTGATGGAATTTGATATGTAGGTGTGTCAAAAATTATGTGGGAGGTATGCCTTGAGGTTATATTTCAATTTTTTATCAATTTCAGGGGCGTAACCCTCAAAAATTTTAAGGGGGGTAACAATTTAAAAAGTGATTTTTGAGTTAATTTTTGTTGTGGGGATGTCTAAAATAAAGTTTTAGGTATTCCTTGAGGTTATATTTCAATTTTTTTCGATTTCAGGGGCGTAACCCTCAAAAATGGTAAGGGGGGTTACAATTTCAAAAGTGATTTTTAAGTAAATTTTTGGTGTGGGGATGTCTAAAATAAAGTTTTAAGTAAGCCTACGTGCTAAATTTACGAATTTTATCGCTTTCAGGGGCGTAACCCTCAAAAATGGTAAGGGGGGTTACAATGTCAAAAGTGATTTTTAAGTAAATTTTTGGTATGGGGATGTCTAAAATAAAGTTTTAAGTAAGCCTACGTGCTAAAATTACGATTTTTATCGATTCCATGGGCGTAACCCTCAAAAAATTATAAGGGGGTAAAATCCTAAAAGTGGTTTTTAATGTAAATTTTTGCAATGGGGATGTCTAAAATAAAGCGGACATTGCGTCAGCGGTCAAAAACTATTTTTAGTAACACATCCGGTATTGCCTCAGAGGTCAGTTCTATTTTTAGTAACACTTCCGGTGTTTCAAGTGTATATATCTGTGAAGCTTGTAATCAGACTTTCGCTTACAGTTCTTGACGATGGATGTGTTTCGTGCCTTCAGACACATAAAAAGTAAGTGTGATCATAGTTCTTTAATATTAATTTCGATAGTTCTCATTGTTTACTTTTCTTGTTTTCTTTCTTGTAATGTTCACTGTTCTTTAGTTGTAATGTTTCAATTTCTTTTCTACAGATGTCTAACATTTGTCATCTCTGCTCCAAAACTTTTACCCGGAGCCGGATCGTAAAACGACACGTTGCTAGTGTACATGGGCGTCAGGAATATAAATGTGATGTTTGTGGACGCGTATATAATAGAGCAGACAGCCTTGCCAGACATATCAAGACAGAGCATTCGGTATCTCTTGTATCATTAGTTCCTGCCTCACCAGCACGTCCACAAGTATCGACAACCTCACGCAAGCGGGCAGTAAAGAGTTCGACTCAAGACCCCTCAAAGAGACCAAGACTTATTAATGAAATAGACACTTTAAATAAGTTGCCTCAAGATATTAGAAAGATATATAAGAACAACTGGTTAGCTATTCGAACACATGACCGTAGGAACAAATACCTGGACACGTACACTATATTTCATCAGCCTGATACTCCTATAGATTGGAAGACCCTTGTAAACCCAATTTTTCTAGCCCAGAAAAAGCGTTTCAAGGTGAATTATAGTCATCATCTAGTTTTAAGACATAGGGAGACACAGGGATTGCGTTACTTTCACGCCAGCTCGAATAATGCGACAGGGTTAGACAAACCCTTGTTAGTTAACAACAGACATGATTTTGAAACGTTTGTCGATAGATTAAATGAAAGTGATATATTAGGGTATGCAAATAAAAACAGGGAGACAACCAAATATACCTTGGAGGCGTTAGTCAGTACGAGTGTTTATATTTATAAACTTCAAGATTATCCTATAGGGTGTCTGCTAGATATCCCACCCTACATTGCATCCAACTACGGCATTAATATCCTTCAAACCGATTCCCATTCTAAAGTTTACAATGATAATCTCTGCTTCTTCCGTTGTCTAGCTGTCCATAGAGGTACCTCTGTTAAAGATGTTAGGAAGGCTTCGAGATTACTTTTCAAACAGTTTAACCCGCCTCTAATGTTAAGTAGCTTTCACGGTGTAACTCTTGCCGAAATGCCTCTCTTAGAAAATTGTTTTTCAATAAACATAGATATTTTTGAGTTTGATTCTGACCAAGCCTTGCGTATTGTCCTGAGAAGTGGCAGTAGTTATAGTGAAACTCTCCGTCTTTTACTTTACAAAAACCACTTCTTTTATATAAACGATCTTTCTAGGGCTAGTAAAAGCTTTTCTTGTGGAAAATGTGGGAAATTGTGGAAAAAGTTTGGGCGTATGGATAGGCACGAAAAAACTTGTAATGGGGATATGGCTGTAGAGACATATAAGGGTGGGGTTTACTCTTCACCTGAAAGTGTATGGGACGCGATCAGCGCTGAAGGGATCAGTACCCCAGAGTCTTTTATTTACCCGTTCAGGGCGACATTCGATTATGAATGTTACTTTGATAGTAGGAATGTTCCACAAGAGACTCAGTCGACTACCTTTGTAGCTAAACACGTGCCCCTCTCCTGCTCTATAGCGTCAAATGTCCCTGGGTGGGAGGGACCAATATGCTTCATAACGAAGGGTGACCCACAGGTTTTAGTTAGTCAGATGGTTGATTACCTCACTGGTATCGCTGATACGGCATACTCGTTGTTGCGAGCTCGGTTTGACAGTATTTTTACTCAACTCCATGAACTGAACAAACACAAGCTAATAGCTAAGTTTGATGAGTATTTAAAAGAGCTTCCAGTTATAGGGTTTAACTCGGGGAAATATGACGTCAACGTCATTAAACCTTATTTAATAAAGCACTTCATGGATGTCACTGCCCAAGTGGACGAAGAAGAAGATAGTATGGAAGAGGAAGAAGAAGAAACCGAGGTTAACGCGGAAGAGGAAGATAAAATTGAAGGCGACTACAAAGTACCAAAACCGTTCAAGTTTATAGTTAAAAGAAACAATAACTTTATGTGTATTGCAACACAGAATCTAAAATTCTTAGATATTGTAAACTATCTAGCCCCCGGGTTTAGCTATAGTAAATATCTGGCCGCTTATAAAGTAGAGGAGACAAAGGGTGTTTTCTGTTACGAGTACATAACGGATTTAAACAAGTTGAATGAGACGGAGTTACCCCCACACGAAGCATTTCATTCGTCGTTAAAAAATGCCAACATTTCCAAGGAGGAATACGCTCTGTGTAAAAAGGTCTGGAAGGTTAATAAGATGACGACCCTTAAGGACTTTTTGATTTGGTATAATAACAAAGATGTAGTCCCATTTTTAGAAGCCTTGGAGCAGCAGGTTCGTTTTTATGGGGAGCGGGGTGTGGACTGTTTTAAAGACGCCATTTCGGTTCGGGTGTTTGTTTAAAGTATCTTTTTAAGACCGTTGATAGGGGTGTAATGTTTAGTTTATGTTCGAGCAAACAGGCTAGTCTACACACAATGATTAGGGCTAATATCGTTGGAGGTCCCTCTATAATTTTCCATAGGTATCACGAGGTAGGCAAAACGTTTATTAGGGGGGGGGAAGCTGGTCCAATCCATCCAAGGATACGATGCCAATGCGTTGTATCTTTGGGCTCTGATGAACCCAATGCCAACAGATTACCCAATTATTAGAAGAATGGAGACCGGGTTTAGGGTGGAAAAAGATAACTATTATGTCCAACAAAGTAGAGAGTGGCTAACGTGGGTCGCCCACCAGAAAGGGGTGGAGTTGAAAACTCAGTTTAATGGGAGGGAGTTTCGGTTAGGTGATAGAAATATCCCTGTGGATGGGTGGGATAAATCCAATAGAAGAGGCTATAATTTTCATGGTTGTTTGTACCATGGTCACAAAGACTGCCCCCTCACCAAAGGTAAAGATAGAAACCCTGTTAATAATAAGCCCTTGTTCGAGCTGTTTGAAAAAACATGTGAGATACACACCTATCTAACTGAGGAGGTCAAAGTCACAGTAGAAGTTATGTGGGAATGTGAGTGGCAGGCTCTGAAAAAGTCTGACCCAATCATTAGGGCTTTCCTTTCTAAAGCCATCCCTCGAGCTAGACCCTCTTACTCTAAAGAAGGGCTCCCTCTCAGTGATAAACAGATTCTGACTTCTGTTTCAGATGGGACATGTTTTGGTTTAGTGGAATGTGATCTTCATGTCCCCGACCGCCTGAAGGAACATTTCAGTGAGATGACTCCAATTTTCAAAAATATTGACGTCACGCGTGATGATATTGGACCGTTTATGGGTGAATATGCCCTCAAACATAACTTGTTGTCAACCCCTCGTCGCACCCTAATAGGTAGTTATGTCGGGGAAAAAATTTTGTTGGCAACACCGCTGTTAAAATGGTATTTAGACCACGGCTTGGAGGTAACAAAAATTTATCAGGTGATAGAATATCAACCGTCTAGTTGTTTTAAAAAGTTTGGAGAAATGGTTTCAGACGCTAGGCGGGCTGGTGATCTAGACGAAAATCAACCTATAGTAAGTGATACGATGAAGCTCTTAGGAAACTCAGCCTATGGGAAGACTCTAACCGATAAGGCCAATCATAGCGCTGTCTCATATGTTCAGGGGGGTGAGATATCGAAAATGATTAATAGTTCCCGGTTTAAAAAGATGGCTGAAATAGGTGTGGATCTTTTTGAAGTTGAGATGGAGAAAAAGAAAACTGTTTGGGACTTACCCCTACAAATCGGTTTCTTCGTCTATCAGTATGCAAAACTTCGTATGTTAGATTTTTATTTCGAGTTCTTAGATAAGTTTGTGGCTAGATCCGACTTTCAGTTATGTGAAACAGATACTGATAGTTTATACTTGGCTTTAAGTGCACCTAAGTTGGAGGATATAGTTAAGTCAGGGCTGCGGGCTGAGTTTAATACCGTATATAAAGACTGGTTTCCCGCCGAGTTTTGCGATGAGCATATTAGCAAGACAGACTGTATAAACTGTAAGGGTGTTAAAGCGTACACCAAACGAACGCCTGGGCTTTTTAAACTAGAGTACGAAGGGACGGCTCTTGTTAGCTTATGTAGTAAGACGTACCATTGTAGTGGGGATTACGATAAAATCAGTTGTAAAGGGCTAAGCAAGCAACACAACAAATTAGATAAAGATATGTTTTTAGAGGTTCTCGCCACGAAAAAGGCTAAGGGTGGGGAAAATGTAGGTTTCAAAGTCTTAAATAATTCCATATTTTCCTACAGTCAAACAAGAAATGCTCTTTCCTATTTCTATATAAAAAGAAAGGTAGCTGATGATAACGTCTCGACTAAGCCTCTAGATATTTAACTCTTTACACTACCAGTTTAGACTACCCAGCAATCTCTAACAGTTTCACCCCTTATGATTCATTTATGACATAGAGCTAAGCAGACACCCAACTACATAGCTATAAATAATTGTTATACTTGTGCTATATATTTACTCAATGTACTGACTATGTTTGTAATGATATATAATATCAATGTATGTTATACACCTATTGAGCTAATAAAAGAATAAAATATATATTTTGTCTTCTGTTTTATATTGCTCGTTTTTCCTAGATGTTATATAATCTACTAACCTATCACTAACGATCAAGTACATAAAGAACTCCAAAGTCAGCACACACCAGACATAAACAGGGCACTTCCGCGGTCACCGGGACTATAGGTCAACATCCGGACACGAAATGGGATGGTTAACTCCCCTTGTCTCTCGTGTACATGTGGTGCGCTGCGCACCACACTATATATCTTTGTTAATTTACGGGCCAAATGCGAGTTAGTTGGACCCTTGTATACTACTCTCATGTAGGCTGAAACGTCATGATTTTGTTTTGCTCCTTTCTTGTAACAAAGACAGATCAAATATCTAATGTGTTAAGCAGAGAACAGTTTGAAATTAACCCGTTCATGGAATATATCAACAAACAACACATGATTTGAACACTTGATAAGTGAGAAACTAGACCACACAACATCAAAAACTTTCTGCCCCACCTCAAAACATCAGGACCGAGGGCAAGAGGTTGGCCACGGAAAATAGATGGATAGACGGAATAAAAGACATTCGAGAACCAGCACATTTCTTTCCTAACAGACTCAGGTATGACAAAGATCAACATTTCATGTGAAAGGGAAGAGACTAAAAGAACAATCAAATTAGATTTTTCCTTTCACCTTTCTAATATTTTTCTTTAAAAAAAACATTCAGACAAAATCTGTAAAAAAAAAAAATTAAAAAAAATCAGCTATACAAATAAGACAAAATTATACGCTATAGTTAATTACGTCTTCTTTGTTAGTTAGGCCACATTTTTGTTTAATAAATATATTTATATATCATCATCATGTTTTATACCGATTGGAGCGGTCGATTAGGCCCTTCCAAAATCTTCTATCCACAGTGCATTGTGTCAATTCTGTTGTTGACTGTTTTCCATGTCATGACACCAAGCTATCTAGTATCTTCTCAATTTGTCATCCGTGATCTCTCTTTCCCTGTATTTTGCCAGTTGTAACCAAGTATTTCAACTTTCTTCTTCTCATGATGTTCCCGAAAAATTCACTTCCTTATGTCAGAATTGGCTCTATATAGCACTGATGAACTCTCTTTCTCACTTCCATTGACATGGTCTTGTTGCACACGATGTTTTTCATTTTCTAAAATGCTATTTTGGCATGAGCTATTCTGTTGTTTTTTCTGTGGTGCATCTTCCATCAGATGTTATTATTGTGCCCAAGAATTTGACTCTTCACGTGTTTCAGTTATCTTTATATTTATAGAAATAGATATGCATACATAAACTTGTACGTGGCAGCTTTACTAAGTGAGAAAAAACAAAACTTAAAAATAATTAGACGTTTCAACTACACGTCTTCATCGGTATAACAAGACAGCAATCACGTACACGATGTCGGCTACACGACTGCATACATTGACGTACATTATTTATATCATCGCATGGCAGCCGTTAAGTTGGAAAAAAAACTCTTATCTCCAGCCACAGGCAACTGTAGAGAAAGCCTGATCGAAACCCACTAGCGTGATGTCACCGGTCAAGGTTCACCTTTGCGAGCCTTAGACGACTGACATAATACCCACAACCACTCCTGATCGTAAAGCTAAACGCCACGCTAGTGAGGTTGCGCTCAGGCCTTCTTTATAGTTGGCTTTGCTCCAGCTTTACAGATACCCCATATTTGTGCCGATTTCCTTTTCATTGTTTAGCGTTTAAATTTAACTTTGATAACTTTTATAGAAGGTTGACGGATGAAAAGAAAAACGGGACATTTTGTATGAAAAGAAGAGCCGGATTTAGACTTGGTGCAGTGAAGCACTAAACTAGCAAAGCTAAGGGAAATTGTGAGGTCGCCTGGTAAAAAAAAAATAACGCTCGAACGTTCCTATCACAGATTACAACAGAAAGAAATTTAAAGAACTCTTGGAATGTGCGGCTCGAAGTTTTGGCTTATTTAGATCAAAGCTTAAATTTGATCTTGCTGAAAAGGTGGAATATTGTATTTTAAGAAAGTGGATTTAACACACACAAAAACAGGATATGATGGAAGGAGCTCATTTTGATTACTTTAAATAATGAAATATATTTCTGGCTGAACCTTAGTGCGTATAGGATACAAACGGGGAGCACACTCAAAAATGCAGGACATGCAACATAGAAGCAGGAAACGCAACATAAATGTAGGACACACACCATAAAAGTAGGACACACACCTTAAATGTAGGACCCATAACATAAATATAGGACTCACACCATAAATGTAGGGCACGCACCATAAATGTAGGGCACACACCATAAATGTAGGACACACACCATAAATGTAGGACACACACCATAAATGTAGGACCCACACCATAAATGTAGGACACACACCATAAATGTAGGACACACACCATAAATGTAGGACACACGCAATAAATGTAGGAACCACACCATAAATGTAGGACACACGCCATAAATATAGGACCCACACCATAAATGTAGGACACACACCATAATTGTAGGACACACACCATAAATGTAGGACACACGCCATAAATATAGGACCCACAACATAAATATAGGACCCACACCATAAATGTAGGGCACACACCATAAATGTAGGGCACACACCATAAATGTAGGACCCACAACATAAATATAGGACCCACACCATAAATGTAGGGCACGCACCATAAATGTAGGACACACACCATAAATGTAGGACACACACCATAAATGTAGGACACACACCATAAATGTAGGGCACGCACCATAAATGTAGGACACACACCATAAATGTAGGACACACACCATAAATGTAGGGCACGCACCATAAATGTAGGACACACACCATAAATGTAGGGCACGCACCATAAATGTAGGACACACGCCATAAATGTAGGACACACACCATAAATGTAGGGCACACACCATAAATGTAGGACACACACCATAAATGTAGGACACACACCATAAATGTAGGGCACGCACCATAAATGTAGGACACACGCCATAAATGTAGGGCACACACCATAAATGTAGGACACACACCATAAATGTAGGACACACATCATAAATGTAGGACACACGCCATAAATGTAGGACACACACCATAAATGTAGCACACACACCATAAATGTAGGGCACGCACCATAAATGTAGGACACACGCCATAAATGTAGGACACACACCATAAATGTAGGGCACACGCCATAAATGTAGGACACACACCATAAATGTAGGACACATGCCATAAATGTAGGACACACGCCATAAATATAGGACCCACAACATAAATGTAGGACACGCACCTTAAATGTAGGGTACACACCATAAATATAGGACCCACAACATAAATGTAGGACACACACCATAAAAGTAGGACACACACCTTAAATGTAGGACACGCACCATAAATATAGGACCCACACCATAAATGTAGGACACACGCAATAAATGTAGGACACACCATAAATGTAGGACGCACACTAGAAATGTAGGATACATACTAACAATGTAGGACACACACCAAAAATATAGAGCACAAACCATAAATATAGGACACAAACCATAAATGTAGAACACATACACCATAAATGTATACATTTAGGACATGCATCATAAATGTAGGACGCACATTATAAATGTAGGGCACAAACAATAAATGTAGAACACACACTATAAATGTAGGACATGCATCCGAAATGTAGGGCACAAACTATAACTATAGGACACACAACATAAATATAGGCCACACTTCATACATGTAGGATGGGGAGGGGGGACTGGTTGGTCTCGAGGCAAGACGCCGGCTTCGAGACAGAGAGGGTGTAGGTTCAAATCTCGGCTCCACCGGTTGGGATTTTTATTTATGATTTCTCTCTGCGGCAATCACCCCTGGTCTCAGCAGCGAGGCCCGGCTTGAAACGTCAATTACTCATCGACGGAAAAAAATCTGAGTACTTCCGAAGTCGGAGTTATCTGCCTGTGCGGCGAGGGACCCATGTGCTCACGGCTGCCAGAGAAAAATGGATTAACACGCAAAATTCAGTTCCTAGTTTCTAGTCAGAGGTAAAAGCTGGCGAACGAAAAAAAATACATGTAGGATACACATGATAAATGTATAAATGTAGAACACATACCATAAGTATAGGACACATGCTTAAAAGCAGGACAGATATAATAAATGTAGGACACACACTAGGACACACACCATACATGTAGAACACATACCATAAATGTAGGACACACACCATAAATATAGGACACATACCATAAATGTAGGACATACAACATATACAACATAGAGGCAGACACGCTCCGTTGACAACCCGTCAACGGAGCGTGACGTTCGGACAACCCGTGTTCGATTCCCGCTGGGAGCAATATGAATTGTACTCGTGATTGGGGAAAAAAAAATACCCCCACGGTCGACCAAGCCGTTGGCAGAAATGGGTACCTGGGTATTACCCTGGGAAGGTGAGGAAAGTTGCCTCGCATCTGAGTTTAGATGCTTGAGGCGACACAATACAGAAATCTCCGAACATTTCTGGATAGGCGTCCGAGTAAACTCGCGTGCTGAGACGCTGGGTCAAGTCTCGTACTTTACCTTGACCTTTACGCTCCGTTGAATTCGGAATACTTTTGTAAAACTGTTTGGATTTATTCTCTGGGTTTTTTTTTTATTTGCAGGGACCACCCACCCCTTCTATCTTTGAAGACCTGTTATATCGATACGTTTGTTTCAGTTTTTACCTAAAGTGCTGCATAGAATCTGTTCTACTATATGGAGGTGGGTCATGAACGATAAGCAAGACACCATAAAGAACATTAGAGGCAGTTGAGATGTGGTTTAGCAGAAGAATTCCACTGATAGCAAAAATTAAGTAAGAAAGAATGTGTAAAACGAGATGGAAAAACCAGAAATATCATCAAAATTATAATGAATATACAGTTTACATTTATTGGGCATGTAATGCGAAAATAAGACATTGAGAAGGCTATAACAACAGACAGAATGAATAGGGGAAAAAAGCAGAGTAAAATCAAAACAAAATATATTGAACAGCTTATCCAATTTTGAACAATAAAAGAACAGCGGCTGAAATTATGACATGCATGAAGGACCGAGGAATGTGGAGAGGGATGATCACCTGCTTCAACCAGCATGACACCTGATGATGATGATGATAGTTGGTTACTTTTTTGCTTGCGTTCACCCAACAGTTGATTCGCTTTTCTGGCCTAGTCAAGTCTAGTCAGGTCTAGTCAGGTTTAGTCAAGTTTAGTCAGGTCTACTCAAGTCTAGTCAAGTCTAGTCAAGTCTAGTTAGGTCTAGTCAAGTCTAGTCAGGTTTAGTCAAGTCTAGTCAAGTCTAGTCAGGTTTAGTCAATTCTAGTCAGGTTTAGTCAGGTCTAGTCAAGTCTAGTCAGGTCTAGTCAAGTCTAGTCAAGTCTAGTCAAGTTTAGTCAACTCTAGTCAGGTTTAGTCAAGTCTAATCAAGTCTATTCACGTTTAGCCAAGTCTAGTCAGGTTTAATCAGGTCTAGTCAAGTCTAATTAGGTTTAGTCAGGTGTAGTCAAATCTAGTCAAGTTTAGTAAAATCTTGTCATGTCTAGTCAGGTCTAGTCAAGTCTAGTCAGGTCTAGTCAAGTCTAGTCAAGTTTAGTCAAGTCTAGTCAGGTTTAGTCAAGTCTAGTCAAATCTAGTCAAGCCTAGTTTGGTTTAGTCAAGTCTAGTCAGGTTTAGTCAGGTCTAGTCAAGGCTAATCAGGTCTAGTTAGGTCTAGTCAAGTCTAGTCAGGTCTAGTCAAGTCTAGTCAGTTATAGTCAGGTTTAGTTAAGTCTAGTCAGGTCTAGTCATGTCTAGTCAGGTATAGTCAGGTCTAGACAAGTTTAGTCAGGTCTAGTCAGGTTTAGTAAGGTCTAGTCAGTCAGAAAGTTCTCAAAGAGGCCAACACAAGAAGGGAGCTCTTTAAAAACATCAGAAAGAAGCAATCAACATTTTTTGGGCATATCACGAGAAGAAGAAAGTTGAAATATTTGGTTACAACTGGCAAAATAAAAGGAAAGAGGGATCGCGGACGACAAAGAGAGAAAATACTGGATAGCTTGGTGTCATGGCATGGAAAACAGTCAACAACAGAACTCATACGATGCACTGTAGATAGAAGATTGTGGAGGGACATGATCGCTAACGCCAACATGTACGGTACATGATGATGATGATGATCGTAAACTAGCGACGCAACGCACTGACATCTACTTAACCTCCTTTTAAATACGGACCAAACGATGAATAGTTGTTGGGTGAACGCTGGAGAAGATTAGAAGATACTTCAGAAGTGATCACTTGTGGCTGACGTTACTTTCTCATAAACTTTCAGTATCCCCTAGAGCTGACCGAAATCCCATATAACGTCAGCATTGAGTCAACGATGCGTTTATATAGTTATATCTATACTGCATACGTTTACTATAAGTCTGAAGACTAACTACCTTGCTTGTTAGATGATCTACTTCACATTTTAAAGGTCAGTATCACTACAAAAGAGGTGAGATGTAGAATGGCTCAGGTAAAAGCAGCTTTCCAAAAAAATGAAGATACTGTGCAATCCATTTTTGACAATAGAAACAAGAAAAGGAGTTCTTAAATGTTATGTAGAGCCAGTCTTGACATATGGATGCGAATCATGGACAATAGGACAACAAACAAGAAAATCACTGGAGTCTGTAGAAATGTGGTTTTACAGAAGAATATTTAGAGTACCATGGGCAGCTAAGAAGAGTAATGAAAATGTTCTGAGAGAGGTCAAAGCAAAAAGGGAGCTAATTTCCATTATTAGGAAGAGACAATCATCATTTTTTGACCATGTAATAAGAAGAGAACAACTTTAATATATTGAAACAACTGGGAAAATTGAGGGACGAAGAGATAGAGGGAAGCAGAGAGAAAAAATAACAGACGGCATAAGAGAATGGCTTGGCAGAAGGTCAACAACAGAAATGATAAATAGCTGCCGAGATCGAAAATTGTGGAGAGACATGATCACCTACGCCAGTAGGCAGTAGGCAGGGTACTTGATGATGATGATGATCACACCAAGCCGGGAGCAGCGATAGCTCAGTGGTTAGTGAACTGGACTACAAGGACAAGAGGTAGGGTTCGATCCCAACCGACGACTTCCAGTTCACCCAGCCTTTAATGGGTACCGGGTTTTTTTTCAGGGAAAGTAAAGCGGCACGGGCGTAATTCCGACCACATTACCCCAAAAATCATCGAAGGTCTGTAAAATGTATGGTCACTAACACCATATTCCCTATACGCCATTTGGCTTGACGGGGGTACTTTACTTTTTTTTTTTTGCACTAGACCGCCCTTTTTTTCCACTGATAAACATATCTAATACACATTTCCAGAGGCTGGAGAGCAGATAAGCCGTGTTGGTCCAAAAAGAATTTGCGACATTTGGGATTTGAACCAGGCCATTATGGTCAATAGCGAACTCACTACTCACTCAGCTAGGTCTGTCGGCTTTTTCTTTACTGTGTCCTTGAACTATATATTTTTTTTCCTGCCTGTCATGTATTTTTCTATTCTATTGCGCCGAAACGTCGTTCTAACTTTTGTCGTCCATCTATTACATAAAGCTAAAACCATACAGTTTTTTTTCGATTTTTTTATCTCTATTTTTTTTCTATTTTTTTCTCTCTATTTTTTTTCTCTCTCTCTCTATTTTTAAAAATTTTTTCCTCTCAATTTTTTTCTCTCTATTTTTTCCTCTCTATTTTTTTACTCTCTATTTTTTCCTCTCTATTTTTTTTCTCTCTATTTTTTCCTCTCTATTTTTTTTCTCTCTATTTTTTTTCCTCTCTATTTTTTTTCTCTCTATTTTTTTACTCTCTATTTTTTTTCTCTCTATTTTTTTCCTCTCTATTTTTTTCTCTCTATTTTTTTCCTCTCTATTTTTTTTCTCTCTATTTTTTCCTCTCTATTTTTTTACTCTCTATTTTTTTCCTCTTTATTTTTTTTCTCTCTATTTTTTTCCTCTCTATTTTTTTTCTCTCTATTTTTTTCCTCTATTTTTTTTCTCTCTTTTTTTCCTCTCTATTTTTTTTTCTCTCTATTTTTTTCCTCTCTATTTTTTTCCTCTCTATTTTTTTCCTCTCTATTTTTTTCTCTCTATTTTTTTCCTTTCTTTTTTTTCCTCTCAATTTTTCTCTCTCTATTTTTTCCTCTCTATTTTTTTCCTCTCTATTTTTTTCCTCTCTATTTTTTTTCTCTCTATTTTTCTCATTTCTCCTTACAATTAGCTTTACTGCACCTTCACATTTTGATGCATTTCTTTGCCTTGACCCTACTAGTACAATTCAGCTGCAACTCTATGTTTGCATTTCTACGTGTTTATTTGTGTGTGTGCTATATGTTTGTTCCTGCCGAAGGCCTATTGAGCCGAAACGTCGTTCTAATTTGTGTCGTCCATTTATTACATATAGAGATATCTGTAAATCATCTCTGAATGACTTCTCCATCTGTGAAAATGACTGGTAACATCTGGCAAGTGATCGCACATCATGGAGAGCATGTATAAGGAATGGTATAACATCATTTGAGGTTTTGCTAAGCCATAACTTAAAAGAGAAAAGACTCTTGAAAAAGAATGGAAAACCCTGGGACCAGTGGGCCAGACTTGTTCATTATGTGACCGTGTTGTGTTTGTCAAACATGGTAG
>JAVIAB010000160.1:21472838-21637838 GCA_032433765.1 Megaustenia siamemsis | reverse complement strand
CTGTACTACAAAGGAGAAGGGGTAGGGTTCGATCCTAACCGACGGCTTCCGGGTTCACCCAGCCTTAAATGGGTACCTGATTTTTTTCTGGGAAAGGAAAGCGGCACGGGCGTAATACCGACCACATTATCCTAAAAATCATGTGCCGAAGGTCTGTAAAATGTATGGTCACTAATACCATATTCCCTATACGCCGCCACTTGGCGTGACGGCGGTACTATACTTTTTTTTTTTTTTTTACATTCTACAGCTAACCTCAGCATGTCTTATGTATTATTCCTACATACATTCTACAGCTAACCTCAGCATGTCTCATGTATTATTCCTACATACATTCTAGAGCTAACCTCAGCATGTCTTATGTATTATTCCTACATACATTCTACAGCTAACCTCAGCATGTCTCATGTATTATTCCTACATACATTCTACAGTTAACCTCAGCATGTCTCATGTATTATTCCTACATACATTCTACAGCTAACCTCAGCATGTCTCATGTATTATTCCTACATACATTCTACAGCTAACCTCAGCATGTCTCATGTATTATTCCTACATACATTCTACAGCTAACCTCAGCATGTCTCATGTATTATTCCTATATACATTCTACAGCTAACCTCAGCATGTCTTATGTATTATTCCTACATACATTCTACAGCTTCTTGGGAGCCGCGATAGCTCAGTGGTTAGTGAACTGTACTACAAAGGAGAAGGGTAGGGTTCGATCCTAACCGACGGCTTCCGGGTTCACCCAGCCTTAAATGGGTACCTGATTTTTTTCTGGGAAAGTAAAGCGGCACGGGCGTAATACCGACCACATTATCCTAAAAATCATGTGCCGAAGGTCTGTAAAATGTATGGTCACTAATACCATATTCCCTATACGCCGCCACTTGGCGTGACGGCGGTACTATACTTTTTTTTTTTTTTTACATTCTACAGCTAACCTCAGCATGTCTTATGTATTATTCCTACATACATTCTACAGCTAACCTCAGCATGTCTCATGTATTATTCCTACATACATTCTACAGCTAACCTCAGCATGTCTCATGTATTATTCCTACATACATTCTACAGCTAACCTCAGCATGTCTCATGTATTATTCCTACATACATTCTACAGCTAACCTCAGCATGTCTCATGTATTATTCCTACATACATTCTACAGCTAACCCCAGCATGTCTCATGTATTATTCCTACATACATTCTACAGCTAATCCCAGCATGTCTCATGTATTATTCCTACATACATTCTACAGCTAACCTCAGCATTTATGCAAATATAGAAGCGATTTATCTTAAATTTCTAGCACAATCATCGTATCTCCTATAACCTGCGGCTAGCATCAGCTCAAGAGATGGCACCATCTCAAGCATCTTATAATATCTGGAACTATTTTCAAAATGTAATCATGAAATTGTGTCTTATTTGTCCAGAATCAGAATGCAGTCAGACCACAGTCAATATCAGAGCTGCCAGAAAACGTATGGGCTATTTCATTACCGTGCACATCAGTGTGTCAAGGACCGTAAAAATATGCACAAGCGACATTTAATAATGTTATAGACATAACAAGATATGCAAATACTTTCCAATATTCTATCGTGTAGATTTGCACTGCGGGGACAAATGTTGAATGAAAAGGAGACCTTAATATTGTTTGTATGCCGAACTCTTGCTTGTGTTTCTGATCAATTTATCAATTTCTGATAAATAATCAATTGTCACCGCATGGAAGTATCTGTATTGAAGGTTCAAATTAAACCGAACGCCAGACAGCATACGGGCTAAAAACAGTTGGCGAATCATAGCTGACTGCTTGGGTCAGTCAGTGAAGATGTTAAAAATCACACTTTATCATCCGGAAGTGGCCATGTGAACAGTTTAACCAGCCTGATCAAACAACTCATTCCCAGAAAAAAAAAAACAAATGCCACGGTGGAGTCGTGTGTTCAGCATGAGGGCGCAGATTCTGTAGTTTGACATTAACTACAACACATTGCATCTACGCCCATTAAACATCTTTTCGTGTGTTCAGCATGAGGGCGCAGATTCTGTAGTTTGACATTAACTACAACACATTGTATCTACGCCCATTTAACATCTTTTCAAGAACGGCAGATTTTTTTTTTTTTTTTTTTTTTTTTTTTTTGCGTTCGCCAGCTTTGACCTCTGACGAAGTCCCTAGGAACTGAATTTTTGCGAGTTAATCCGTTTTAACCTGGCGGGCGTGTGCACAGGGGTCCCTCGCCGCACAGGCAAATAACTCCGTCTTGAGGTATTGAGTTATTCACATATTTTTTTTTCCGAAGATGAGTAATTGACGCTTCAAGCCGGGCCTCGCTGCTGGTTGCCGCAGAGAGAAATCATAAATACAAATCTCAACTGGTGTTGCCGGGATTTGAACCCGCAACCTCTCTGTCTCGAGACCAACCAGCTCCCAAGGACCACAGATAGTATTCACTGAGCGAACACAGAAGAAACAAGAAACCTCAATCTAGGATGAATGTGTACTCCATGTATTTGTTCCCATTTACTAATGAAAAGATAACATCTAGTGATTCACAGCAGATTACTGGACTCCGGCTCAGCGAAAAAACCAAATTAAATACTTTGTTTTTTCTTCATGTAATTTCAGAGAATATAAAAAGGTCGCAACATGTAGCAAAGAGATGATAAACCAAAACTGAGATCTAGAAGGTCCAGTATTTTTCCAATAACAACATATGATTGTAAAACAATTACTATCAGCATATCTGTTGACAAAATTAGTTCACTTATGTCGTTGAAATGCAGAGAAAATATATATATATATATATATATATATATATATATATATATATATATATATAAAGAAGAGCAAACAGAGGCAGGAGGAGCAGCAACTAAGAAGATCAGTACGTATCTACTAGAATTCTTTTCTTCGTCTTCATCTTCTTCTTCTTTTCTTCTTCCTCGCCGTCTTCTTCTTCCTCTTCTTTTTCTTCGTCCTCGCTTTCTTCTTCTTCTTCTTTTCTTCCTATTCACCCTCTGCTTCTTCTTCGTCTCGATTCAGACGCCAATGCCCAGCACATTTCATGAAGAGACGATTTGCGTATGTGAACATACAAACTTAGACCGTAGACATAAATGTCCCATAATTTGTTTCTTGCCACCAAATTTTGTTTACATCAGGAATAAATCAAGCATATGTTTTTCCCCCTGAAAATAAAAAAAAATAATATAAAAGATGACAGTGCGAATATAGATAGAACAAGAAAGACTAGCTTAATGAAAGAACAGATGTAAACTTGTTTCTTAAAGACGTTTGTTTCTGCAAAGAATTGTAGTGTTATTGAAAACGTAGTTTGACTATTCTACATAAAAGATATTACAAATGACTTATACACACTTTCTTTCGTATATGACACACCTTAGTCAAACTACATGACTCGTGCTCAAACCAGATACTAGTTTCTCTTGACAACACTTGAAGCACAGAAGTCCAAATCTGGGTCAGTGTTGCATCGACTCTGTCGTCTGCAGGCATGTGCAGTCACGTGTTTTCACGCGGTTTATTTTATTATCACCCGCTCAATTTCTGCACGAACATTCTCGCGCGGACCGGGACTCATGTGCTATGCAGCTTTCATTAAGAGATACAGCAGCAAGAGCTCGTAAAACAGCGGCGGAAACGTACGACAGCCCTAGTTTAAATAACAGAAAAGGAAACTTGATTACAGAATGCCTTCACAGCGTTTAAGTCTTGTATTTTCAATCTTAGTCTCAAGTATCGGCCTCTTAAAGTGGATTACTTGCAATATTTTATTAGACAGGTGGTCCGGTGTATCATATTTCAACAGATATCCTGGTAGGGTAGATTACCACGCAGTTGTGCTTGTTCTTGCATGTCCTCAAAGTAGAATGTTTAGGGTGTTCAGCGACCCTAAATCATGATTTCCTATAATGGTCTTGCATCTACCTTTTCTTACTTTAGTACTCATATCACCAATTACAATCAAGTTGGTCGTATATTTCACTTGTTTCATAACTTTATTTAGATCTTCATAATATGCCTCTATTTTTTCATCTGTATAATCTTGAGTAGGTGCGTATGTCTTTATTATTGCTATGTCGAATGGTTTTGCTTTCATTTCGAGTAGTGTAATCCTATAGTGTATGCCCAGTGGTTACTTATATATTTGTGTAGCTTTCTTTTTATTAGTATCCCTACCCCTCTTTGATGTTCTTTTGTGTTGACTGAATATATAAATGTATATTTCCATCTTGTATGTTCTAACATTCTTTCCATCTTGTATGTTCTAACATTCTTTCCATCTTGTATGTTCTAACATTCTTTCCATATTGTCTCTTTTATGCCTAAACTATCTAGGTTTAATCATTCTGCATCTAAAATAAGATTTTCAATTTTTCCTTCTTTGGTAAAGAGTCCTACCATTCCACGTACATATCCGTAGATCTTTCTTCTGACATAAGTTATGATTTCTCTCCATGGCTTTCTTTGGAATGGTACGTGATGAGGCTCCAACCTCTTTCACTGTGGTCAGCCATAGTCGTCTTTCATGCCCTGAATATGCCTCTTGTGTACCACACACTTTACTGTTTTCCCTTATTTCGTATATTTAAGAACAATAAGCCTAATGAGCGATGTAACAACAATATTGCTAAAATAATACAAGGAAGGATTCAGAATAAAATAAATATGTAATTAGAGCTACAATTTGGATTTCGGAAAAAACAGTGGGACAAAAGAAGCCATATTCTGCATGAGAACATTAATCGAAAAGTACACAGAAGTAAATAAACCGATATATGCCTTCTTCATAGACTACAACAAAGCTTTTCATAGAATACACCATAAACAGCTTGTAGAATGTCTAAAAGATATGCATCGAGATGACACAGGCAGGCATACAACTAATATGTAATTTATACTGGGAGCAAACATCAACAATAAAAAATAACAAAGAGAACTCGACACCTATTGATATAGTAATAGGAGTAAGACAAGGATGCATCCTATCACCAAGCTTGTTCAATCTATACACTGAGCAAATCTTTAAAAACATCACAGAGATACCAGACCTAAAAATTAATTGAAAGATAAACAATAACCAAAGTTATGTTCATGATACTGTATTACTAGCAGAAAATCCTAAAGATCTACAACAATTACTTAATGTAATAAACATAATAAGCAAAATAATATGGATTAGATATGAATATAAAAAAGACTAAAACTATGATCTTAAACAAAGATAACACTCTAAACCTACAAGTGGATATACAAGTTGAAGAAGTAGACCTGGAGACAGTTCAGAGCTACAACTAGCTTGGGCATACTATAACCAGTGATAGAAAATGTAAAACTTAAATAAACAAAAGAATAGGAGTGCTAAAAAGTAATTATAATGTCATGAAAAGTATACTAACATCGAAAGAAATAAGACCAGGGCTAAAACTAAGAATAGCAAAATGTTAAATCTTCTCGACATTACTGTATGGTGCAGAAACATAGAGATTGAACAAGAAAACAGAACAGAAAATTGAAGCTTTTGAAATGTGGATTTATATAAAAATAGAAAGAAAGGAATGAAAAGAAACAAAAAAAAAACGATGAAGCCTAAGAACAACTACAAATGAAAAGACAACTACTAAATACAATTCAGTTATAAACAAATGAGATTTTTTGGACATGTTAAAAGACACAACAGCTTACTAAAAGTAATCTTGGAATGGAAAATACAAGGTAAAAGAGGCAGAGGCAGACCAAGACTAACATGGACGAGTAACATTAAAAAAATGGACAAGTCAGCCTAAGATAACCTATCAAAGCAAGAGACAGAGCAGAATGGCGTCCTATGGTAGCCAACCTTCGATGCAGAGACGGCACTGAATTTTAAAAAAAATGATATTCATATCTAATCCATATTTTTTGCTTGTCATGTTTATTTCAATAAATAATTGTTGTAGATCTTTAGGATTTTCTGCTGGTAATACATTATCATCAGCATATATTAGGTTATTGATTATCTTTCCATTAATATTTAGGCCTGACATCTCTGTGATATTTTTAAAATTTTGCTCAGTGTATAGATTGAACAAGCTTGGTGATAGGATGCATCCTTTGTGATAGGATACATTACACGGTATTGAATCATCAGCTTCGACTGTTGGCTGAAGCTAACTATAAACATCTTCGTCAGATCGCTATCAGCCTCATGATGTCAGAGTAATGTTTTTTTTTGCTTTTTTTATTTACAATCGCCAGCTTCATGACTCTAGCAAAGTACCGAGCGACTGAACTATGCGTTAATATCATTGTTTCCTATTTTTTTTTTATATCAGCAACTGTAGACTCAGATCTCCCTCGCCATACAGGCATATATTCTACGACTTCTGATGTGATCTCATTTTTATATATCTAGTTTTTTTATGTTTTGGACAGATTTTCCCATATTATTTTTTCCCTTATTAGTTTTTCCCTTATTAATTTTCCACAGGCAAAGGCAAATTTTGGCCTACTCTTTTCGATTTCCACCTGCCAAGAGTTCTTTAACGTGCGCAGAATGCACACGGAGCATCTTTATGTTTTAGTCGTTTTAAGATAGACATCGAATCTCACTACTCAGAAACTAAGGTAAAAAAAAATCCACCGCAAGTGGTGGAAATTGAATCCAGCCCCAAAGTCAAATGAATAAATTGGATTTGACAAATATTTCTTAGACCACTACAGCTAAGATGAATTCGGATACCAAATTCATAATCTTTCAGACCTTAGACATAGTAAAGTAAAGTACCCCCGTCACGCCAAGTGGCGTATAGGGAATATGGTGATAGTGACCATACATTTTACAGACCTTCAGCACGTGTTTTTTGGGGTAATGTGGTCGGTATTGCGCCCGTGCTGCTTCACTTTACCAGAAAATAATCCGGTACCCATTTAAGGCTGGGTGAACCCGGAAGCCGTCGATTGGGATCGAACCCTACCCCTTGTCCTTTGTAGTCCAGTTCACTAACCACTGAGCTATCGCGGCTCCCAGACCTTACACACACCGATCGGTAACTTCTCAAAATGTGACATGTAGAGTGTCAGGCAAAAAGTTCCATTACATAAGCTTGGAAAAATTGTACTAAAATGGATGTAGAATGTGTGATTAAAAATATAATCAATCACTGTGAAACACCGCTGAGCTTTAATTATATATCATTTTCAAAATAACTCATTAAGGAAAAAAAGATATTGCTCTATATCAGCAAAATTTAGATATTCCACTTTGCTGAATTTATTAAGTACTAGTGGTGAAAGTACCTGTGTGTTACCGGGGTCTCATTATGAGTAAAGAATAGTGACACTGTGACCTTCCAAGCATGTCGTAAGAGGCGAATAAGGAGGCTGATCTACGGCTTGACAAGCTGTCGTTGTAAAAACTAATGTTATAGAAACAGCCATAGATTTTAGAAGCAGTAATCTCTGCAATATGTGCCATTTTAGCTCTCTAGGTATCTCTTTTGAGATTGTGGTTCTGCCCTATGTGCCGTCTTCGACTCGAAAGGACAATAGATAGATAGTGGTGAAAGTGCAGTATATTTGTCTCCATTATCCGTGATTTTTTCACAGTTTTAGTAAAAGAATCTATTACATAAGTACTTACGTCCCTTAGACTAAATTAAATAGAAAATATTACGTCCCCCACTTTATTTGTTGTTTACAGCGTTCTTTATTAAAAAAAAAAAAAAAAAAACTTTGATACTTTGAAGTCGAGAAACTTGAAGTAAAAAAAAAATACTTTTTCACGAAAAGAGAAATAGAGAAGATACATTTCTCTATAGTTAGTGGTCATATTCTCCAGCAGCATACTGGGCACGGACTCGAACTGTTCTGTACATCGGCGCTCGACACCGGAACATTTTCTGTTTTCTGACTTTATTCTGATGATAGATTTCTGACTTTATTCTGATGATAGATTTCTGACTTTATTCTCATGATAGATTTCTGACTTTATTCTCATGATAGATTTCTGACTTTATTCTCATGATAGATTTCTGACTTTATTCTCATGATAGATTTCTGACTTTATTCTCATGATAGATTTATGACTTTATTCTGATGATAGATTTCTGACTTTATTCTCATGAAAGATTTCTGACTTTATTCTCATGATAGATTTCTGACTTTATTCTCATGATAGATTTCTGACTTTATTCTGATGATAGATTTCTGACTTTATTCTCATGATAGATTTCTGACTTTATTCTCATGATAGATTTGTGACTTTATTCTCATGATAGATTTCTGACTTTATTCTGATGATAGATTTCTGACTTTATTCTCATGATAGATTTCTGACTTTATTCTCATGATAGATTTCTGACTTTATTCTCATGATAGATTTCTGATTTTATTCTCATGATAGATTTCTGACTTTATTCTGATGATAAATTTCTGACTTTATTCTCATGATAGATTTCTGACTTTATTCTCATGATAGATTTCTGACTTTATTCTCATGATAGATTTCTGACTTTATTCTCATGATAGATTTCTGACTTTATTCTCATGATAGATTTGTGACTTTATTCTCATGATAGATTTCTGACTTTATTCTGATGATAGATTTCTGACTTTATTCTCATGATAGATTTCTGACTTTATTCTGATGATAGATTTCTGACTATATTCTGATGATAGATTTCTGACATTATTCTCATGATAAATTTCTGACTTTATTCTGATGATAGATTTCTGACTTTATTCTGATGATAGATTTCTGACTTTATTCTGATGATAGATTTCTGACTTTATTCTGATGATAGATTTCTGACTTTATTCTGATGATAGATTTCTGACTTTATTCTGATGATAGATTTCTGACTTTATTCTCATGATAAATTTCTGACTTTATTCTGATGATAGATTTCTGACTATATTCTCATGATAGATTTCTCACTTTATTCTGATGATAGATTTCTGACTTTATTCTGATGATAGATTTCTGACTTTATTCTCATGATAGATTTCTGACTTTATTCTCATGATAAATTTCTGACTTTATTCTCATGATAGATTTCTGACTTTATTCTCATGATAGATTTCTGACTTTATTCTGATGATAGATTTCTGACTTTATTCTGATGATAGATTTCTGACTTTATTCTGATGATAGATTTCTGACTTTATTCTCATGATAGATTTCTGACTTTATTCTCATGATAGATTTCTGACTTTATTCTCATGATAAATTTCTGACTTTATTCTCATGATAGATTTCTGACTTTATTCTGATGATAGATTTCTGACTTTATTCTGATGATAGATTTCTGACTTTATTCTGATGATAGATTTCTGACTTTATTCTCATGATAGATTTCTGACTTTATTCTCATGATAAATTTCTGCAATCTTTCTTTTTAGAAACCAACGGATTTACGACGTGCTATGACGTCAGATAATCCCAACCGATGGCTTCCGGGTTCACCCAGCCTTAAATTGGTACCGGATTTTTTTATGGGAAAGTAAAGCGGCACGGGCGTAATACCGACCACATTACCCCAAAAATCATGTGCTGAAGGTCTGCAAAACATATGGTCACTAACACCATATTCCCTATACGCCACTTGTCATGACGGAGGCTCTTTACTTTACTTTATGACGTCAGATAAACATTGCTGTATTGTTATTTTAACTGGCGATGGTACCTGGTTATTTGTTTCAAAATCACATACAGCTCTGAATTAGATCACTTTCGAAGTTCTTACACTTGTGGAACAAAAGAAACAATACATGAAAATAACCATTTTAATTTACTAAATCTTCAAGTTAATTATTCTCATGTGTTATTGTCACAAAACGCTAGACTTCTAAGGCAGTGGTTCCCAAACTCGTGACAATCACGGCTACCTGTCCCTACCGATAATAATCCGGCTCCGGCCTCACGACAGTTACGGTAACTTAGTAAGTAAAAGTAAAAAGTCCCCATCACACCAAGTGGCGTATAGGGAATATGGTGTTAGTGACTATAACTTTTACAGACCTTCAGCACATGATTTTTGAGGTAATGTGGTCGGTATTACGCCCGTGCCGCTTTACTTTCCCAGAAAAAAACCCGTTACCCATTTAAGGCTGGGTGAACCCGGAAGCCGTCGGTTGGGATAGAACCCTACCTCTAGTTACGGTCACATATATCGGACAAACCCTCGTTCTTGTGTTTATTGTTCTGTAGGTTACTACTTTAGATACAGAAAAGAAGTTCAGTAACAATAAAGATACAAAAGAGATGTTGCAAAACAAAGCA
Source organism: Megaustenia siamemsis (assembly GCA_032433765.1). Taxonomy (NCBI): domain Eukaryota; kingdom Metazoa; phylum Mollusca; class Gastropoda; order Stylommatophora; family Ariophantidae; genus Megaustenia; species Megaustenia siamemsis. The sequence goes on along the minus strand of JAVIAB010000160.1, from coordinate 21,627,531 downwards.
AAAAAAGAAACAAAAACGTTTTACATACTTATGTTTACAAATGACATTTCACAATTCTGCACGAAAACACAATTAATTATTTCACTTACTCGTAGAAAGGTATACTTTATGGACAACTAGCAGATGGCAAAAGAACTGGGCATGGCATAAAACTTCGATTTATTGACTAATGTAAACGTGACATGAAGACTCTGAACATAAACTCTGCAGCCTGGGAAGAAATAGCTGCACACCGCAATCTTTGGAAACACTCTAAAGCAAAACTCAAACTAAAACAAGTAAAAAGAAAAGTAAAGTACCCCCCGTCACGCCAAGTGGCGCATAGGGAATGTGGTGTTAGTGACTATACATTTTACAAACCTTCAGCACGTGTTTTTTTGGGGTAATTTGGTCGGTATTACGCCGTGCCGCTTTACTTTCCCAGAAAAAAACCCGGTACCCATTAAAGTCTAGGTGAACCTGGAAGCAGTCGGTTGGGATCGAACCCTACCTCTTGTCCTTTTTCGTCCAGTTCACTAACCACTGAGCTATCGCGGCTCCCAACTCAAACAAGAAGCAGACATATTCATAGAAAAAGAGAATACACGGCGCAAGAAAAAAAAAAAAACATTTTCTAGAAACGCTGCAAAAACCATATTCAGCTAATATTCATATAAAACATATACAATTTTAAATACATTTTCTTTGCTTAATGTGATAAACATAACAAGCAAAAAATATGGACTAGATATGAATATTAAAAAGACTAAAACTATGATCATAAACAAAGAAAATTTTCAAGACCTACAATTAAATATCACAGTTGAGGGAATACATCTGGAGATAGTCCAGAGCTACAACTACCTGGGACATACTATAACCAATTATGGAAAATGTAAAACTGAAATAAACAAAAGAATAGGTATGGCAAAAAGTAATTTTAATGCCATGAAAAATATACTAACAACAAAACAAATATCAGCAGGACTGAAACTAAGAATGGCAAAATGTTACATCTTCTCAGTATTCCTGTATGGTGCAGATTCATGGACATTAGACAAGAAAACAGAACAGAAAATTGAAGCCTTTGAAATGTGGATTTATAGAAGAATAGGTAGAATTGGATGAAAACAAAAGATAACAAACGATGAAGTTTTTAAACAACTGAAAATAAAAAGAGAACTACAAAATACAATTAAGACAAGACAAATGAAATTTTTGGGGCATGTTAAAAGACACAGCAGCCTACTAAAAGTAATATTGGAAGGAAAAATACAAGGTAAAAGAGGTAGACCAAGACTAACATGGACGAGTAACATCAAAAGACGGACAAGTCAATCTATGACAGCCTGCACCATCAAAGCAAGAAACAGAGTAGAATGGTGATCCATGGTAGCCAATCTTCGTTGCGGAGAAGGCACACGATAATGATGATGATGATAAATTTTCTTTTTAAACAAAAAACTGTTGTTGTTTTTTTTAATTATTATAAACACAAACGAGCTGTATTCAGATTCACTGTCCTAGTAAGGAATAAGCTGCTCATGCTTAATTAATTTATGGGATCCTGGTGTAATTTTAGACATTGACGTAGGCCATTCTTATTCAAAGTACGAGTTCAAGCCTGGTGCAGAAATAAGAGAAATCACAAAGCATTAAAAAAATATCAAATATAATCATGCAAAGAAGGAGGCCTAATATTGTGCATGTGATGAGAAGAGATAGCAACAAAAAAATATCAAAGCAAGCCCTCAAATGGGAACTAGAGGGTAAAAGGAAAAGAGGCCGGCCTAAAGAAATATTTAAAAAAGAAAAGCATTAAAACGCGAGTCAACAAAAGCAGGCTTCTGTTCCCTCGCCGAGATTTAGCAGCTCGTTGAGAACAGAGCCGTGTGTGGAGGGACAATGCGGGTCCTGTGCAAAGTCTGACAACTGAAAGATCGTTAGACATCAGAGTCTACAATTTCTGCCCTATGTACCGTCTTCGGCTCGAAGGAACAATATATTGACAGACAGACAGACAGACAGACAGACAGACAGACAGACAGACAGACAGATAGATAGATAGATAGATAGATAGATAGATAGATAGATAGATAGATAGATAGATAGATAGATAGATAGATAGATAGATAGATAGATAGATAGATAGATAGATAGATAGATAGATGGATGGATGGATGGATGGATGGATGGATGGATGGATGGTTGGATGGATGGATGGATAGATAGATAGATAGATAGATAGATAGATAGATAGATAGATAGATAGATAGATAGATAGATAGATAGATAGATAGATAGATAGATAGATGGATGGATGGATGGATGGATGGATAGATAGATGGATAGATAGATAGATAGATAGATAGATAGATAGATAGATAGATAGATAGATAGATAGATAGATAGATAGATAGATAGATAGATAGATAGATAGATAGATAGATAGATAGATAGATAGATAGATAGATAGATAGATAGATAGATAAGAAAAATAACCTTTACTGAGAAGAAGTGTGTTTGATGAATGATAGGAAACAACCTGAAAGATAAGATCAGTAATAAAGAACTGAGAACACAAAGCTAGGAATAACCCCCGACATAGAATAAAGAAACAACAGATAAAATGGTCGTCAACACAACACAGCGAGCCTTCAATAAACGTTGCGAGAACACCAGATCCAAATGTTGACCACGAAAAAGATGGATTGACAGAATATTAGAAGCTCTAGGAAACATAACAACAGCAGAGGCGAACAGAAGAGCAAAAGACTGCAAATTATATCTCCCTTCGACGCTGAAAGGCAAATGAGGAAAGAAAGAAGAAGATGTGGATGTTGTCATTTTATGATATCTACCCACTCAGTAGGTACAGTACACAAAAATATCCACGGTGCTGCACCCTTGTCAAAATTTGGCGGCTCCACTGGGAGCCAGACGAACACTCTGGGAGCCAAACGAACACTCTGGGAGCCAAACGAACACTCTGGGAGCCAGACGTACACTCTGGGAGCCAAACGAACACTCTGGGAACCAAACGAACACTCTGGAAGCCAAATGGACACTCAGGGAGCCAAACGTACACTCTGGGAGCCAAACGTACACTATGGGAGCCAAACGTACACCATGGGAGCCACTGTCCTAATGTGTACATGTTGTTATAACTGGAGAATCCGTTTATCCTTTCTAAAAGTATAATATTAATGTGTAACTTAATATTTGTACCTGTCGCCGTATCTGTATTGATATTAAATATTTTTGGTAGAGTGGAAGAGAAGACCTGCTGGTTTTAACTCCCCCACAGTAAATAAATAAATGAAAATGAAAGAAACAAAATAGTGCGACAGCCATCAAGCTCAGCGCAGCGGATATACATTGCAGCGGAGGATATTCAGAGGAGGCAACGGGGACTCTTCTATTATTCTATCAGAATACATAACGCAATCACATTCCAACTTAACTGAGTTAAATGTCAGTGTACAACCAGTCACCGCGTTCCCTAGTATAGCTGTGATATAGTTCAAATAACTGAAGCCGTTACTAACAAATGGGCTTCAATGTTTAAGGAGGTCAAACTCACAACCAAACAACGCTATCTATCGACCTTGCAATGTGTATGAGAACTAGGTAGGCCTTATAATAATTACCTTCCCGTTTCCATGGTAACAAAAGAACGACAAATCATATAGCGTTTTATCTTTTCATCAAACATATAGAAGTAGTGCCGATGGGGAGACGAATTTATGAAGTGGCTCATGTAAGAATCACTGCGCTGCGTTATTATATATAAAACAACCTCAACAAAACTGTAAGAGATTTAAATTAACAGCGCAACCTTGTTTTCTGTTTTATTAAAAATGATTTATAAACAAAGTAGCTAATATATTATTACTCACCATCCGCCGCTGATACTTTGGTATTAAAAGTAGTTTACTAGCCATCATCAAGATAGTACGGCTAATTGAGAAAGAAAGATGCAACTGATCAAAGTCAGATTTTGGCCCTAACTAAAATATGCTGCAGCTGGGAGCCTCACAGTCCGAGTTAACAGTTCAAAATATGGCACACAAGTCATCCATAGTTTTAGTCTATTGTAATTGGCTGAGAGATCAACAGTGAGCCAGTCACTCGGTCGATAAATTATACAAATGAGGCAGGGGTATTAACAAGCGAATGTATTAACAGAATTAGAAGAACAGCCAGTGAGAGAGAGAGAGACAGAGAGAGAGAGAGAGAGAGTGAGAGAGACATATAGAGATTTATAAAATATGGAACGGTACTTTCTAATCGTACAAGTTAAATTATATATTGATATCAGCCAGAAAGTCATAGTTTAGCTTCGAAGTATTCCAAAGTTAGATTTAGATGTGTTTGTGTTCCAGAGATGTATATTGTTAATTGATTTCAATGATTGTGTAGTATGATAGTAAGTAGATAAGGAACATCATAGCCAACATATTTTACTTTCAACAAGTCAAGCCAAGTTATAATATTTAAATGCAATGAAAAATAGGATGTTAGAATAGCCACAGACACGACTTAGGAAGAGATGTCTCAAATAAATAACGGTGTTAACCTATTGCGCGCATCAAATCAAGAACTTCAAATGTAGAAATGTTCTAAAATGTACACCAATTGGACTTTCAGAATTGTATAAGACGAAAATCTAATAAAGTTGACTCACTCATGTGTCCTTGGTCCATACTTATTTTACTACTTGTGTTAATGTCAAGAGCAATGTGAATCGTTGTATTGTTGTCTTATGTGTAACCATCATGAATATACAGCACGCCATAACACTTCCTGTCCTGTGGTCAACGTCTTATCTCTAGATTACCCATCGCCGAAGTATGAGAATAGAAATAAAGAAAATAAGAAGTCGGAGAAAGTAGAAGTAGAAGGAGAGGGAAAAAATGAAATGAGTGAAAGAAAAAGAAGTAGAAGGAGAGGGGGGAAAACATTAAATGCGTAGAATTAGAAGATGAAGAAAAATAAAATTCAAATTCAAACACCCCTTATCTTTTACATTTAAAAGAATGTTACATTAGCAGTTTAATTTAATAACAGGTCACATTGCGTGTATGGCTCACTGAATGCATGGCTCACTGGATGCATGGCATCCTGGATGCATGTCTCATTGGATACATGTCTCATTGGAAGCATGTCTCATTGGACGCATGTCTCATTGAATACATGTCGCTTGGATACATGTATCATTGGATGCATGTCTCATTGTATGCATGTCTCATTGGATGCATGTCGCTTGGATACATGTATCATTGGATGCATGTCTCATTGGACGTATGTCTCATTGGGTGCATATCTCAGTGGATGCATGTCTCATTGGATGCATGTCCTATTGGATGCATGTCTCATTGGGTGCATATCTCAATGGATGCATGTCTCATTGGATGCATGTCCTATTGGATGCATGTCTCATTGGATGCATGTCTCATTGGATTCATGCCTCATTATATGCTTATCTCATTGGATGCATGTCTCATTGGATGCATGTCCTATTGGAAGCATGTCTCATTGGATGCATGTCTCATTCGATGCATGTCTCATTCGATGCATGTCTCATTGGATGCATGTCTCATTGTATTCACACAAATCCGACATAGTTTATTTATGAATTAAACGTGACTAAATAGACAAGTGGAGAACAACAAAATTTACAATCATGAAGATACAGACTTTCATTAATGGATGCATGCGCAGAATGAAAAGATGGAAATGACAAGACAAAATTACTAACATAAAATTATGGAAATGTACCAGTCAAACACCAGTGGATAAAGAGATACAGCGAATACGATGGCACTGGATAGGACACATACTGCGGAAGCCAACTGAGAGTATTACACAGCAGTACCTTTTTTTGGAATCCCTAGGGGAAAAGACAATGAGGAAGACCAAATAATTCTCGGAGAAGACAGATAGAAGCAGAGATGAAGATGATGGGGGAGACATGGAATGATCTTAAAAGAATAGCAAGAAACAGAACGACTTGGAAAGTGTTTGTTGAAGACCTATGCACCACAGGGATTTGAAAGGTAGAAGAAGAAGAAATAGATAAGTACTACGGGTCAGACTGCACTCTCAAATGTCCGGACAACTGTTTCAACGACACCTGTGAACAGTCAACCGGGAACTGTGCATGCACGGGAACGTTCTACGGGTCAGACTGCTCTCAAATCTCCGGACAACTGTTTGAACGAAACCTGTGAACAGTTAATCGAATCCTGCGTCTCGTATGTCGATGATTCCCACGTTAAGAAGAGTCTGCAGACTAACCCAAGCATATGGATACCTCACTGTGTTTATGTGCTAGACTTGGTTCATTTCTTGGTGTTTTTCCGTAAAGCCATGGCTCATATCTTAATGTGTTTCTGTGCTAGTCATGGCTCATATCTTGGTGTGTTTCTGTGTTAGCCATGGCTCAAATCTTAGCTTGTGTGTGTGTGTGTGTGTGTGTGTGTGTGCTAGCCATGGCTCATATCTAGGTGTGTGTCATGTTAGTCATATCTCATATCTTGGTATGTCCGCGTTAATCATGTCTCACATCTTTATGTGCGTCTGAGTTTAGTAATATCTCATATCTTAATGTGTATCTGTGTTGGTCATGTCTCATATCTGTGTGTGTGCATGTCTGGGTTAGGGATATCTCATATCTTTGTGTGCATGTTTATGTTCGTCATATCTCATATCTTTGTGTGTGCATGTCTGTGTTTGTCACTTCTCATATCTTTGTGTGTGCCTGGCTATGTTAGTCACATCTCATATCTTTGTGTGTGCATGCCTATGTTCGTCATATCTTATATCTTTGTGCGTATGTCTATGTTAGGTATGTGTCATATCTTTGTATGTGCATGTCTATGTTAGTCATATCTCATATCTTTATGTGCATGTCTATGTTAGTCATGTGTCATATATCTTGATGTGTGTCGGTGTTAGTCATGTCTCGTATCGCTATGTACATGTCTGTGTTATTCACCTCTAGTGACTCGGGCAGATGGTGCTCGTAAACCTGGGAAGGCAGACCATCTAAGGGCAGAATCCCCCTACAGAAAAGACAATCTGCTGCCTTGCAGGAAGATTGGAGACAATCAAAGGCTAAGGAAAGCAAACCTGAATAAAATGCTGGCTGAAATCGGATGCACTGGGCCACTGGCGCAGAACACAGCGCAACGTTTTAACGGGTGTTCAATCAGAGTGGATCTGGCAGACTCTAAATGTGTTGTTCTGTCTGTGGGGGCGATCAACACACTTAACCTGACAGCTGACTTCATGTGGGAGTCTGGAATACTACTCTGAGTCCTGATCGCAGAGAGAGAGAGAGAGAGAGAGAGAGAGAGAGAGAGAGAGAGAGAGAGAGATACGATTTCATTTAATTGTAAACAGCTAAAACAGGTAGATACAACCTGGTACCCAAACCAAAACAGACGTTTGGATAAGCTTACCAGTGTTACCTTAATTAATCAAGGGGAAGGCGGAGCGGTTCTTTTATCTTATTATTATTTGATTCGTTTTATTAATATCTTATTTCTACAGTCTACTGGGATGTTTCCGGTTCCGATCCAAGATGGAGGATTGTTTTTCATCATCTCGACAAACGTTCGGTGAACTAACAACACAGGTCTCGCGACTTTCTTGCTGTAAACTACAACACAACGTATCTACGTTCATATAACGCCCTTATAAAAGCCGATAAGAAAGTGCATGAACACAACAGAAGTGTCTTTGTTGTGTCTCTTTTTTTTTTGCTTCCGCCAGCGTTCACTCTGGCGAAATTCCTAGGAACTTAATTTTACGTTTTAATCCGTTCTCCCCCTCCCCCTCCCTGTCAGTCTTGTGCACTGGGGTCGCTCGCCGCACAGGCAGATAACACCGTCTTCGGAGGTAGAAATATTTTTTTCGTCCATGATTAATTGACGTTTCAAGCCGGGCCTCGCTGCTGAGACCAGGGGTGGTTGCCGCAGAGAGAAATCATAAATAAAAATCTCAACTGGGGATTTGAACTCACAACCTCTCTGTCCCGAGACCGGCGTCTTGCCTCAGGACCACCAGTCTCCCACAAAATTTGTCGTCGAGGTAACCACCACACTACTGCACTTCTATAAACAATCATCATCATCATCATGTGCCATACCGGTTGGCGTAGGTAATCATGTCCCTCCACAATCTTCTATCTACAGTGCATCGTATCAGTTCTGTTGTTGACTGTTTTCCATGCCATGACACCAAGCTATCCAATATTTTCTCTCTTTTTCGCCCGCGATCTCTCTTTCCTTTTATTTTGCCAGTTGTAACCAAGTATCCCAACTTTCCTCTTCTCATGATGTGCCCTAAAAATGTTGATTGCTTCTTTCTGATGTTTTTTAAGAGCTCCCTTTTTGTGTTGGCCTCTTTGAGAACTTCCTCATTGGTCTTTTTAGCTGTCCAGGGAACTTTCAACATTCTTCTGAGAAATTCCATCTCTGTGGTCTCTAATCGTCTTTTCATTTGTTTGTCTACTGTCCATGATTCGCTTCCTTGGGTCACAATTGGTTCTATATAGCACCGATGAACTCTCTTTCTCATTTTTATTGACATAGATTTGTTGCATAAGATATTTTTCATTTTCTGAAATGCCATTTTGGCCTGAGCTATTCTGTTTTTTATTTCTGTGGCGCATCCCATCGAGAGATAACATAATCATGTTATTATTGTGCCCAAGTATTTGAAACGTTGCACTTGTTTCAGATTTGTCTCGTTTATTTTTATACTGTATGATGGTGGTGATTGTTTCTCGATATAACCATTACTTCTGTTTTCTTACTATTCAGACTGAGACCTTTCTTGTTGCTTTCTTTTACTATTATGTCTATCATTTCTTGTAGTTCATTCTCTGTCTCTGCTGTTAAGACTGTGTCATCCGCATATCGCAAATTATTTATGTTGTGACCGTTTACTTCAATTCCTTTTTATATTCGTTTTTCTATAAACAATAAGCAGACAAAAAACATAAAAGACAGACACAACATATAATAAAAGACATAAAACAATTAACAAATAAAACAGGAAAAAAAAACTATATTGGAAAGTGCGTATTATAAATGGAACCCAGATCATCGTCACAGTACTTCGAGACCGGCTATTTGCGCTAACATAAGTCTAATATAAAGGGCCTCGTCGCACCAAGTAGCGTATAGGGAATATGATGTTAGTGATCATAAATTTTACAGACCTTTAGCACATGATTCTTGGGGCAATGTGATCGGTATTACGCACGTGCCGCTTTACTTTCCCAGAAAAAATCCGGTACCCATTAAAGGCTGGGTGAACCTGGCAGATATTTTATTTTACCTGACAATAATTTTAGTTTTACTGTCATTATGGTATTGTGTCACATGTTCTTCATGGCGTGTAATTTTGTGTTGCTATTGTTAATCTTCTTTTGCTCTCTTCCTGACAGTCTCCATTGTTAGTTACTGCATGTCCCAGATATTCATAGTTTGTTACAATTTCATGTTAACTCGTTATTCTCTTCCTTAAATCCCACATTTAAATAAGTTAGTATCCTTGTTATCAGTATAGTTTTTTTTTTCCTAATAAAAAGGTTTCATCATCACCATCATCGAGTGCCTTCTCCGCAACGAAGGTTGGCTACCATGGATCGCCATTCTACTCTGTTTCTTGCTTTGATGGTGCAGGCTGTCATAGATTGACTTGTCTATCTTTTGATGTTACTCGTCCATGTTAGTCTTGATCTGCCTCTGCCTCTTTTACCTTGTATTTTTCCTTCCAATATTACTTTTAGTAGGCTGTTGTGTCTTTTAACATGCCCCACAAATTTCATTTGTCTTGTCTTAATTATATTTAGTAGTTCTCTTTGTATTTTCAGTTGTTTAAAAACTTCATCGTTTGTTATCTTTTGTTTTCATCCAATTCTACCTATTCTTCTATAAATCCACATTTCAAAGGCTTCAATTTTCTGTTCTGTTTTCTTGTCTAATGTCCATGTTTCTGCACCATACAGGAATATCGAGAAGATGTAACATTTTGCTATTCTTAGTTTCAGCCCTGCTGATATTTGTTTTGTTGTTAGTATATTTATCATGGCATTAAAATTACTTTTTGCCATACCTATTCTTTTGTTTATTTCAATTTTGCATTTTCCATCATTGGTTATAGTATGTCCCAGGTAGTTGTAGTTCTGAACTGTCTCTAGATGTATTCCTTCCACTTTGGTATTTAATTGTAGGTTTTGAGAATTGTCTTTGTTTATGATCATAGTTTTAGTCTTTTTGATATTCATATCTAGTCCATAAAGAAGTTTACCGTAACGATATCATCTCATCACAATTTTTTTTTTAATCGTAACATGCAAACCTTCTTAAGCTCTTGCGTAGTTTGTATTATCATTGTTAACTACCCTAACATGAGTATGTAAACTGATCGCATTTCTACTTCTCAGTTGTCTATAAAACAAATCTATATCAATATAAGTGAGAAAGAAAGTTCATCGGTGCTATATAGAAACAATTCTGACTTATGGAAGCGAATCATGGACAGTAGAAAAACAAATTAAAAGACGTTTAGAGGCCACAATGATGGGATTTCTCAGAAGAATGTTGATAGTTTCCTGGACAATTTAAAAGACCAATGAAGAAATTCTCAAAGAGGCCAACACAAAAAGGAAACTCCTAAAAACATCAGAAAGAAACAATCAACAATTTTCAGGCACATCATGAGAAGAGGAAAGTTGGAATACTTGGTTACAACTGGCAAAATAAAAGGATAGAGAGATCGCGGACCACATAGAGAGAAAATACTGGATAACTTGGTGTCATGGAATGGAAAACAGTCAACAACAGAACTGATAAGATGCACTGTAGATAGAAGATTGTGGAAGGACATGATCGCCTACGCCAACCGGTATGACACATGATTATGATGATACAGCATTTATCGTGGATTATGTTGTTTGGTGTGTGCTGAGACTGCTTTGATGGAGACTGCAGCTATCTTTCTTTGTTTGAGAGATGAGATATTAATTCGGATGATTCCACTGGCACGGGTGGTTGAGTAATAATGGATTTAAATTCGTTTCCAGGCCTTCCATGACCTTTTATCCATAGTGATCGTATCAATTCTGTTATTGACTGTTTCCATGCCATGAAACCAAGCTATCTAGTATTTTCTTTCGTTGTCGACCGCTATCTCTCTTGCCTTGTATCTTACAGTTGTAACCAAGTATTCCAACTTTCCTCTTCTCATGATATGCCCGAAAAATGTTGATTGTTTCTTTCTGATATTTCTCAGGAGCTCCCTTTTTGTGTTGGCCTCTTTGAGAATTTCTTCATTGGTCTGTTTAGCTGTCCAGTAGACATTCAACATTCTTCTGAGAAATTCCATCTCTGTGGCCTCTAATCGTCTTTTCGTTTCTTTGTTTACTCTCCATGATTCGCTTCCATAGGTCATAATTGGTTCTATATAGTACCGATGAACTCTCTTACAGATACTAACATAGATTTATGGAAATAAGATATTTTTCATTTTCTGAAAAGCTATTTTGGCCTAAACTATTCTGCTTTTTATTTATGTGGTGCATCTTCTATCTGATGTTATTGTGCCCAAGTATTTAAAACGTTGCACTTGTTTCAGATTTGTCCTGTTTATTTTTATGCTGTTTGATAGTGATGGTAGTTTCTTCGATATGACCATTACTTCTGTTTTCTTGCTATTCAGACTTAGATCTCTCTTTTTGCTTTCTTTTACTATAACGTCTATTATTTCTTGTAGTTCATTCTCTGTTTCTGCTATTAAGACTGCCATCCGCATATAGCAAATTGTTTATGTTGTGACCGCTGACTTAAATTCCCTTTTTATCTACTATTGATCTCATATTTTTGCTATTAAGTAAAAACAAATCTGGCGACAAAGCACAGTCTTGTCTGACTCCTTGTTTTATATATTGAAACTGTTCTTTTATGTTGCTAATTCTTATGGTTGCTGTTTGTTGCCAGAACATTGTTTTTTTATGATTCGCAGATTCTTGCCATCAATGTTTAATTTCTCCAACATATTGATTATTTCCACATGCTTTACTTTGTCAAATACTTTTATGTAGTCTTTAAGCACACATATATATCTTTCTTTACCTCTAGAGTTCTTTCTATTAATGTTCTCAGAATATATATTGCATTATTGTGCCCTTTCCTTCTACAAATCCACATTGTTCCTCACTTATTTTTGGTTTTATTTTGTTCCTTACACGTCTCATGATGATTCTTAGTAACATTTTCGTCATATAGCTTATGAGGTTAATGGTGCGATGGTCTTCACAGTCAGTGGAGCCTGACTTCTTCGGTATGACTACAAAGATATATTTTAGCAGATCTTCGGGTATGTGTCCAGTGTTATATACGTCATTGCGTAGTTTTTTTTATGACTTGCACTCCCAGCTCTCCAAATGCATTTATCTCTTCGTTTATTATGTTGTCCGGACCTGCAGATTGAGTAGATAAAACACTTTATTATTCTGTTTCTGTTTGCATGTTGTTACTTCATGTTAATAATGATTTCAGTTGTAGCCATTCTTACACTTTTAAGTTTATTTTCTGTCTTGCATCGACCGTTACTTATAACATAGCAAAGATATCTCTATTCCTGAATTCTTTATTCTTTTCCGGTGTTTTGACTTGTACTTATTGTTCTTTATATTTGTTTATAATCAAAGTTTTAGACTTCTAAATGTTTACTCTCATATATCTAATTTGATGGGTTTTTTTGTTGTTGATTTATTTAACTGGTGGTAGTTCTTCTGGATTTTCTAAGCGTGACAGATCTACAGTGTCATCGAGTAATCTACACCGCACCACCTGATCTCTGCCACCAGCTTTACCTTCTTTCTTCTTTTCTCTTTTCCCTGATACCTAAAAGGTGTCGTGGTTATATCATTTGTCGTTCTTGAGCTCCTCGAACTGTCTGAATTAATGATTTTCATTTGTTGTTACATGTCTCTGTCACTGCATCTATCCATCTTCTTCTTTTCTCTTTTTCCTGATACCTAAATGGTGTCGTGGTTATATCATTTGTCGTTCTTGAGCTCCTCGAACTGTCTGAATTAGTGATTTTCCTTTGTTGTTACATGTCTCTGTCACTGCATCTATCCAGCTTCTTCTGGGTCTTCCTCTTGGTCTTTTCCCATGTATTCTTGAGAAGAACGCCGTTGATGGTGATTGGTGAGGATTCATTCTGACCAGATGGCCAAACCATTTAAGTTGTTGTTGTTGTTCTATATATTCTTGGCAGGGTTTAGTTCCTACCATTTTTCTTATGGTTTCATTTGGTATTCTATCTCTTCTTGTGTTGTTTGTTATTTTTCTCAAGCATCGCATCTCACATGTATTGATCTTTCTTAAATGGGATTTAGAAAGGGTCCATGTTTGACTTTCATAGCACAAAGTTGGTATGAAGATGCTATTTATTATTTGTTGTTTAGCTGGCATAGAAATGTTTCGATGTCTTAGCAATGATGAAAGCTGGTATGTGACAGCATTTGCTTTTTGTATTCTCATGTCAATTTCTCTGTCTAGTTTTTCATCTTCTGTGAACATTGTGCCCAAATACTTGAATTCTTCTACTTGTTTTATTTCTTTATCTTTGATCTTAATGTTTAATGGGTGTCTTAATTTGCTTATTCTCATAGCCTCTGTTTTTGCTGTGTTAATTTTAATACTGTGGTTTGGGCAACTTTTATATAGAGATGTTATATGCTGTTGTAGCAAGTTTTCATCCTCATATATTATGCATTGGAGCCGCGATAGCTCAGTGGTTAGTGAACTGGACTACAAAGGACAAGAGGTAGGGTTCGATCCCAACCGACGGCTTCCGGGTTCACCCAGCCTTAAATGGGTATCGGATTTTTTCTGGGAAAGTAAAGCGGCACGGGCGTAATACCGACCACATTACCCCAAAAATCACGCGCTGAAGGTCTGTAAAATTTATGGTCACTAACACAATATTCCATATACGCCACTTGGCGTGACGGGGACTCTTTACTTTTTTATATTAGGCATTGGTCATCTGCGAAGAATAGCTCGTTGATGTTGGAATTTTCTACCTCTATGTTATTATGTGATTTTTCCTTATTGTTTGTTGTTTCTAGATTTATTTTGTCCATATATATGATGAAGAGGAGTGGTGAGAGGGCACATCCTTGTTTTACACCTGTTGCAACCTGAAACCATTCTGACACACCTTCCGATGTTCTGACGGCACTTTGGTTGCATTTTTGTTCGTGATCGTAATGGCACGATGGATGGCAATTCTACTTATATCACACAGAGTGTAAATCACAAATAAATCACAAATTAGTCCGTACGAAATTACACACAAGAACACTTGGATTTATTTTTTACTACGGGCATTGAAATTAATTTATAACTTAAATTTGACTCCATCGAAAATTGCGTCGTGTTGTCAGCACAGTCACACACCGGAAGTCTTTTTACCAACTTTACCACAGCACTGCAATTATTTTCCTGTTCCCTCATTGAGTATCTTTTTTGTCTCAGTTATATTTGAGTGATGTTTAAACAAGATATCCCGTGATGTCTTGAAATATCTTCTCAGTGTGTCAATTAAACAAACCCGGAAACAGAGCACAGCCCAGCGTGACTCCTCTTCTATGTCAATAGGCGCAGAGTTCTCTGTGTTATATGTTGTCACAGCTACGAGATGGGCTCTGACTATGGTCAGCATTATCATGATGCATAACTTTCAGACATTGTATCATATGTTTATATTGTGCTCAGTCAAAAGCTTTGATATGTTGTGTCTTGTCTTGGGGATGTTAGAAGAAATCAAAAAAAATTTAATGTAAAGGAAAAATGAAAAGAATCATAGTTTATAAGCTTTACAGCAGCTTCGCATTTTTATATTTCTTTGTTTCTTTGCTTAACCCCAAGATGATTTTGCCTACTTCTTGGCGAGACACAATCTGAGCAGACTGAGACTAAATCTTCTTCCTTGTATTAGACAGTGCCTGTGCGGCGAGGGACCCCTGCGCACACGGCTGCCAGGGAAAAAATGGATTAACACGCAAGATTCAGTTCCTAATCTCTAGGGACTTTGTCAGAGGTCAAAGCTGGCGAACGAAAAAAAATATTAAACAGTAAATGACATCCACATTTAAATTTAAAGCTACTTTAGGCTTATGGAAGCGAATCATGGACAGTAAGCAAAGAAATGAAAAAAAAACGATTAGATGCCATAGAGATGGGATTTCTCAGAAGAATGTTGAAAGTTCACTGGAGAGCTAAAAAGACCAACGAGAACATTCTCAAAGAGGCTAACACAAAAAAGTAGCTCCTAAAAAACATCAGAAAGAAACAATTAACATTTTTCGGGTGCTCTTGAGAAGAGGAAAGTTGAAATACTTGGTTACAACTGGCAAAATACAGGGAATGCGAGATAGCGAACGTCAAAGAGAGAAAAAACTAGCTATAGCTTGGTGTCATGGCATGGAAAACAGTCAACAACAGAACTAATACGATGCACAATGGATAGAACATTGTGGAAGGATATTATGGCCTACTCCAACCGATAAGGCACATGATGATGATGAGGCTTGCACCCATGCACAGTCGACTGAATAAAATGTCATGTTTGAATCATGTATGAATATGTTTATTTACCTCTGTGTATTTTTTTTCTATTTATATCCTGATGAAATCATTGTTTCTTTCACCCAATATTTTTCCCAAATCAAAAATGTGTTGTTTTCCTAACTCCATATTGATTTTCTTACGATTCTCCCTTGCTTAATTTTTAATACAACTTTTTGTGTTAAAATCTACGCCACCCCCGCCCAGATGACATTTAATAGAATAAAAAACGTCTCCCAGACATTTCAATAAATTGTTAGAATATAAGGTTTTATTTCCCACAACAAAATCTGGTTTTTAAAATATAATACTCAAATTATTCGAAATCTCTTTAAAATAAATATATCTTTCTCAAAAGAAATAAAACAACACTATTTTAGAAAGTAATCATAAATTCTCAACCCACATAATCACTTAAGCTATGACTCCATATAATCATGTAAGATCTCAACCCACAAAATCATGTAAGATCTCAACCTACATAAACATGTAAGATCTCAACTCACATAAACATATAAGATCTCAACTCACATAAACATATAAGATCTCAACTCACATAATCATGTAAGATCTCAACTCACATAAACATATAAGATCTCAACTCACATAAACATGTAAGATCTCAACCCACATAAACATATAAGATCTCAACCCACATAAACATGTAAGATCTCAATCTACATAGACATGTAAGATCTCAACTCACATAAACATATAAGATCTCAACTCACATAAACATATAAGATCTCAACTCACATAAACATGTAAGATCTCAACCCACATAAACATATAAGATCTCAACCCACATAAACATGTAAGATCTCAATCTACATAAACATGTAAGATCTCAATCCACATAATCATGTGAAATCTCAACCCACATAATCACATACGATCTCAACCCACATAAACATATAAGATCTCAACCCACATAAACATATACGATCTCAACTCACATAAACATGTAAGATCTCAACTCACATAAACATATAAGATCTCAACCCACATAAACATGTAAGATCCCAATCTACATAAACATGTAAGATCTCAATCCACATAATCATGTGAAATCTCAACCCACATAATCACATACGATCTCAACCCACATAAACATATAAGATCTCAACCCACATAAACATATAAGATCTCAACCCACATAATCATATACAATTTCAATCCACATAATCATATAAGATCTCAACCCACATAAACATATAAAATCTCAACCCACGTAAACATATAAGATCTCAACCCACATAATCATATAAGATCTCAACCCACATAATCATATAAGATTTCAACCCACATAAACATATAAAATCTCAACCCACATAATCATATAAGATTTCAACCCACATAATCATATAAGATCTCAACCCACATAATCATATAAGATTTCAACCCACATAAACATATAAAATCTCAACCCACATAATCATATAAGATCTCAATCCACATAATCATATAAGATCTCAACCCACATAATCACGTTATGCAGTTCCCATACTCCCCTTTACATAGAATTCAACGTATTATAATTTTTGTTTTCTTTTGTTTAAATTTAGCTTAAATTCACGCCATTAAAAAACGCACTCCCCAAATGACATATTTTAGCATACCCGAGCCACACGAAATACCAGTTTTAAAGAATGTAATATCACAACTCCCTAAAATAAACACTTTATTAATTTTTTCTTCCACTTATTATTCTTCTTCATTTTCTACTTCTTCTTCTGCCTTTCAACTTCCCGTGTAGCATAGGTCTTCAACACTTTCAACACCCTCTGGAGCATAGGTCTTCAACAAACACTTTCAACTCCCTGTGGAGCAAAGGTCTTCAACAAATACTTTCAACTCCATATGGAGCATAGGTCTTCAACAAACACTTTCGAAGCCGTTCTGTTTCTTGTCATTATTTTACATTCATTCCATGTCTTCACTATAATCTTCATCTCTGCTTCCACCTGTCCTCTCCTAGGATATTTTGGTCTTCCTCTGTGTCTCTTCTCATGAGGATTCCAAAAAAGGGTATGTTGTCTAACACTCTTCCATAGTGTGTGTCCTATCCAGCGCCATCGTCTTCGTCGCATCTCTTTTTCAACTAGTATTTGACCGGTTCATTTACATAGTTCTAAGTTGAAGCTTTTATTCTGCCATTTCCATCCTTTTATCCTGCACAAGCATCCATTAATGAAAGTCTGTATCTTCGTAATTCTAATTGTTGTTGTTCTCCACGTTTCACAGCCATATATAATAAGAATGCTTTAACATTCCTGTTGCAAATTTTTGTTTTAGTATTTAACCTAATTTCTTTGGATTTCCATGTTTCCTGGTGCAACGAAGGCCACTCTTGCTGTTTGTATCATTATCTTTATTTTTATTCCTGTATGCACTACAATAACCTGCACCCCGCTAAAGAATTATAATTATTCTTCCTTTTTATTCGGAACCATCAAACACACCAGCACGAACACACATTTATTTCTTCAGGCATCAAATGTTCAATTATTATCCATTCATCAAATTACACGTATTTATCTTATTATAATTAAAACATTAAATCCATGTTCAAGGAGCCGGTTGAAAAAATAAATAAATGGCTGATAACAAAGCGATCGATAGGAAATGTAAATACGAAATGTTAAAAACAAAACAAACAAAAACAAGAACAAAAAAAAAATAAAAATAGTAATCGAAATAAAATGTATTAAAGCATATTACAAAACAGAAACATCGATATGAACAGGAGACAGGCTGCAAAGCTTAGTTTAGATTACTTTCATCATCATCATCATTATCACCACCATCATCATCATTATCATCATCATCATAATAATAATCATCATCATCATCATCAAGCAACCATGCCTGCTGACGTAAGTGATCATGTCTCTCAACAACTCTCAATCTCGACAATTATTTATCATTTCTGTTGTTTACCTTCTGCCATTCTCTTAAATTGTTTGGTGTATTTTCTCTTTGTTTCCCTCTATTTCTTTGTCCTCTACTTGTTCTCAGTTGTCACAATATAATACAGCTGTTCCTTTCTCATTACATGGCCAAAAAATGATGATTGTCTCTTCCTAATTTTTTTTCAAATTAGCTCTCTTTTGCTTTGGCCTCTCTCATAACGTTTTTCATTACTCTTCTTTGCTGTACATATTATTCTCAACATTTTTCTGTAAAACCACATTTCTACAGTCTCCAGTGATTTTCTTGTCTGCTGTCCTATTGTCCATGATTCACATCCATATGTTAAGATGGCTCTACAAAACATTTAAGAACTCTTTTTCTTGTTTCTATTGTCAAAAATGGATTGCATAGTATCTTCCTTATTTTTTGGAAAGCTGCTTTTGCCTGAGCCATTCTGTATCTCACATCTGTTGTACATCTACTATCTGAGGTTAACACTGTTCCATATTTTTTTATTTTTTTTTGCGTTTGCCAGAATGTGCCTCTGACGAAGTCCCTAGAGACTAGGAACTGAATTTTGCGTGTTAATCCGTTTTACCATGGCAGCCGTGTGCACAAGGGTCCCTCGCCGCACAGGCAGATAACTCCGTCTTCGGAGGTACTCATATTTTTTCCGTCGATGAGCAACTAACGTTTCAAGCCGGCTTCGCTGCTGAGACCAGGGATGGTTGCAGCAGAGATAAATCATAAATAAAAATCCCAACTGGTACAGCCGGGATTTGAACCCACAACCTCTTTGTCTCGAGGTCGGCGTCTTACCAACCAGTTCCCCCGTTCCCAGATATTTAAATTCATTGACCTGTTTTAATAATGTTCCACTTTTTCTTTATTATGCATTGCGGTGATGTCTTTTCCTTTGTTGCTGCCATTACTTCTGTCTTTTTGCTATTGAGGCTGAGTCCTTTATTTTTGCTTTCTTTGGCTATAATGTCTAACATTTCTTGTAACTCATTATCACTCCTAGCGATTAGCTTAAATTAAGTCGCCAGATATTCTTCAATGCTCAACGCACTGCAGTGCTCAGATCCCCATACTCACCACGTCCCTTCATATAGAGCATGCCCGCCACACACTGGTGAAAGCAATGAAGATGGCCTCAGCTCAGAAACACGAACTCCTTTGCATCGGCGAAGACTGGTTCCCAAACCTCTTTAGACGCCTCGACCTGCGCGACAGGTGACAGTGGCTCTATGTTTTTTTCACTTCTGACCGTGATCTGGGCCTCGGCAGCCACATCCACTGGTAACGAACGGAGCATTAAATGGAGCACTACAGTGTTGCTCAAATCTCTTAACTTTTCAGATTACAGAGAATTTATAACAAAAACATTTTTATTCTCTTCTTTCCTTCCTCATTTGCCTTTCAGTGTCGTGAGGAGATATAATTTGCGGTCTTTTGCTCTTCTGTTCGCATTCGCTGCTGTTATGTTTCCTTGTGCTTATAATATTCCGTCGACCCATCTTTTTCGTGGTCGACCCTTGGGTCTGGTATTCTCACAACGTTTGTTGAAGGCTCGTTGTGTTTTATTCTTTCTGCCTTGTTATTGGGCAAGGGGACAAAACAAATTGTCTTAACACATTTACAGTCATCAAATAGAAATTAACAATTAACATCAAATTTCTGAAAATATTCCCTTCCCGTTGTGGAATTTATTCGTCTTTTAAGTAGAAAAGCAAGGTACAAAATGTGTCACTGTGAAGCAGAAATAATTTATATTTGAGTAAGGTTTTTAAAATAAAATTTTTGTTATTTTTGTTATTATTTCGTTCGCCAGCTCTTGCTTCTGACGAAGTCCCTAGAGACTAGGAACTGAATTTTGCGTGTTAATACATTTTTCCCTGGCAGCCGTGTGCACAGGGGTCCCTCGCCGCACAGGCAGATCACTCCGACTTCGAAGGTACTCATATTTTTTCCGTCGATGAGAAATTGACGTTTCAAGCCGGGCCTCGCTGCTTAGACCAGAGCTGGTTGCCGCAGAGAGAAATTTTAAATAAAAATCCCAACCGGTGTAGCCGGAATTTTGAACCCACAACCTCTCTGTCTCAAGGCTGGCGTCTTGGCTCGAGACCAACCAGTCCCCCCACCTCTTTCCCCCCCCCTCCCCCAAGGTTTTAAAATGTATACCACTAACCAGAATAAAGCCTTTGGTAGGCGGTGTAAAGTATACAACTGATAGTATTACTCAGCAGGTCCTTTTTTGGAATCCCCAAGGAAAAAAGACAATTAGGAAGACCGAAATACTCTTGGAGAGGACAGATGGAAGCAGAGATGAAGATGATGAGGAAGACATGGAATGATCTTAAAAGAATGGCAAGAAACATAACGGATTGGAAAGTGTTTGGTGAAGACCTATGCTCCACAGGGAGCTGAAAGGTAGAAGAAGAAGGAGGAGGAGGAGAAGGTTTTTAAAACATATACCACTAACCAAAATAAAGCCGTAGGCCTTAGGTAGGTGGTGTAAAGTTTGTAGCAGAATGTCTGGATGAGATAAGCAGATCTGGTGGGTTGGAATCAAAGTAAAGTTGAAAGTAAGCCAAACTTTCTTGCAACATAATGTATTCCTAATGAAGAAGGCACAACACAATTAGAAAACAACGAAACTAAGGGGGCTAAGACGCCCATCCAGCAACTATGCTGAATACTGCCAGCAACCCATAGCTGATTGCATGCTTTAGGATTGTAGAACAACATAGCTGATCAAGACCCTGATGCAGCTCCCAGCGACGTATCTGGGAACAGACTATCAAGTTTAGCCAATCGAGTAGGGATGGCAAGATGGAAGACAACACGGTGCTAAATCCACACTGAAGTCGGACGTGTGAATAAACCACAAACACAACGCACCTACGCCCACTTAACATCCTGTTATGCGCGGATGACGAAGAGTTCTATATATTAGGGAACAGGCAAATAATTGCAGTGCTGCGGTAAAGCTGGTAGCAAGGAACCAGTAGTAAGGTGTAACGTACACTCCTACAAGGTATGGTGACAGTTTAACAAAAAAAGATCACAACAAAATACTGACGTTTGGGCCTACATTCTTCAGAAAGCGAGAACAACATCAACAAACATTGAGATACAGATAAATACTACTACATCAAGGATGAGCGAGCAGGTAAGTCGAGGTGAAATAAACAGAGGGACCAGAGATGAAATGTTGAAACGAGAGAGAGAGAGAGAGAGAGAGAGAGAGAGAGAGAGAGAGAGAGGGGAGGGGAAGATGCGCTACATATCAGAGGGTGAAAATATATAATATGTGAAAATGTGTAAGTTTATATATATATATATATATATATATATATATATATATATATATATATATATATATATATATATATAATGAAGCAAGACTCAACTGATGGCTAGTTTCGACAGCACAACTCATAATGGAAATGAATTTCAAATGTAAGCAAAATGTGGCGTAAGGAAAAGAGGCTGATGTTCCAAGTCTTTCTATTACTTGAGTAATTCGTTAGATGAAAGCCGGAACGAAAGATTGAAGCTACATAATGTTTGTGTAATGTGCAATTTGAGAAGAATCTACAGTTGTTATTCCTTTCTTGGAATAAAGAGAATTTCTTGAATTCTTTGATTAAACAATTATTTATGATTTCTTGCCAGTGTTTACGTTTGAATTAGTTTGCTCTCTTAATATGTTTTATTCGTAGTTTACGTCATCCATGTCTTCTTGTGAAACTAAAGAGTATTTGTAGACGTGTGTAAAAGTGACGTTAATACTCTGAACATAAACCCTGCAGCCTGGGAAGAAATAGCTGCGGACCACAATCTTTGGAAACACTCTCTAAAACTCCAACTCAAACAAGAAGCAGACAGGTTCATAGAAAAAAGAGCATACACGGCGAAAGAAAAGAAAAAAATAATATTTCTAGGGGCGCTGCAAAATCCATAGCCAACTGAGACTGACGGAGGCTAGTAGTTTAATTCATGACAATGCGTTTGGTCATCAGCTAACATATTGCTTATCACTGTTTTATTGCAGTTGTAAATCTGTCTTTATCTTTTGGTTATAAGCTTACCAGACCTGATAATTGCCTCCATATCTTGTCAATAAAATGTTTGAATAATAATTATACAACAGGCTAACCAAAGTTTTGACCTCCCCGATACGGTACGAGTAAACACAGATAAAGAATATCCACAATGGAGAAATGGATGTAGAACTTGTAAGATGTAGCTAACATTTCAGCTTATTCACTTGAGTCTAATTCTCCTTCGGTGTGATTTGTTTCATGATTTTTCTCCTGGCAACAATTTTTTAAAAAGAAAACAACAAAGCCACAAAAGAAACTTTAAAAATCGAAGAGTTCAAATACGTCAGGCATGGAGAGTAATGACTTCTGCCATATGTGCTGCCCTCGGTCCGAGAGGAAATAATTAACTCATTTTTGTCATTTCATCCACTTATTGTGTAGTAGATTTAGATTGTAGTAATTCCAGATGTCATGAGTGGCTTCTCCTGAATATACGTTGTACATGTACTTTAAATTATTCTCCATCAAACTATTCTGCATATGGATTGTACAATTCATTGTATACTTTATTTATTTACATTCTGAACAGTACACGTTTGTTCTGTTTACATAGAACACACGTCCCACTATAACCAGTAAACATCACATCACACTATAACCAGCAAACATCATCATCATGTGCCATACCGGTTGGCGTAGGCGATCATGTCCCTCCACAATCTTCTATCTACAGTGCATCGTATCAGTTCTTTTGTTGACTGTTTTCCATGCCATGACACCAAGCTATCCAGTATTATATTATTATCCAGTAAACATCACGTCCCACTATAACCAGCACACATCACGTCCCACTATAACCAGCACACATCACGTCCCACTATAACCAGCACACATCACGTCTCACTATAACCAGCACACATCACGTCCCACTATAGCCAGCACACATCACATCCCACTATAATTAGCAAACTTCACGTCATACTATAACCAGCACACATCACATCCCACTATAACTAGCAAACATCACGTCCCACTATATAAGTTCATACATCACGTCCCACTATAACCAGCATACATCACATAACACTATAACCAGCTCACATCACGTCCCACTGTAACCAGCACACATCACGTCCCACTATAACCAGCACACATCACGTCCCACTATAACTAGCAAACATCACGTCTTACTATAACCAGCCAACATCACATCCCAATATAACCAGCACACATCACGTCCCACTATAACCAGAACATATCACTTCCGACTACAACCAGCAAACATCACGTCCCACTATAACCAGCAAACATCACGTCACACTCTAACCAGCACACATCACGTCACACTCTAACCAGCACACATCACGTCCCACTACACCCAGCACACATCACGTCCCACTATAACCAGCACACATCACATCCCACTATAACCAGCACACATCACGTCCCACTATAACCAGCACACATCACGTCCCACTATAACCAATCAACATCACGTCCCACTATAACCAGCACACATCACGTCCCACTACACCCAGCACACATCACGTCCCACTATAACCAGCACACATCACGTCCCACTATAACCAGCACACATCACGTCCCACTACACCCAGCACACATCACGCCCCACTACACCCATCACACATCACGTCCCACTACACCCAGCACACATCACGTCCCACTACACCCAGCACACATCACGTCCCACTACACCCATCACACATCACGTCCCACTACACCCAGCACACATCACGTCCCACTACACCCATCACACATCACGTCCCACTACACCTAGCACACATCACGTCCCACTACACCCAGCACACATCACGTCCCACTACACCCAGTACACATCACGTCCCACTAAACCCAGCACATAATATCTCCTATATTACCCATCATACAACATGCCCTCTTAATCGGTAATCCCCTTGCTCGCACAAGGCATCATATTCTATATGTATAAAATGTTTTGTTTATTTAAGTGCACCCGCATAACGTATTATAAATAATTTTTAATATAAAAAGAGAGGAAGTTGGAGAGGGGAGGGAGGGGGTGGGGGTGATGAGAGATGGAGTGAGAGAGACATAACATGAAGAAAATAGTTACTGATAGAGAGAGACTGTGGGAGACTGTGGTAGAATGTGAGTATTGTAAATAAATTTGTGGGTAAAGAAGTGGAGGGAAACTAAAGAGTGAGTGAGAGAGATAGTGAGTGAATCAGTGGGTTATTGAGTAAGTGAATGAATCGGAGGGTGATTGAAAGAGCGAGTGCGTGATTGAGTGAGTGAGTGAGTGAGTGAGTGAGTGAGTGAGTGAGTGAGTGAAGGGTTGATTGATTGATTGAGTGAGTAAATGGGGGATCGATTGAGAGATTGGATGATAGAGTGGATGAGTAAGTGAGTAGGTGATTGATTGAGTCGGTAGATGATTGAGTGAGTGAGTTTATGGTTTATTGAGTGTGAGAGTGAGTTAACGAGTGCGTGACTGAGTGGATTGTTGGTGGATTGAATGAGTGAATGGGTAAGTGAGTGAGTAGGTGACTGAATGTGTGAGTGGATGGTTCGTTGATTGAGTGGATGATTGAGTGGATGATTGAGTGGCATAGTGGATTCTTGATTGATTAAGTGAATGAGTGAGTGAGTGGATGATTGAGTGACATAGTGGATTCTTGATTGATTAAGTGAGTGAGTGAGTGAGTGGATGATTGAGTGACATAGTGGATTCTTGATTGATTGAGTGAATGAGTGACTGAATGGATGATTGAGTGACATAGTGGATTCTTGATTGATTAAGTGAGTGAGTGAGTGAGTGAGTGAGTGAGCGAGAGAGTGAGTGAGTGGATGGTTCGTTGATTGAGTGGATGATTAAATGACATAGTGGATTCTTGATTGCTTAAGTGAGTGAGTGAATGAGTGAGTGAGTGAGGTAGTGAGTGAGTGAGCGAGAGAGTGAGTGAGTGGATGGTTCGTTGATTGAGTGGATGATTGAATGACATAGTGGATTCTTAATTGCTTAAGTGAGTGAGTGAGTGAGTGAATGAGTGAGTTAGTGAGTGGATGGTTCGTTGATTGAGTGGATGATTGAGTGACATAGTGGATTCTTGATTGATTAAGTGAGTTAGTGAGTGAGTGGATGATTGAGTGACATAGTGGATTCTTGCTTGTTTAAGTGAGTGAGTGAGTGGATTATTGAGTGAAATTGTGGATTCTTGATTGATTAAGTGAGTGAGTGAGTGGATGATTGAGTGACATAGTGGATTCTTGATTGAATAAGTGAGTGAGTGAGTGAGTGAGTGAGTGAGTGGATGATTTAGTGACATAGTGGATTCTTGATTTAATCAATCAAGAATCCACTATGTCACTAAGTGAGTGAGTGAGTGAGTGAGTTATTATTGAGTCTCTTCTTATTCATATTCTGAATGAGTGAGTGAGTGGATGATTGAGTGACATAGTGAATTCTTGATTGATTAAGTGAGTGAGTGAGTGAGTGAGTGGATGATTGAGTGACATAGTGGATTCTTGATTGATTAAATGAGTGAGTGAGTGAGTGAGTGGATGGTTCTTTGATTGAGTGGATGATTGAATGACATTGTGGATTCTTGATTGCTTAAGTGAGTGAATGAGTGAATGAATGAGTGAGTGAGTGAGTGAGTGGATGGTTCGTTGATTGCGTCGATGATTGAGTGACATAGTGGATTCTTGATTCATTAAGTGAGTGAGTGAGTGGATTATTGAGTGACATAGTGGATTCTGAATTGATTAAGTGAGCGAGTGAGTGAGTGAGTGGATGATTGAGTGACATAGTGGATTCTTGATTGATTAAGTGAGTGAGTGAGTGAGTGAGTGAGCGAGAGAGTGAGTGAGTGGATGGTTCGTTGATTGAGTGGATGATTGAATGACATAGTGGATTCTTGATTGCTTAAGTGAGTGAATGAGTGAGTGAGTGAGTGAGTGAGTGAGTGAGTGAGTGGATGGTTCGTTGATTGAGTGGATGATTGAATGACATAGTGGATTCTTAATTGCTTAAGTGAGTGAGTGAGTGAGTGAATGAGTGAGTAAGTGAGTGGATGGTTCGTTGATTGAGTGGATTATTGAGTGACATAGTGGATTCTTGATTGATTAAGTGAGTTAGTGAGTGAGTGGATGATTGAGTGACATAGTGGATTCTTGCTTGTTTAAGTGAGTGAGTGAGTGGATTATTGAGTGAAATAGTGGATTTGTGATTGAATAAATGAGTGAGTGAGTGAGTGAGTGAATGGATGATTTAGTGACATAGTGGATTCTTGATTTAATCAATCAAGAATCCACTATGTCACTAAGTGAGTGAGTGAGTGAGTGAGTTATTATTGAGTCTCTTCTTATTCATATTCTGAATGAGTGAGTGAGTGGATGATTGAGTGACATAGTGAATTCTTGATTGATTAAGTGAGTGAGTGAGTGCGTGGATGATTGAGTGACATAGTGGATTCTTAATTGATTAAATGAGTGAGTGAGTGAGTGAGTGGATGGTTCTTTGATTGAGTGGATGATTGAATGACATTGTGGATTCTTGATTGCTTAAGTGAGTGAATGATTGAGTGAATGAGTGAGTGAGTGAGTGAGTGAGTGAGTGGTTCGTTGATTGAGTCGATGATTGAGTGACATAGTGGATTCTTGATTCATTAAGTGAGTGAGTGGATTATTGAGTGACATAGTGGATTCTGAATTGATTAAGTGAGCGAGTGAGTGAGTGAGTGGATGATTGAGTGACATAGTGGATTCTTGATTGATTAAGTGAGTGAGTGAGTGAGTGAGTGAGTGAGTGAGTGAGTGAGTGAGTGAGTGGATGTGAGTGGAGTTTTTAGTGTGCATACGATGGATGTAATAAGTGTCCAGCTCACGAAGGTACTGAGAGAAAAAAAAAACATCACAAAGGTGAAGCAGATCAACTGACACTCATTCAATGTCACATGTGGAAATTGAATTAATTACTTAGTAATAATCGTAGACTAAGGTGGCTGGGCCATGTAAGAAGAATGGCAAACGTTCGTATTCCCAAACAAATATTGTATGGCGAACATAAGGACGGAAAGAGACCAAAGGATGCTGATATATAAGAGTGTTTGCAGGGCTTACTTGAGGGAATTCTCTATCAGTGAAAGAAACTGGGAAAATCCGACTGCAGATCGTAGCACATGGAGAACAAAAATAAAAAATAGCACAGCATCTTTCAAGGCAGCGTTGATATCAAATTCAGAAGACAAAAGGCGCAGCAGAAAGGAGACGAGGCCAGGCACCACGAATACATCATGTTCGTTCTGTGGATAGATCTGTCTATCCAATATTGGCAGATTTATCCACGAGAGAAGCTGTTCTGTGAAGCAACCATAAAGCATAAGTCATTAATATTTTTACAAAACTACTGACTTAACATGATTGCTTGCTACTAACCGTCTGTCAAGACGCCAAAGGCCATATATATAATAATAATCAGTTGAATATGACTTTTAACATTGCTCTAAAGAAGCGCAAATTCAAATAGTGTGGTCCCGTATATCGATGCCTGGCCATGGAAAAACCATCATGCAAGGAGGAACCGTGGAAAACGCGAGGAGAGTTGGGCAGAGAAAGAGATGGGAAGATAACATCAAAGTATGGGCAGGCCTCGACTGTTCAGGGTTGCTGAGATTGAAAGATAACATCAACGTATGGACATGCATAAACTGTTCAGGGTTTCTGAGATTGGAAGATAACAACAAAGTATGGACATGCCTCAACTGTTCAAGGTTTCTGAGATTGGAAGATAACAACAAAGTATGGACATGACTCAACTGTTCAGGGTTGCTGAGATTGAAAGATAACATCAAAGTATGGACATGCCTCAACTGTTCAGGGTTTCTGAGATGGGAAGATAACATCAAAGTATGGGCAGGCCTCGACTGTTCAAGGTTTCTGAGATGGGAAGATAACATCAAAGTATGGACATGCCTCAACTGTTCAGGGTTGCTGAGATTGAAAGATAACATCTAAATTGGACATGCCTCAACTGTTCAGGGTTTCTGAGATGGGAAGATAACATCAAAGTATGGGCAGGCCTCGACTGTTCAGGGTTTCTGAGATGGGAAGATAACATCAAAGTATGGACATGCCTCAACTGTTCAAGGTTTCTGAGTTTGGAAGATAACAACAAAGTATGGATATGACTCAACTGTTCAGGGTTGCTGAGATTGAAAGATAACATCAAAGTATGGACATGCCTCAACTGTTCAAAGTTTCTGAGATTGGAAGATAACAACAAAGTATGGACATGACTCAACTGTTCAGAGTTGCTGAGATTGGAAGATAACATCAAAGTATGGACATGCCTCAACTGTTCAGGGTTTCTGAGTTGAGAAGACAGCATAAAAGTATGGACATGTATAAACTGTTCAGGGTTTCTGAGATTGGAAGATAACAACAAGTATGGACATGCCTCAACTGTTCAGGTTTTCAGAGATTGGAAGATAACAACAAAGTATGGACATGCCTCAACTGTTCAGGGTTTCTGAGATTGGAAGATAACAACAAAGTATGGACATGCCTCAACTGTTCAGGGTTTCTGAGTTGGGAAGATAGCATCAAATTATGGGCAGGCCTCGATTGTCCAGGGTTTTTGAGTTGGGAAGATAGCATCAAAGTATGGGCAGGCCTCAACTGTTCAGAGTTGATGTGATGGGAAGATAACATCAAAGTATGGACAGACCTCGACTGTTCAGAGTTGCTGAGATGGGAAGATAACAACAAAGTATGGGGCAGGCCTCGACTGTTCAGAGTTGCTGAGATGGGAAGATAACATCAAAGTATGGGGCAGGCCTCGACTGTTCAGAGTTGCTGAGATGGGAAGATAACATCAAAGTATGGGGCAGGCCTCGACTGTTCAGAGTTGCTGAGATGGGAAGATAATATTAAAGTTTGGACAGACCTCGATTGTTCAGAGTTGATGAGATGGGAAGATAACAACAAAGTATGGACAGACCTCGATTGTTCAGAGTTGCTGAACTGGGAAGATAACATCAAAGTATGGGCAGACCTCGATTGTTCAGAGTTGCTGAAATGGGAAGATAACATCAAAGTATGGACAGACCTCGACTGTTCAGAGTTGCTGAGATGGGAAGATAACAACAAAGTATGGGCAGGCCTCGATTGTTCAGAGTTGCTGAAATGGGAAGATAACATCAAAGTATGGACAGACCTGGACTGTTCAGAGTTGCTGAGATGGGAAGATAACATCAAAGTATGGGCAGGCCTCGATTGTTCAGAGTTGCTGAAATGGGAAGATAACATCAAAGTATGGGCAAGCCTAAACTGTTTAGGGTTGCTGAGATGGGAAGATAACATCAAAGTATGGGCAGGCCTCGATTGTTCAGAGTTGCTGAAATGGGAAGATAACATCAAAGTATGGGCAAGCCTAAACTGTTTAGGGTTGCTGAGATGGGAAGATAACATTAAAGTATGGGCAGGCTTAAACTGTTTAGGGTTGCTGAAATGGGAAGATAACATCAATGTATGGGCAAGCCTAAACTGTTTAGGGTTGCTGAGATGGGAAGATAACAACAAAGTATGGTCAAGCCTAAACTGTTTAGGGTTGCTGAGATGGGAAGATAACAACAAAGTATGGGCAAGCCTAAACTGTTTAGGGTTGCTGAGATGGGAAGATAACAACAAAGTATGGGCAGGCCTCGATTGTTCAGAGTTTCTGAAATGGGAAGATAACAACAAAGTATGGGCAAGCCTAAACTGTTTAGGGTTGCTGAGATGGGAAGATAACATCAAAGTATGGGCAGGCTTAAACTGTTCAGGGTTTCTGAGATATGAAGATAACATCAAAGTATGGGCATGCCTCAACTGTTCAGGATTGCTGAAATGGGAAGATAACATCAAAGTATGGGCAGACCTCAACTTTGCATAGTTGCTGAGAATGACTGAAGATTGAGAGAAATGGAGAAAATTGATAAAAGTCTGTTAGTAGTGCCTAACTACTAACGTAGTTAGTAAGTAGTACTACGTTTGTTTATTTGATAACAACTCGTTTTATCTATAGCTTCGCTGGTGTTTCTCATCAATATCGTTGCTGTCTTGTACATTTCAGAAACACGCCTATAATTTCTGTCTTATTCTTCCGTGGTGATTCAAGTTGTAAGTTATTAATAGAATATTAATAACATTTATGGTTCAAGATGTAATATCTCACATAAGAAAGTGTCCAATTTGGCAATTTTAAACGTTTTCTTATAAACATTAATTCATTAAATTATCATTATTAAATCATTGTTTGTTTGTTTATTTGTTTCTTTGTTTATTTGTTTGTTTGTTTATTTGTTTGTTTATTTGTTTGTTTATTAGTTTATTTGTTTGTCTTTTTATTTGTTTGTTTGTTTATTTATTTCTTTCTTTGTTTGTTTATTTGTTTGTTTATTTGTTTATTTGTTTGTCTGTTTATCTGTTTGTTTGTTTATTTATTTGTTTGTTTGTTTGTTTGTTTATTTGTTTGTTTATTTTTTTATATTTGTTTGTTTGTTTGTTTATTTGTTTTTTTTTTGTTTATTTGTTTGTCTGTTTATTTGTTTGTTTGTTTATTTATTCGTTTGTTTGTTTGTTTATTAGTTTATTTGTTTGTTTATTTGTTTGTTCATTTGTTTGTTTATTTGTTTCTCTATTTATTTGTTTATTTGTTTTTTTATTTGTTTGTTTGTTTATTTGTTTGTTTGTTTGTTTATTTATTTGTTTATTTTTTATTTGTTTGTTTGTTTATTTGTTTGTTTATTTGTTTATTTGTTTGTCTGATTATTTGTTTGTTTGTTTATTTATTTGTTTGTTTATTTGTTTGTTTATTTTTTTATATTTGTTTGTTTGTTTGTTTATTTGTTTGTTTTTTTTGTTAATTTGTTTGTCTGTTTATTTGTTTGTTTGTTTATTTATTCGTTTGTTTGTTTGTTTATTAGTTTATTTGTTTGTTTATTTGTTTGTTCATTTGTTTGTTTATTTGTTTCTCTATTTATTTGTTTATTTGTTTTTTTATTTGTTTGTTTGTTTATTTGTTTGTTTGTTTGTTTATTTATTTGTTTATTTTTTTATTTGTTTGTTTGTTTATTTGTTTGTTTGTTTGTTTGTTTGTTTATTTGTTTGTTTATTTGTTTATTTTTTTTATTTGTTTGTTTGTTTATTTGTTTGTTTGTTTATTTTTTTGTTTATTTTTTTTATTTGTTTGTTTGTTTATTTGTTTGTTTATTTGTTTGTCTGTTTATTTGTTTATTTGTTTTTTGTTTGTTTATTTTTCTTTATTTGTTTGTTTGTTTATTTGTTTGTTTATTTGTTTATTTGTTTGTCTGATTATTTGTTTGTTTGTTTATTTATTTGTTTGTTTGTTTGTTTATTAGTTTGTTTGTTTGTTTATTTGTTTGTTCATTTGTTTGTTTATTTGTTTCTATATTTATTTGTTTATTTGTTTTTTTATTTGTTTGTTTGTTTATTTGTTTGTTTATTTGTTTGTTTGTTTATTTGTTTGTTTGTTTATTTATTTGTTTGTTTGTTTGTTTGTTTATTTGTTTATTTGTTTATTTGTTTGCAGGCGCCACCTTTATATCTCCAGAGAAGTCTCGAGCGACTCAGCTTTGCGTGAATATCACTTTCTTTTCACCTTATTTCTCACACCGACAGTCGTGCACTCAGGTGTCCCTCACCATACAGGCAGGTATTCTCCCACATCAGAGGTACTCTCATTTTTATCGGCGAGAGTTGTAAAGTTTTGTCTACATTTTTTTTTCCTATTAATTTTGCCCGGACAGCGACAATTTTTAGCCTATTCTTAACGATTTCCAACTGCCAAGGGTTCTTTAACGTGCGCAGAATGAACACGGGACCTCCCGTTTTTCGCCATTAGATCGCTAGACATCGGATCTCACTTCTCAGAGACCAGGGGAGGGTAAAGTCACGAAGAAACCACGAATTCGATTTTTTTTTTAATTTAACATTTTCTTTGGTGAGAATCAAACCCTGGACTTTTTTGTCCAGAGGCCAGCGTCTTACCTCTGGACCACCCAGTCTCCCCCCTTTCGATCTCCAATAAAACATTAATTAAGATAGATAACTAACTGCAATTTTTAGTAAAAAAAAACCAGGCCCGTCCCGTGACGTCTAGTTAATATTCCATTATAGCTTGTTTCATAACTCGTGCCCAACTTTTAAAATCGATAGCTTTTTAACCGCTTGTTGTAAGATATTCAAAATTTGCATGTAAAGTTATAATGATTAGAACCCAACAGGGAATTAATTTCATAAAAAAAAAACATTTGGTTATTATTGTTGCTTATTTGATTTATATAAATTCATAACGACCCATTGATGTAGTCAAACTTAATGTTTACAGTATTTTAAACTAAAAATAGCGAGTACAAATCCATACACGGTAGAATTGACGTATTTGCACGCTTTCCCCGTGGTTTTTTTGACACAATTAGACACTTGGGAAATTGTGTGTTCCATTTCCGTTCATTCATAGGTGTAGACGTGGAACAATAACATTTATCATAAGTCTTAAAATGAAATTCTGCAGTTTACAAAACATCGCAATAAAATGTATGATTATTTTTGCAAAGAGGCTAAACGAGGAAGATTATTTCATTCTTTAGAAAACCCTGAGAGTAGGACAAGACACATTTTGGATTTATCTAAACGGTCATTTAATCGCTGGGTTCAAGCACGTGACCGTCAATGTTCAAAATATACAAAGTCACAAGGAAGAGCAAAAATGTTGGATAATTTCGACAGTGAACTTATTAGAAGTGAAATTCGCAAAATGTTGGGTATGAATGAAACTGTTACAATAAGAAAATTAAAAATTTCGCTGAAAAAGAACAACAGTATTGAAATATCAAAGTCTACATTATGGAGGAATGTGAGAGCTGCAGGCTTTACATTCAGAAAGTATTCCAATGGACGAAACATCATCTGTGAGAAGCCACATATAGTAGTCATGAGAAGCAAGTACTTACGTGAAGTAAAAGAGGTGCGCAAGCAAGGTTGTGATATTGTGTACTTGGATGAAACATGGATCAATGCTCACCACACTAAACAAAGGGAATGGCAGTCATCAGATGGAAAGATTAAGAGATTAATACCTAGCAGCAAAGGACAGCGCTTGATAATTGCTCATACAGGTAGTCGACAACATGGACTAATACAGAATGCAGAGCTCATTTTTCTTTCAAAATCCATAGACAATCGGGATTATCACTCTGAGATGAATGGTCACATATTTAGACATTGGATTGAAAATTCTGTTCTCCCATCACTAGATCGACCATCTTGCCTAATAATGGACAATGCAGCGTACCACAACATTGTTGCACTTGAAGATAAAGTCCCGACGTCATCCAGTACAAAAGATGCTATTAAGATTTGGCTCACAAAAGAACACATACAATTTAATAACATGTACTTAAAACCTGAATTACTATCTCTAGTAAAGCAAAAACAAATGACAAAGATTTTTCAAATAGATAAGATTATCCAAGAGCACGGTCATATAAGTTTGAGGCTGCCACCTTACCATGCTCATTTAAATCCAATAGAACTAATCTGGGCAAAATTAAAAGGACAAGTGGCAGATGAAAATACAACATTCAAAATATGCGATGTAAAGACTCTTGCTAATCTCGCTTTATTAAATATAAACAAAGATTATTGGGCTAAATGTGAAGACCACGTCTTAAAACAGGAAGAGGAATATTGGAAAAATGATGGTTTGTGGAATGTTCAACCCCAAACAGTTATTAATCTTTTAGACTCGTCTGAATCAGAATGAAAGTATATAGCCGTCACAATGTTGGCCCCTATATTACCTTAAATTAGCTCAACAAACGGTCCTTTTCAGGACCACACAACTATGAAATTGGACATACAGGTATACCTTGATATTATCGTCCGTCCTCGAACTGAGAAGACAATAATTCTCCTGGTGTTTTTCCTTATTCAGTTATTTCCCCATTACGGCCACGCCTTTACCTAGTGAAAATTAATCACAGACCAGCAACTACGGTAATTTCTATTATTTAGGGGTTCACAATTTACAATTTTGACAAACATCAAAGAAATTCGCCGCTTTAAGAAAACTGCAGCTGCAAGATATTTGTTAAATATACATTTAAAGGGTCGTTTGCATTCTAATAACATTTGGAAAATTCCAACAGTATTTAACAAACGGTTTCTCAGCAATAGCGTTTTGAAGTTGGGCAAGTGATTTGAAACGAGCTATAGTACTAATAATGATAGGGGAGCCGCGATAGCTCAGTGGTTAGTGAAATGGACTACAAAGGACAAGAGGTAGGGTTCGATCCCAACCGACGGTTCCGGGTTCACCCAGCCTTTAATGGGTACCGGATTTTTTTCTGGGAAAGTAAAGCGGCACGGGCATAATACCGACCACATTACCCAAAAAATCATGTGCCGAAGGTCTGTAAAATTTATGGTCGCTAACACCATATTCCCTATACGCCACTTGGCGTGACGGGGGTACTTTACTTCTTTTTTTTTTACTGATAATGATATCTGTCTATATTTTTTACTATTTCCACATTTCTGGATTTTCTTCCTCTTTCCTTTATCATTTGCCTTTTAGCGACGAGGGGAGATATAATTTGAGGTCCTTTGCTCTCCTTTTCGCCTCTGCTGCTGTTATATTTCCTTGTGATTCTAGTATTCTGTCAATCTATCATTTTGATGGTCGACTCTTGGGTCTGGTGTTCTTGCAACGTTTATTGACGGTTCGTTGTGAAACCATTGTATATGTTGTTTCTTTATATATTCTATGGCGGGGGTTAATTCTAGTTTTTTGTCCTCAGTTCCTCATGTCTGATCTCATCTCTCATGCTGTTTCCTGTCATTAGTCTAACACAGTTCATCTCAGTATAGTTTATTTTTCTTATTGTTCTTACATCTAGGGTCCAGGATTGGCATTGGTAGCACAACGTTCTGGACAATGTATTTAATAATAGGGTAATGATATATTTCTAACATCCACTTGATGAACTAAAATGTCGTTGAGTGGGATCGAACCAATGTCTTGCTCTTAGTAGACAAGTTCACTAACCACTGCCTTATCGCTGCTCCCTCCCATTGGAGATTTTCTCATTCATTTTGCGAGACTCCTAATTGTTTCTCGTAGCCAAAATGTCACTAGGAAATTGAAAATAGATAACTATGTATACTATTTATTATTGGGAGCATCGGTAGCCTAGTTGGGAAAACCACCCGACTGGGCTACCGGCGTTCGGACAACCCGTGTTCAATTCCCACTGGAAGCAATATGAGTTGTACTCGTGGTTGGGAAAAATGGCAGAAATGGGTACTAGGGTAGCACTCTGGGAAGGTGAGGAGTGCCGCCTCGCATCGTGAGTTTCGATGCTTGCAGCAACACTATCCAGACGTCTCTTAACACTTCTGGATAGGCGGCCGAGAATGCATGGGTGAAGACACGCGTGCTAAGACGCTGATTCAAATCTCGTACTTTGTCTTTACTATTTATTGTTAAATAACTGTAACTAATGTTATTATAGACGTAGATCCATTTTTGACAATAGAAACAAGAACAAGAGTTCTTAAATGTTATGTAGAGCCAGTCTTAACATATGGATGCGATTCACGGACAATAGGACAACAGACAAGAAAATCACTGGAGTCTGTAGAAATGTGGTTTTACAGAAGAATGTTGAAAGTACCATGGACAGCTAAGAAGAGTAATGAAGATGTTCTGAGAGAGGTCAAAGCAAACAGAGAGCTAATTTCCAATATTAGGAAGAGACAATCATCATTTTTTGGCCATGTAATGAGAAGAGAACAACTGGAATATATTGTAACAACTTGAAAAATTGAGGGACGAAGAGATAGAGGGAAACAAAGATGAAAAAAATTACAGACAGCTTAAGAGAATGGCTTGGCAGAAGGTCAACAACAGAAATGATAACTAGCTGCCGAGATCGAAAGTTGTGGAGCGACATGATCACCTACGCCAGTAGGCCCGGTACTTGATGATGATGATGATGATGATAGACGTAGAAGTAGTCTAATTATACAGGGTGTCTCTAAAGTCTGGACACAGTCAGAAATACATATTTTCAAGAAATGACATTTATTAACATTTTATTCCGATAGAATATTAAATAACGACTTCAATATGATTTTCATCATTTTAGATATAAAGGTTCATACGCTTTGCAAAATTCACGTGAACTCGACGTAATAAATGGACATTGCCGTCAATTTTAGTACATTCACTCTTTATGCATGTAATCAAGTGTGTTACATCTGTCAGTTTCATTGAGTTCACCTTCTCATTTAGTATACCCCGGAAAAAGAAGTCAAGGGGCTAAAGGTCAGGTGAACGAGGAGCCCGCTTCACATGACCACTACTTCCTTTCCTGTCAGGGAAATTGTCATTCAGCTAATCTCGGTATTTGTGCCATATGTGTACAGACTTGAATGGCACCGTGTATCACTCAGACATGGATCTTGAACAACAGAGCCAAATAAAGCAAAGTATTTGGATATTACAAGAAAAATAGTTTTTAAATGTTATATAAAACCAATCTTAACATATGATTGTGAATCATGGACAATAGGACAACAGACAAGAAAATCTCTAGAGGCTGTAGAAATATGGTTTTACAGAAGTATGTTGAGCATAAGAAGAGCAATGAAAAAATTCACAAAGCGGTCAAAGCAAAAAGAGAGCTCATTTCTAATATTAGGAAGAAACAATCATCATTTTTTGGTCTGTAATGAGAAGAGAACAACTGGAATATATTGTAACAACTTGAAAAATTGAGGCACGAAGAGATAGAGGGAAGCAAAGAGAAAAAAATACCAGATAGCTCAAGAGAATGGCTTGGCAGAAGGTCAAGAACAGAAATGATAAATAACTGTCAAGATCGAAAGTTGGGGAGAGACATGGTCACCTACGCAATAGGTCCATGACCTATGCTCCTAAGGTTGCACAAAGAGACCTTGTCCATGACCTATGCTCTTAAGGTTGCACAAAAAGACCTTGTCCATGACCTATGCTTCTAAGGTTGTACAGAGAGACCTTGTCCATGACCTATGCTCCTAAGGTTGTACAGAGAGACCTTGTCCATGGCCTATGCTCCTAAGGTTGTATAGAGAGACCTTGTCCATGACCTATGCTTCTAAGGTTGTACAGATAGACCTTGTCCATGACCTATGCTCCTAAGGTTGTACAGAGAGACCTTGTCCATGACCTATGCTCCTAAGGTTATACAGAGAGACCTTGTCCATGACCTATGCTTCTAAGGTTGTACAGAGAGACTTTGTCCATGACCTATGCTCCTAAGGTTGTACAGAGAGACCTTGTCCATGATCTATGCTTCTAAGGTTGCACAGAGAGACCTTGTCCATGACCTATGCTTCTAAGGTTGCACAGAGAGACCTTGTCCATGACCTATGCTCATAAGGTTGCACAGAGAGACCTTGTCCATGACCTATGCTCTTAAGGTTGTACAGAGAGACCTTGTCCATGATCTATGCTTCTAAGGTTGCACAAGGAGACCTTGTCCATGACCTATGCTCCTAAGGTTGCACAAAGAGACCTTATCCATGACCTATGCTCTTAAGGATGCACAAAAAGACCTTGTCCATGACCTATGCTCCTAAGGTTGTACAGAGAGACCTTGTCCATGACCTATGCTCCTAAGGTTGTACAGAGAAACCTTGTCCATGGCCTATGCTTCTAAGGTTGTACAGAGAAACCTTGTCCATGGCCTATGCTCCTAAGGTTGTACAGAGAGACCTTGTCCATGGCCTATGCTTCTAAGGTTGCACAAAGAGACCTTGTCCATGACCTATGCTCTTAAGGTTGCACAAAAAGACCTTGTCCATGACCTATGCTTCTAAGGCTGCACGTATTAATGTTGTCCATGGTTTATGCTCTTCTAATGGGACCTCGATGGCGTTTTTTGCTTCTTCAGTGTTGTACATAATGTGTATAGCAAGTTACTTTTCTTTTTATAATTGTTTGTTTACCACAATTACGTTTTGTGTAAGAGATCCTCCAAAATATGTCTTAAGTTATTGCAGGATTTTCATTACAAAACTAATTAAGATGGGGCTAATAAACTCTGCAATAACACCAGTCGCGGCATGAATTAATGAGCAGAAGACGAGTTTTTATTACCATAACAAAATATTCGTTCATATAATTACAAGTCCAGATATTTAATTTTTTCTGCTTTTTCATGTACTCTGTCTATCTTAGTGCAGCCGCTCTTGTCTCTCCCCCCCCCCCCCCTAACGTACAACGATTATCAGTGTGGCAATTCTTACTAAAATTCTTTCACGTATAAACCACCGTCAGTGTAGTCATTCTTACTAAAATTCTTTCACGTATAAACCACCGTCAGTGTAGTCATTCTTACTAAAATTCTTTCACGTATAAACCACCGTCAGTGTAGTCATTCTTACTAAAATTCTTTCACGCAGAACTACCATCAGTGTAGCCATTCTTACTAAAATTCTTTCCCGCAGAACTACCATCAGTGTAGCCATTCTTACTAAAATTCTTTCACGCAGAACTACCATCAGTGTAGTCATTCTTATTAAAATTCTTTCACGCAGAACTACCATCAGTGTAGCCATTCTTACTAAAATTCTATCACGCAGAACTACCATCAGTGTAGCCATTCTTACTAAAATTCTTTCACGCAGAACTACCATCAGTGTAGCCATTCTTACTAAAATTCTTTCACGCAGAACTACCATCAGTGTAGTCATTCTTATTAAAATTCTTTCACTTATAAACCACCATCAGTGTAGTCATTCTTATTAAAATTCTTTCACTTATAAACCACCATCAGTGTAGTCATTCTTATTAAAATTCTTTCACGTATAAACCACCATCAGTGTAGTCATTCTTATTAAAATTCTTTCACGTATAAACCACCATCAGTGTAGTCATTCTTATTAAAATTCTTTCACGTATAAACCACCATCAGTGTAGCCATTCTTATTAAAATTCTTTCACGTATAAACCACCATCAGTGTAGCCGACTGTAGCTATTCTTGTTGCACTTTTAGCATGTAAAACCAACCTCAGCGTCCTCTAACTGTCCATTAGTATTTCGACCTTTGGTCCAAGTTGAACCTTACGATCTCAGCACAAAACACGTTCTTCGCAGCACCGGCAAGTGTCACTTTATACATTGCCTTTTATAATCTGAAGATTTCATAAGTCTCTGGGGTCGCATTAATTCTATACCATCTGTCGGTGAGCTAGCGGAACAAATTGTTGTCCTTTCATTGATAACATCACAAATCCACTCTCTCGATCTCTCAGTCTACAATTTCGCTTTAACTACTCCTTTCATAGTTACCTGTATCATAGTTACCTGTGTCATAGTTACCTTTATCATAGTTTCCTGCATCATAGTTTCCTGCATCATAGTTACCTGTGTCATAGTTACCTATATCATAGATACCGGTATCATAGTTACCGGTATCATAATTACCTGTATTAAAGTTACCTGCATCATAGTTACCTGTATCATAGTTACCTGTGTCAGAGTTACCTATATCATAGTCACCTGTGTTATAGTTACCAATATCATAGTTACCTATATCATAGTCACCTGTGTTATAGTTACCAATATCATAGTTACCTGTATCATAGTTACCTGTGTCACAGTTACCTGTATCTTAGTTACCTGTATCATAGTTACCTATATCATAGTTACCTTTATCATAGTTACCTGTATCATAGTTACCTGTATCATAGTTACCTGTATAATAATTTCTGCCAGACGTTAGTAGGACTTTATATGGTATCACCATTTTCGTTTTCTCTCTAAACAAAACCGATATAATAGTCCACCCCACTAACGTAATGAAATGAGCGATATAAACTATTTAAACAATAACATTCATCTTATTAAGTGTACTAAAATAACCAGAAATAAGCGAGGAACAGTGTGGATTTGTGGAAGGAAAGGGCAACAATAATGAAATATATCTATCTTAAGAACTTTGACAGAAAGATCTATAGAGGTAAAGAAAGATCTATAAATGTGCTTTATAGACTACACAAAAGCACTTGACAAAGTAAAATATGTGAAAATAGTCAATCTATCTATCTATTTACCTTTAGAGCCGTAGCCGGCCCATATGGTGTAGACCAAGATACTCCTTCTCTTATCTAAATTTGTGTTCTAGCAGTTTTCATTCTTTTAACGATATTTGATCAAATCTCGCCATTTGTCTCTGTTCTGTTCAAGCAGCTCAATCTCATCGAGGGAGCCGATTCCTGCTTCTCTTGCCTCTCTCATCAATGTTCTTCTCCGTGTGTCTCTGGGTCTTCCTCTTTTCCTCTTACCTGTTGTTTCCCACATGAGGGTTTGCTTTGCTATTCGGTTATTATCTCTCCTCATCACATGTCCAACATATGACCATCGTCTTTTCTTGATTACTGAAGATATTAGTGGTTGATTGGCGATTTCTCTAATTTCTTCGTTTGTTTGAATTCGTTCCACGCTATACCAAGTAATTAACATTTATTTTCGAATGCGTTCAACTTTGTTAAATAGTCAATATGCTAGATAAATTATACATTGATGGCAAGGATCTGCGAATCACAAAAAAAAAAAAAAAAAAAAAAAAAAAAAAAAATCATGTACTGGCAACAAATAGTAACTATACGAATTAGCAACCAAACAGGACAATTCCAATTTATCAAACAGGAGTCAGTCAAGGCTGTGTTCTGTCGCCGGATTTGTTTTCACTTTACAGCGAACATATTATGAGATCAATAGTAGACAAAAAAGGAATTGAAGTCGACGGTCACAGCATAAATAATTTGCGATATGCGGATGACACAGTCTTAATCGCAGAGACAGAGAATGAACTACAAGAAATGATAGACATAATAGTAACAGAAAGCAACAAAAAAGGTCTCAGTCTGAATAGTAAGAAAACAGAAGTAATGGTTATATCGAAGAAACAACCATCACCATCATGCAGCATACAAATAAACAAGACAAATCTGAAACAAGTGCAACGTT
This sequence comes from Megaustenia siamemsis, assembly GCA_032433765.1. Classification (NCBI taxonomy): domain Eukaryota; kingdom Metazoa; phylum Mollusca; class Gastropoda; order Stylommatophora; family Ariophantidae; genus Megaustenia; species Megaustenia siamemsis. The sequence goes on along the minus strand of JAVIAB010000160.1, from coordinate 21,585,846 downwards.
TCAAATATTTGGGCACAATAATAACATCAGATGGGAGATGCACAACAGAAATAAAAAGCAGAATACCTCAGGCCAAAATAGCATTTCACAAAATGAAAAATATCTTATGCAACAAATCTATGTCAATAGAAATGAGAAAGAGAGTTCATCGGTGCTATATAGAACCAATTCTGACCTATGGAAACGAATCATGGACAGTAGACAAACAAATGAAAAGACGATTAGAGGCCACAGAGATGGGATTTCTCAGAGGAATATTGAAAGTTCCCTGGACAGCTATAAAGACCAATGAGGAAGTTCTCAAAGAGGCCAACACAAAAAGGAAGCTCCAAAAACATCAGAAAGAAACAATCCACATTTTTCGGGCACATCATGAGAAGAGAAAAGTTGAAATACATGATTACAACTGGCAAAATAAAAGGATAGAGAGATTGCAACGACAAAGAGAGAAAATACTGGATAGCTTGGTGTCATGGCATGGAAAACAGTCAACAACAGAACTGATACGATGCACTACAGATAGAAGATTGTGGAAGGACATGATCGCCTACGCCAACCGGTATGGAACATGGTGATGATGATGAAAATAACCAATTGATTAAAATAATTAACCAACTAAAATAAATAATAACAGTTGTATGTATTTGTAGTCAACATATTCTTTACACAATTGCCGATTCTATATTCATTTAAAATATTGTTAATTTATCCCTTTTATTTTTCTGAGAACAGTTTTCTATTAATTTGCAACCAAATTACAAAATAAAACATTGCGTGTTTTTAGTAATTATCTTGTTGTCAACTACATATCCCCATGAACAAATGCCAAAAAATGTGTGAACATATTTATCTTTTAATATTTAAAATAACGCTCTCCGTCTTCTTTGGCCTCATTATGCCGCTAAACCGACAATATGTGTGCACTGTTATTATGTACAGTTTCACGCCCCAGTCTTTAAGATTGAGGCCTACCTAATACAAGTAGGCCGACATGGTGAACTCGTAGCATTGTTAGAAAATGTGATTCAATTCAAAGTCACTTATATGTTACGGTTGTTAAACGCTGACTATATGTGTAAAAAGAACACAAGTGTGTATAATATAATTTCAAATAGGATTTTGCATTTGCAAAAAAGAAAAATATATATTAAAAAAAAAAGTTTAGCATTAACACGCAGAAGAGAATGTGTGGCGTGCAGTAACACAGGCTGACTACAGCTGACACAATTGGCGCGCACTGTTGTGGTCTGCGAGGGACGTGCAACACGTCTTCTATCCCATAATGCATCATTGAGCGCTGGTACGCATGCGTAAAAGCTAAACCGCTACGAGGGGGCGATCTTTTTTAGCAAGTGAAAGCTATCGACAGAGAAGTTTTCCAGCCAGGAGTAATATTTATTCGTCATATTGTGTAGTATTTAAATTATATACGTGAAGTTGCTGGTAATTCGCATTTCTGTAGTAAATTATATCGTTTCGAACAGTATGGCTTCTATTCAAAACACACAGATTGGATACTAGAGACAATCGACCATTTGAGACGAAGGAAGGCCCGCCCGGATTGGACCGTATCTGTCATGTGGTAAGGAGACGGTATGGTCTAATCGCGGCAGAGACGGAAGCCAAGTTAGAAAATTAGTGGATGCAGAGGTTGTGATTAAAGTTGATTACAAAGGTAGCACAAGCTATCGGAAACGCTGCTAAATGGAGAAAAAAGTATGCTCGGGTGTGCTGTCCTCAATTCTACTACTATTTCAATCAAATTTTAGAAGCCATTTATAGATAACTCCAGAGTAAATGTAAGAATAATACGAGTAAGATTCAGGAAGAATTGAATGCGGTGAGGTAGCAGACATTGAGGTCGTGCACGTGCATTGCAACAGAAACAGGGGTATCAATAGAAGCTATAAATAAGTGGTTAAAGGTGAACTGTGATGGTTTGATAATCTGAGGAGTCCGTTGACAGTTGTTTTGAAAAGAGAAATCGACGCAGGGCGCGTGAAGCGGTTACTGAGTTGTAATTACGTCATAACTCCCGCTCAAATGGAGGAAATATGCGATAACAACATCAAACCCCTCAAGACTAACAAAAAAGCTGAAGCAAAGTTACTTGAGTCGTCAAGTTCCAGCCAGAATGGACCTGCAGGATCGAGCGCTAACGACGAAGGCAACGTTGTCACCGGCGATGCGAGACCATCGTCTCAAAGTGACAAGCGTGCTCCTTCTACGTCAACATCTGCGGCTTGCAGCGCATCACTACAACCTGCTAGACGAGGAAGGCCACCGAAACTAGACCATCAGCTTCTCCTCCGGGAGTTGGACCAGCCCCTGCAACTTCTACAGCATCAGTGTCTGGATCATCCACGCATTCTAAGGTCGGATGTCGTTTCATATTTTTAAATATTAAATTAAATCTGCTCCTATCGTTTACTTTCTTCTTATTCAAACCAGCCTGACATAACATTCACATGTTTGTAGTTGTGGCTAGCTTGTACCAGTAACATTCAATTAAGATTGTTAGATACCTGCTGTATTAAATAGTCGAGAAGAAATATAATAAAGTGCGTCTGTTAATGAAGTATAAATGATAATTTAAAAAAAATAAAATCAGTTATAAAATATTAGCGATAAATTGTTAAAAACTACAATGATTGGAGATCAGATGGAAAGTAGTCACGATAACGTGTGCTGAAATGTCTTGTTTTTGTCTTGTTCTCTATCTTCATTTTGCCACTCTGTGTCTGAGGAAAATGGAGTGCTCTTAACAATGTTCTCTGGTTCGTTTCATAACTTGTGTTTTGTGTATGTGTCAGATATTTCTCTGTGTGGGTGTCAGATATTCTCTTGTGTGGGTGTCAGATATTTCTCTTGTGGGGGGTGGGGGGGGGCGGTTTTCCTTCTCCATTTCTGTTGTTACATCTGGTTGTTAAAGTAAAAAAAAAGTAAAGTAAGAGCCCCCGTCACGCCAAGTGGCGTATAGGGAATATGGTGTTAGTGACCATACATTTTACAGACCTTCGGCACATGATTTTTGGGGTAATGTGGTCGGTATTACGCCCGTGCCGCATTACTTTCCCATAAAAAAATCCGGTACCCATTAAAAGCTGGGTGAACCAGAAAGCCGTCGGTTGGGATCGAACCCTACCTCTTGTCCTTTGTAGTCCAGTTGGTTGTTAAAGCTTCTTGTGAAATTCTTCTCTCTCCCACCAACCGCGCTGTCCGTTTGATTTTTTGACTGAGTGAGTCTCGGAACTCCTGTTACCCCAACACTTTTCTTTATTTCTTCATTTCTTATTTTGTCTCTTATTATCACAATTATTAATTATTTTTTTTTTGCGACAACCAATTTCTGCAGCTGTGATTTTTATTTCATAATTTACTGTTAATTTCCCATGTTTGACACGCAACGTGTCAAAAAAACAAAATACTGAGTTACATATTCCTCTCTTTGTATCCGTCATCACAGGACCTTTATAAAAGCGTTATTTGGCATATTATTTTTTGAGTTGCTTTGTAATATTTGTTTTCAGTTTTGGTCGCCATTTCTCCATTCGTCGCCACAAAACTTCCCAAATAAATGAATCAATTTACTAGTTTTTTTGCTCCTTATTATAAGTGCCAATCTGCGATATTTCTCTGACAAAATAACATGACGATTTTCTCTGACAAAATAAAATGACGATATTTCTCTGACAAAATAAAATGACGATTTTCTCTGACAAAATAAATGACGATATTTCTCTGACAAAATAAAATGACGATTTTCTCTGACAAAATAAAATGACGATATTTCTCTGACAAAATAACATGACGATTTTCTCTGACAAAATAAAATGACGATATTTCTCTGACAAAATAAATGACGATTTTCTCTGACAAAATAAAATGACGATATTTCTCTGACAAAATAAAATGACGATTTTCTCTGACAAAATAAAATGACGATATTTCTCTGACAAAATAAAATAACGATATTTATTTTATTTGCTGAGTCAGCCATGGATGGAGATGTCCTGAGCGGATGGAAATAAAAATAGCATGCCCAGTGCAGTCGTCACGTATTGAGCAGATTCGCTTGATTTTACTCTTTGTAGATTAAAAAACCAAAAAAAAAAAACGCCGAGTCGATTTACAAAATGAAGCCTGTGCCAATATGGCTTTCCAGCGACAGTTTAAAGTCCCATTCGAGCAACCTATTCCCAAATAACGGATGTTAAATACTGGTAGTTAAAAAAAACAAACTGTTTCACATTACACTCATATATAACCAGATCTTCAACTCCTTAAATAAATATTTATTTATTTGTGTTATTTCTGTTATAGATATAACCATACATTTTTATGTAACGCCAGCATTTAAATACTGGCAAGCAGAGTTAGAAACGCATTTCCCAGTGTGTGTGACACACCTTCTACGCGCGCAAGCACACAAGTTAAGTAATCGGGTCAATAATTACAATAATATCGACCATGGAATTTCTACCCAATCTCTAAAAATAGAGTTTGAACTGCCTGAGACGTGTTTCCCCAGCACGTTTTATTTTTAAAATAGATTGCAGTACAATATATTCTTTCAGTCTCTTCCTGCCTCATTTTATATAAATAAAATCACGCAATAAACTCTCTCACTCACACAGTCTCTCTTTCACTATATCTAAAAGCATTGATATCGCCTCGCACATTTTACATCTATATGATAAGTATACTATCGCTGTGTTAAAATGGACCAAGTACACTGGCCTGACTATCCCGTGTTGGAGCTTGCTGTTCCCCTAAAAATTTAATGGCTTTTAAAGTCAGAGCTATACGTTTGTTCTCTGTAGAAATTGCGCAGTCAAATTATAGTCTTCTGTATCACAAGATTAACCTATTTCTTTCTTTTTGTGGCAACATGTAAGAAAGAATAAACATAGCAACCAAATTATGAAGTGCATGCAGTCCGGATGTAACATTTTGGGAAAATACTGGAAATGAGTTGGAAGAAAAGGGAAATTAAACAAAATAAGAACTCAGTTAAGTATAACGTATATGTAACATATGTGGTTTCTGTTAGTGACTATAATATTACTATTTTTTAAACTATACATTTATTTTTGGGTAAAAACACCAGAACAGTGCCAGGACTGTCTTTCTTTTCCAACAAAAGAAAAAAAAGAAATCCAATGAAGATTTAAGGCAAATCATGGTTACCAGTTAGGGACAACGAGTAGCAGGACATTTCATCTAAAAAGGAGGGATTTTTCATTTTTTTTTTAAATGTAGAAAAAGACGTGATGCTATTTTCAATATTATACATTCAAAGTTAATTGACCAGCCGTATGGTGAACACACATGTAAAGTTAGGACACGTCGGGTAACTCTAAGCTTAGCGAATCTAGAAGCCCATCGATTGTGTTTTAAACCCGACCTCTTTACGCCAATAAACCAGTTCACTAATAACTGCTCTACTGGACTGAACTCCTTGTCGTCAATAGACTAGTTCACTAATAACTGCTCTACTGGACCCGACCTCCTAACATCAATAGACTAGTTCACTAATAACTGCTCTACTGACCCGACCTCCTAACATCAATAGACTAGTTCACTAATAACTGCTCTACTGGACTGAACCCTTTGTCGTCAATAGACTAGTTCACTAATAACTGCTCTACTGGACCCGACCTCCTAACATCAATAGACTAGTTCACTAATAACTGCTCTACTGGACCCGACCTCCTAACATCAATAGACTAGTTCACTAATAACTGCTCTACTGGACCCGACCTCTTGTCGTCAATAGACTAGTTCACTAATAACTGCTCTACTGGACCCGACCTCCTGTCATCAATAGACTAGTTCACTAATAACTGCTCTACTGGACCCGACCCCTTGTCGTCAATAGACTAGTTCACTAATAACTGCTCTACTGGACCCGACCCCTTGTCATCAATAGACTCGTTCACTAATAACTGCTCTACTGGACCCGACCCCTTGTCATCAATAGACTAGTTCACTAATAACTGCTCTACTGGACCCGACCCCTTGTCATCAATAGACTAGTTCACTAATAACTGCTCTACTGGACCCGACCCCTTGTCATCAATAGACTAGTTCACTAATACTGCTCTACTGGACCCGACTCCATGTCGTCAATAGACTAGTTCACTAATAACTGCTCTACTGGACCCGACTCCTTGTCATCAATAGACTAGTTCACTAATAACTGCTCTACTGGACCCGACTCCTTGTCATCAATAGACTAGTTCACTAATAACTGCTCTACTGGACCCGAACCCCGACCTCAATAGACCAGTTCACTAATAATTGCTCTACCGGGACTTCCAAGTTGTTTGAATTAAACTTACAGTTTCATAGCACGAGTAAGAATCACAGACTTCCCAGAGATTTGACTTTATCCACAGACCAATTCTGACAGTCTACATAGTCAGAGAAATGAACATGAAAATATCACGAACATGAACAGATTTACAAGCCTTACAAAGACCATTTTGCAGGTCACGGTGCTAGGCAAAAGAAGTCAAGGCAGACAGAGAAAGCGGTGGAAGGATAGAATCAGGAATTCTTCTTCATTTTCTTCTTCATCCAATAACTTCGGGGTCGTGACGGTCCCACTGAAAGATTTCGTTAACCTCACCCATTTATCTCTGTCTTCAGTAGTGCTTTGAGAAAGACAACGTTTGTTTGTTCTTTGATGTTATCTTCCCAAGGCAAAATTGTGACGGCATTCGTCAAGAGTGCCCCGATGACCGCCAAAGTTACAAGACAGATAATGATGATGATGATTCAGTAATGGGTTGATTGCTCGTGTCGACATATGCTGCTTGTACATACGTCAATTACTTCCTCAGTTGTGCTGCTGGTAGTAGGAAGAACGTAAGGTAACGGTAAAGTACGAGACTTCAATCAGCGTCTTAGCGCGCGAGTTTTCACCCATATGTGCTCGGCTGCCTATCCAGAAGTGTTCGGAGACTTCTGGACAGTGTCACTCCAAGCATCGAAACTCACGATGCGAGACGGCATTCCTCACCTTTCCAATGTGCTATTCTGGTACCTTTTACTGCCAGCGGCTCGGTAGACCGTGGGGGTATTTTTTTGTGTTCATCCACGAGTACAACTCACACTGCTTCTAGCAGGAATCGAACACGGGTTGTCCGAACGTCGGACAGTCGTAGCCCAGTCGGGTGGTTTTCCTAACTAGGGTACCGAGACCCCCACGGAAGGGGGAATGTGTTGTCAATGATTGTACGAGCTCGAAGACACAATCATCGCGTGACCGATATGTGAGGGGAGGGGGGGCAGCAATCATAGTTACTTGCTTGCTTGCGTTCTCCCGATGACCAAAGGAGTACACCTCTTCATCATCCGCCCTTAACAGGACGTTAAGTGGGCGTGTCTGCGTTGTGTAGTGGTTTGCAGTATAACTGTGATATTTGCGCCTTTCGGCCCAACACATCCGACTTCAGCACGAGTCATAGTTACAATTTCAAAGTTCTAGAGGGGGGGGGGAGGGAGGAGGAGGATGGGTGGTCTAGACGTTAGACATTGGCTTTTTAACAAGTAGGTCCGGGGATCGAATCCCATCACTGCCGGTTTATTTTCGAATTTGTGGTTTTCTTTCTTGGCTTTACAAGTTTGCTGGCCCACGATTTCTGCGTAGTAAGATGACGATTTCCTTCATATGTTGCATGGCACGGAGGAAGGCTGCGTGAGCAGCATTCTAGTCAGTGGTTTAAAAAAAAAGAAAGAAAATTTGGAAACATTAGAGCAGATAACAACCAGAATGTAGTAGAAAGTCTGCTTTTGACGTACAATAAGGTGGGTTTCATTATATCTTTATGATTAATTTCGTGCACGATTTTATCGGTTTCTTTCCCACATCTGTGTAGCAGGTTGCGATAAGCATAGTAAGAGATTTCACAATAAAAGACAAAGTAGCAAGGCATTTAGAACTCGTCAATGCTTGAAGATTAACACTGGACAATGGTAGGACACACCCCATTGCTTGAAAAAAGCAATAATTAAAACGCTGAACATTACTTTCTTTCTGGAGTCAACTCGAGGGCTTGACATTTCCTTCTTTCTGGTGTCAACTCGAGGGCTTGACATTTCCTTCTTTCTGGTGTCAACTCGAGGGCTTAACGTTTCCTTCTTTCTGGTGTCAACTCGAGGGCTTGACGTTTCCTTCTTTCTGGTGTCAACTCGAGGGCTTGACATTTCCTTCTTTCTGGTGTCAACTCGAGGGCTTGACATTTCCTTCTTTCTGGTGTCCACTCGAGGGCTTGACATTTCCTTCTTTCAGGTGTCAACTCGAGGGCTTGACATTTCCTTCTTTCTGGTGTCAACTCGAGGGCTTGACATTTCCTTCTTTCTGGTGTCAACTCGAGGGCTTGACATTTCCTTCTTTCTGGTGTCAACTCGAGGACTCGACATTACTTTCTTTCTGGTGCCAACTCGAGGGCTGGACATTTCCTTCTTTCTGGTGTCAACTCGAGGGCTGGACATTACTTTCTTTCTGGTGTCAACTCGAGGACTCGACATTACTTTCTTTCTGGTGTCAACTCGAGGGCTGGACATTACTTTCTTTCTGGTGTCAACTCGAGGACTCGACATTACTTTCTTTCTGGGTCAACTCAAGGGCTGGACATTAGTTTCTTTCTGGTGTCAACTCGAGGACTCGACATTACTTTCTTTCTGGTGTCAACTCGAGGACTCGACATTACTTTCTTTCTGGTGTCAACTCGAGGACTCGACATTACTTTCTTTCTGGTGTCAACTCGAGGACTCGACATTACTTTCTTTCTGGTGTCAACTCGAGGACTCGACATTACTTTTTTTCTGGTGTCAACTCCAGAACTCGACATTAGTTTCTTTCTGGTGTCAACTCGAGGACTCGACATTACTTTCTTTCTGGTGTCAACTCGTGGGCTGGACATTACTTTCTTTCTGGTGTCAACTCGAGGGCTGGACATTAGTTTCTTTCTGGCATCAGCTCGAGGACTCGACATTACTTTCTTTCTGGTGTCAACTCGAGGTCTGGACATTAGTTTCTTTCTGGCGTCAACTCGAGGACTGGACATTACTTTCTTTCTGGTGCCAACTCGAGGGCTGGACATTAGTTTCTTTCTGGTGTTCACTCGAGAGCTGGACATTAGTTTCTTTCTGGTGTCCACTCGAGGGCTGGACATTAGTTTCTTTCTGGTGTCCACTCGAGGGCTGGACATTACTTTTTTTTCTGGCGTCCACTCAAGGGCTGGACATTACTTTCTTTCTGGTGTCCACTCGAGGGCTGGACATTACTTTCTTTCTAGTGTCAACTCGAGGACTGGACATTAGTTTATTTCTGGCGTCAACTCGAGGACTGGACATTACTTTTTTTCTGGCGCCAACTCGAGGGCTGGACATTAGTTTCTTTCTGGTGTCCACTCGAGGGTTTGACATTAGTTTCTTTCTGGTGTCCACTCGAGGGCTGGACATTACTTTCTTTCTGTCGTCCACTCAAGAGTTGGACATTACTTTCTTTCTGGTGTCCACTCGAGGGTTGGACATTAGTTTCCTTCTGGTGTCCACTCGAGGGCTGGACATTAATTTCCTTCTGGTGCCCACTCGAGGGTTGGACATTAGTTTCCTTCTGGTGTCCACTCGAGGGCTGGACATTAGTTTCCTTCTGGCGTCAACTGGAGGGCTACTAAACGAATGAATAATCCGCATCCCCACCCGCTCTTAAGTGGACGTTAAGATGGCATAGATGCTTTATGTCTTTTAAAAAAATTTATTTGTTCTTTTCGGCCCAACCCATCCGACTCTTAGCACTGAATTTTTGAGTACCTGCTTGCCTTTCCTCTTTGACCAGTACTCACTTGCCAGAACGTTTAGACTGTTTCGAAGAGCAACACTGGGCGGTTGAGCAGTGTCTTGATCAGCTTTGTTGTTCGCCGATCGTGACGCATGCAGTCAGCTTTGGGTTGCTGAACACATGCACATCATTGCTCGTTGCTGGACGACCGTCTTGTCCTCCAAATATCAGAGCAATAAAGAGCATTTTTTCAGTTCTCTTTCAGTTGATGAGTTTAATTTCTTAGCATTGTAAAGATCTCTTGATTGACATAACCCTTATTTTCTTAGCATTGTAAAGGTCTCTTGATTGACATAACCTTTATTTTCTTAGCATTGTAAAAATCTCTTGATTGACATAACCCTTATTTTCTTAGCATTGTAAAGATCTCTTGATTGACATAACCTTTATTTTCTTAGCATTGTAAAGATCTCTTGATTAACATAACCTTTATTTTCTTAGCATTGTAAAGATCTCTTGATCGACATAACCTTTATTTTCTTAGCATTGTAAAGATCTCTCGTGATTGACATAACCCTTATTTTCTTAGCATTGTAAAAATTTCTCAGATTGATATAACATTTTTTTTCCCTGATATTGTAGACACATATCTCTTGATCGTCATGACCCTTAATTTGTGAGCATAGACACAAATGTCTGAATATGTGGTAATATATTTTGTAGTGATAACATTATGCACTTAAAATATATAGATAATACTAATCATATAAACGTACGTTTTTTAAATGGTATAATCTTTCATTTGTCTTTGTTTTGGAGGTTCTAACACTGTTTTATTTATGAAAGTGGTCTTTATTATTTTGTAGCTGCAAACATATGTACACATTATCCGCATCTGTTTTGATTTTGTCCTCATTTCCAATGCATAATGTACTGAGTACAAAAAATGAAATGTCGACAATACTCATTTGAGTATATTGGCTATGGATATTTTCTATTTCTGGAAATCACACGTAGTCCATGTCCTTATTTTGCAATACTGCAATATTCATGAAAGTATGCCACCATGTAAATACAACCAGAAACCAGAAGCATTTAGTTCATCATCATCATCAGGTACCATTCCCGCTGGCGTTGGTGATCATGTCACTCCACAGCTTTCGATCCCAACAGTTATTTATAATTTCTGTTGCTGCTGCCAAGCCATTCTCTTAAGCTGTCTCGTATCTTTTCTCTTTGCTTCCCTCTAAATCTTCATCCCTCAATTTTCCCACTTGTGACAATATATTCCAGGTGTTCCCTTCTCATTACATGGCCAAAGAGTGATGATTTTTTCTTCCTAATTTTGGAAAATACCTATCTTTTTAGCATTTATCGTTTAGTTACACCGTCTCATAAACCAACATATGATATCACTGACGTCCACTGAACTGGGTTATGTTCGCGCGTTGCGAGATCATTTTAGAGCTAGACAAACTTGAGATAAAAATGTTTAATCTACAAATTTAAATGACAAAGGTTTAATTACTTCTTAATACAAATGTACAAAAATTTTTAATCCCCAAATTTAAAGGAAAAAGTTTAATCACTTCTTAATACAAATGTACAAAAATGTTTAATCCACAAATTTAAATGATAAAGGTTTAATCACTTCTTAATACAAATGTACAAAATGTTTAATCCACAAATCTAAATGATAAAGGTTTAATCACTTCTTAATACAAATGTACAAAAATGTTTAATACACAAATTTAAATGATAAAGGTTTAATCACTTCTTTATACAAAGGTATAAAAATGTTTAATCCGCAAATCTAAATGATAAAGGTTTAATCACTTCTTAATACAAATGTACAAAAATGTTTAATCCACAAATCTAAATGATAAAGGTTTAATCACTTATCATATGCAAGAGAAACAGATGCTTAAATAATCTTTATCACGGGTGGTCACGGAAATAACACAAGGTCGAATAGGGGGTCCACGGCAGGCAAAACGTTGAGAAACGCTGGGGTATATTATTGTAAAAGGAATGGTGAACGGAACATAGGCTCTTAAAGTATTGAAGAATTAATGAGAACATGAACGAACGAAGGTATAATGAGGACATGAACGAACGAAGGTATAATGAGGACATGAACGAACGAAGGTATAATGAGGACATGAACGAACGAAGGTATAATGAGGACATGAACGAACGAAGGTATAATGAGGACATGAACGAACGAAGGTATAATGAGGACATGAACGAACGAAGGTATAATGAGAACATGAACGAACGAAGGTATAATGAGGACATGAACGAACGAAGGTATAATGAGGACGTGAACGAACAAAGGTATAATGAGAACATGAACGAACGAAGGTATAATGAGGACATGAACGAACGAAGGTATAATGAGGACATGAACGAACAAAGGTATAATGAGAACATGAACGAACGAAGGTATAATGAGGACATGAACGAACGAAGGTATAATGAGAACATGAACGAACGAAGGTATAATGAGGACATGAACGAACGAAGGTATAATGAGGACATGAACGAACGAAGGTATAATGAGGACATGAACGAACGAAGGTATAATGAGGACGTGAACGAACAAAGGTATAATGAGGACATGAACGAACGAAGGTATAATGAGGACATGAACGAACGAAGGTATAATGAGGACATGAACGAACGAAGGTATAATGAGAACATGAACGAACGAAGATATAATGAGAACATGAACGAACGAAGGTATAATGAGGACATGAATGCTGGATAAAAAGATCCGGGACTGGGTGATTAAACTGTTAGTAAAGAATAAACACGTAAAATAATAGAAATTGTGATGCATGTAAATAATTGATGACATATGCCACGGCATGATGTACAAACTTTTCTACTTTATTTTCTTGTCTTCTACATCTCAGCGTCTAGGGGAGATATTGTTTTCTACTGTTTCTTCTCCTCCTGACCTCTACTACAGTTGTGTCTCTAGTGTTTCTGATATTCACAGTACAGAGTAAAAAAAGGTAAAGTACCCCCGTCACGCCAAGTGGCGTATAAGGAATATGGTGCTAGTGACCATACATTTTACAGACCTTCAACATCATCATCATCATCGAGTGCCTTCTCCGCAACGAACGTTGGCTACCAAGGATCGCCATTCTACTCTGTTTCTTGCTTTGATGGTGCAGGTTGTCATAGATTGACTTGTCCATCTTTTGATGTTACTCGTCCATGTTAGTCTTGATCTGCCTCTGCCTCTTTTACCTTGTATTTTTCCTTCCAATATTACTTTTAGTAGGCTGTTGTGTCTTTTAACATGCCCCAAAAATTTGTAGTTAGAATTTCTCTCCATGGCTTTCTTTGGAGTGTTACGTGATGAGGCTCCAATCTCTTTCACGGTGGTCTGCCATATTCGTCTTTCGTGTTCTGAATATGCCTCACGTGTACCACACACTTTGCTGTTTTCGCCTTCTGGGCCGTTGATCATTTTCGATTCATCCGCCCCATCCACCGACACAGACTTTTGTATATTCGAGTTGAACATACCCGGCGGCGCCATTTTTTTTTGTCGAACCATGTGCTTGACTATTGAACCGCGACAACAACAGACCTTCAGCACATGATTTTTGGGGTAATGTGGTCGGTATTACTCCCGTGCCGCTTTACTTTCCAAAAAAAAATCCGGTACCCATTAAAGACTGGGTGAACTGGAAACCGTCGGTTGGGTTCGAACCCTACCTCTTGTCCTTTGTAGTCCAGTTCACTAACCACTGAACTATCTCGGCTCCCATATTCACGTGTACAGACTGAGTAATTAAAGATCGGTTCAATACACGTCCTTTCTACTCACGTGGCAAGAAAAAAAAATGGCTTTAATATTTAGTGTTTATTGACGAGCTTAATATTAGAAAAGATGTTGGAAATATCAACATATAGGTTTGAAAGATTTTGTGTTTTTATTTGCGTTTACTTTCGTTGCAGCGTGTGCCTTGTGCATGTCGTGTGCCTGTGCATGTCGGTTTAAGTCGCTCGTTCATTATAATTAGGCTTGTCATAATTTTCCGAGCTGAAACCGGGACTAATTGCTTATTTTCCGAACCGAAACTGGGACCAATTGGAGCATCACTGGACAGAGCATGGTTTTACTTTCATGCATTTCACTTGAAGCTAGTTTTCTAAGACATTTCTTCTTTTTAATTATGTAAAAAAAAAACTCTCAGCAGCATAGTTAGAAATCTATAATAGTTATCCAAGGCCGTTCCGTTCACTGCAGCTCCCAGCACATAGCCTCTTTCTTTTGACCACATATTATTTATTACAGAAAACGCCCGTTCAAATGGTGAGAAAGTGCTAGAAAGGCAAAGAACCTATCCTACAACAGCGCTAAGAGTTTTTTTTTTGTTTTGTTTTTTTTTCTACTGTCTTCTTTTTTTTTTTTTTTTTTTTTTTTTTTTTTTTTTTGCAATTAGCAAAATATGTATTTGCCACTTTTCTTCATACTTAAAGTTTTTGCTTTGACTAAATGTAAGCTTTAGAAGCCCTTTGCAATAACAACCTCATCGAATGATTGATCAAAGTTTACTACTTGATTTGGTTAACCGTAACTACAGACTTCTCAACACTAAGACAGGTAGACGTGTCTCCAGAGTTTAACCACAGGAAATCTTCTCTAATGTTCTTATTTCATAGCTTGAAATATGAGAGACAACTTTCATAAATACTTTAAACTATTCCGCTTTTTCTGTGATTTCACCGTTTTCTTCAAGTTCTCTCATTAATTCCTTTTCAAGAGTATAAGTCGGCAACTTCTTCGACCTATCAACTCCCTGTGAAGCATAGGTCTCCAACAAACACTTTCAGTTCCCCGTGGAGCATAGGTCTTCAACAAACACTTTCAGCTCCATGTGGAGCATAGGTCTTCAACAAACACTTTCAGCTCCCCGTGGAGCATAGGTCTTCAACAAACACTTTCAGCTCCCTGTGGATCATAGATCTTCAACAAACACTTTCAACTCCCTGTGAAGCAGAGGTCTTCAACAAACACTTTCAACTCTCCGTGAAGCATAGGTCTTCAACAAACACTTTCAGTTCCCTGTGGAGCATAGGTCTTCAACAAACACTTTCAGTTCCCTGTGGAGCATAGGTCTTCAACAAACACTTTCAGCACCTTGTGGAGCATAGATCTTCAACAAACACTTTCAACTCCCTGTGAAGCAGAGGTCTTCAACAAACACTTTCAACTCTCCGTGAAGCATAGGTCTTCAACAAACACTTTCAGTTCCCTGTGGAGCATAGGTCTTCAACAAACACTTTCAGTTCCCTGTGGAGCATAGGTCTTCAACAAACACTTTCAGCACCTTGTGGAGCATAGATCTTCAACAAACACTTTCAACTCCCTGTGGAGCAGAGGTCTTCAACAAACACTTTCAACTCCCTGTGGAGCATAGGTCTTCAACAAACACTTTCAACTCCTTGTAGAGCATAGGTCTCCAACTAACACTTTCAGCTCCCTGTGGAGCATAGATCTTCAACAAACACTTTCAGCTCCCTGTGGAGCATAGGTCTTCAACTAACGCTTTCAACTCCCTGTGGAGCAGAGGTCTTCAACAATCATTTTCAACTCCCTGTAGAGCATAGGTCTCCAACACACACTTTCAGATCCCTGTGGAGCATAGGTCTTCAACAAACACTTTCCAAGCCATTCTGTTTTCTTGCCATTCTTATAAAATCATTCCATGTTTTCCCCCATAATCTTCATCTCTGCTTCCATCTTTCTTCTCCAAGAATATCTTGATCTTTCTCTTTGTCTTTTTCACTGGGGATTCCAAAAAAGGGCATGTTGGGTAATACTCTCAGTTGGCTTCCGCAATGTGTGTGTCCAATCTAGCGCCATCACATTCGTTGTATCTCTTTATCCACTGGTATTTGACTGGTACATTTCCATAATTCTATGTTAGTGATTTTGTCCTGACATTTCCATCCATTTATTCTGCGCAAGCATCCATTAATGAAAGTTAATTTCTTCAAGAGCCGGCTTGCATCTTACATCTTCAGACAGGACAAATTAATTGTTTGTTCATTTATTGTAACCGGGCCAAAAGTTCAAACCAGGCCGGAACGTCGGAATAACGTTGCTAAACCGGAACGTCGGGACAACGTTGCTAAACCGGAACGTCGAGACAACGTTGCTAAACCGGAACGTCGGGACAACGTTGCTAAACCGGAACGTCGGGACAACGTTGCTAAACCAGAACGTCGGGACAACGTTGCTAAACCGGAACGTCGGGATCATCATCATCATGTGCCATACCGGTTGGCGTAGGTGATTATGTCCCTCCACAATCTTCTATCTACAGTGCATCGTATTAGTTCTATTGTCGACTGTTTTCCATGCCATGACACCAAGCCATCCAGTATTTTCTCTCTTTGTCGTCGGCGATCTCTCTTTCCTTTTATTTTGCCAGTTGTAACCAAGTACTCCAACTTCCCTCTTCTCATGATGTGCCCGAAAAATGTTGATTGGTTATTTCTGATGTTTTTTAAGAGCTCCCTTTTTGTGTTGAACGTCGGGACAACGTTGCTAAACCGGTACGTCGGGACAACGTTGCTAAACCGGTACGTCGGGACAACGTTGCTAAACCGGTACGTCGGGACAACGTTGCTGAGCCAGAACATCGGGATAACTTTGCCAAACTTGAACGTATGGTATACATGCATATAATGAGAAAGGCTGAAATTGACTTATTCATTTTTTGCATTAATCCCTGAACTAAAGAGGAAAACATTAGCGAAATATAAACTAGGGTGGATATATCTTTTTCCACATACGGGAACACAGCAATAACAACCGAGGCCAACACAACAAATGCTGTCTCATGACACTCATCTCACACGTAACGTCATTAAATAAACATGCGGCCATGTTTCGAGTCTGAGAATATTAGCATTCAAAGTTACGTGTTTTCCTTAACTGACCGCCACTTTCTTCATATTGTTTCCAAATGTGACGTCTAAAAGTGTACACATGGAAAGCTTCTGAAGACTTCCCGCAGTTAAGCTGGTAACGTATTCAAGTAGGCTTCACTGTTTTAATGTAGAATGATCGGAGGTGATTGATGAAGCCAGTTGGAGCCCTGTAGTTTATGTTGCAATGACAACATTGATATGTTAAGAGCTGACTTCTCAAGAAGGAAAATATTCAATTCACAGCTGCTTGTTTTAATCTAAAAGTGACATTTTGGTTATAACTTTGAAAACGCTGCATTTGAGATTTAGATTGTCCGGAGTCCAGTGCATTTCACTCATTCTTAGATCGATATTTTAATGGAAGTGGTTCCAGATTGTGACACCACAAAAAGTATTGTTTTTTTTTTAGCTAAACTAAACATTTATGTATGCATGATTTATAAGAATAATGCTCGTAATTTAAAAAAAAAATCAGTGATTGGCAAATATGAGACTTTTTGGTTTGAAATATTACATTTTTTACCAGAAATGTTTTTCATTATCATCATCGAGTGCCATCTCCGCAACGAAGGTTGGCTACCATGGAGCGCCATTCTGCTCTCTGTCTTGCTTTGATGGTGCAGGTTGTCATAGGCTGGTTTGTCCATCTTTTGATGTTACTCATCCATGTTAGTCTTGGTATGCCTCTGCCTCTTGTATTTTCCCCTCCAGGATTACTTTTAGTAGGCTGTTGTGTCTTTTAACATGGCCCAAAAATCGCATTTGTCTTGTTTCAATTGTGTTTAGTAGTTCTCTTCTCAGTTGTAGTTGTTTTAAGACTTCATTGTTTGTTTTCTTCTCCTTCCGACCAATTCTACCTATTCTTCTATATATCCACATTTCAAAGGCTTCAATTCTCTGTTCTGTTTTCTTGTCTAATGTCCATGTTTCTGCACCCATATAGGAATGTTGAGAAGACATAACATTTTGCTATTCTTAGTTTTAGCCCTGGTGTTATTTGTTTTGATGTTAATATGTTCTTCATGACATTAACATTACTTTTTGTCATTCCTATTCTTTTATTTATTTCAGTTGTACATTTTCCAACACTGGTTATAGTATGTCCAAGTTAGTTGTAGTTCTGAACTGTCTCCAGGTCTATTCCTTCAATTTTTACCAGAAATGTTTTTACATTTGTAAAATATAGCTTCTTCTAATAACTCTTAAATGTACAACAAGAGATGCATGTGCATTTTACATATCTGGAATAGCACAAATAAGCAAATTAACGGAAAGTATCAGTGATAAGCTGTTGTTTGACGTTCAACTTGCAAAATTAACGCGTCATCGATTATCGTGTTTAGCAATCTTGTTTCGTTATACTCAGCGATTAACACTAATTTTAATTTAAAGTGTAAAATAAACATACAATAGTAGTAAACAACTAAACCTGCAGAGAGACGAGAGAAACTTCAACGTGTCAGCAAAAGCTTTCATTAGATATAGGACAACAAATACTAATACAAGAATAAAACACGAACTATGGGTATTTATGTCAGTATGACAATGTTAGGCGATAGACTGGTTGGTCCTTAAGACCGGAAGAGAAAGAGTCACCAGGACTCATGTGACTGTTGGTCACGTGATAAATGGTCAATGGAGCTGGTTGGATCTCGAGGGTCTAAAAGGAGCAAAACAGTGAAATAGAAGGAATGGTCCACTGAAGATGGATGAAATGAGGGGTTCCATAGGGTAGAGAAAAATGAGGATACATATATGACAAGGGAGAATATGAGCAGGAGAAAGATAAGGATAACGCGGAGGGGAATAAAGATAGGACACGTGAAAAGGAAGAGCAGATCAGTGATTCATGGAAAGAGTGAAAGAGTTTGACCCTTTTATAGGGAGAGTGCCAAAACGGACGATGTATGCTAACCGACTGTGGCTATCGTAGGAGCAAGAGATGATGTCAGTAACCTGGAAGTCCTCAGAGGTGTCATGGCCTGGAGATCTGAAATGGGAGGAGACCGGAAACGTAAGCAAACGGAACATCGAAACAAGATCAAAACGGATGAAACGCACAGCTTACGGCGTGCATAGAGCACTTAACTCTGTAGCTCCGGCAGCAAGCCGGACTTGGAATATGAGGAAACTGCAACAAGGAACATTTTTCAGACACAGCCGTAAGCGCTCACGTATACCCTACAATGTGAATTTGTGAAATGATAAACCAGTTCACACCGGGTCTGCAAAGTCATGAACAAAACTCATAATTTCTCCATTCATTATAAGCGTACGGCGAGTTTACGGATATACAGCTATCATGATGACGTACCACACACAACGATGGATGCGCCCACAAACGACCGATTAATCTTGTTAATGTAGCCAATAACGCACGAAACAACGTAACAATGGTGCAAAATCGCTAAAGTGAAACCGTCGTTGACTTGGCAGAGCAGTCCATATTAATGAGTTGTAACTTGTAAATAGTCGGCGTTAAATAACTCCAACGACGGCTATTGAACAGCACTCAATGTGTTGACGTAATCCGCATATCAACTCCAAGACGGGGGAAGGTCGCATTCGCAATACTTGACCTGCTAAAGAGGAATATTGCCATGTGCAATACTCAGCAGCACCGGCGGAAATCCGTTAAGTGGAACATCAGGTTGACTTTAACGTAGAGACTTGCATAGGACAGGTGAAATTAATCAGTTCCCAAAAGCAAATCCTAAAATTAAACATTTCCTGGACAGTCCTCGACAACGCCCAAGAAAAAATTGTCATAGAGCAAAATAAATAACCTTTCTATCAAGGTCGCACACGGGCTTTCATCTAGGGTAAGTTTCCATCATTATCATGTGCCATACTGGTTGGCGTGTATGCAATCATATCCTTCCATAATTCTCTGACCATTTTTGCGTAATGGGAGATTTTCATAATGCGTAAATGGATTTTAATCTGAGAAAGTAAAGCGGCACAGGCGTAATACTGACCACATTACCCCAAAAACCATGTGCCGAAGGTCTGTAAAATTTATGGTCACTAACACCATATTCCCTATACGCCACTTGGCGTGACGGGGGTACTTTACTTTTTATTTTTTTTACAGTGCGTAATATCCATACTGTTATTGCCTGCTTACCTTGCCACGACACCAAACTGTTTAATATATTCTCTCTTTGTCGTTCGCAATCTCTCTTTCCATGTTTTTATTTGCCGGCTGTAACCAAGTGTTTCAACTTTTCTATTCTTATTATGTGCCCGAAAAACGTCGATTATTTCTTTCTGATTTTTTAGGAACTCTTTTTGTGATGTATTTTTTGGAGTAAAAAATCGTTACAGTCGGACGGGTGGAAGCGGGTGAAGGTTACCGTAATTGAAGACAAATACGTAATTTATTTACAAACGGAAACTTCCAAGGCGACCGATCAACGAACAATTTAGGGGGATAGAAACGTTTACAACACTCGGAAAAAATTCACAAATAAACAAGAACAGAAAACAGTAAAATAATAGCAATACGAACAATAATAATAATTGTATTAATTAATATTGACAATAAGAAAAATGAACACCCCGAAGAAGGATCGAACCCGTGCTCCGCGACACAGCGCCATACCTGCGTAGCTGGCAGTGTGCTGTAACACAAGTTTCAAGGTGGCAAGGAGCTGTGTCGAGAAGTACAGACTTAGATCGTGTCAACTTTTTGTTTCCGTGTTTGACTTGTAATACGATACTGTTAATGTGTAGTGATAAGTGCGTTTTTGTTTCTACAAAATGGAAGGTGCTGGTGTGGAATCGTCATCGCTTGGCTTGTCCTTTGTATAATGTTACTCTCATCACAGTTCATCTCTGTCTCTAGCCGAATCTCCCGCTTCTATTGTCGACATGTTCAAGGTCTCTTTGATGTCTTGAAACCACCTTATGTTAGGTCTGTCCCTGTTTTATTTTCCTGAAACAATACCTTCAATTATCGTTCTTTTCAGCGCACTGTCTTCTTTAAACGTGGCCGAAGTATTTTAATCTCCTTTGTAAGTAGTTGTTTGTAACCCAGCTCTTTTAAATGTTTAAATCTGTTAATGTCTTCATTGCTCTGTTTTCATTATCCAAGGTAACCTAATGATATTTCTGTAACATTTTGTTTCGAATGAACCAATATTCTTCATTGTTGTTTACGTGATTTTTTAAGATTTTAACCATGTGTTGCTTTTGGGTAGTACATATTCTGAGTGGTTTTAATTTGACTGCCGTGTTTGTATTCTATCACAAGTTCTTCATCCCATTTAATGTGTGCGTTACTATTGCTAGTCTTCTTTTGATCTCTTTCTGGCAGTCCACATTGTTAGTTATTACAGATCACAGATATTTAGGTTTTGGTATTGAGTGTAGAGCGGTGAAATGAATGAGTAAAATCTAGAGGAAGAGAAAAAGTACTGGTAATGCCTGCATTTGCGGACTTTGTGAGCGTCTGTTTTGTATTTCGTACCTGATATGACACTAAACAAATAATGGTGTGTTAGAAATTGACATTTGATGAAACATTAAAATAGAATAATCTGCTCAGAAATTAGCACCTGATAAAACATTAAAATATAATAATCTGCACAGGAATTAACATGTGATAAAACATTAAAATATAATAATCTGCTCAGAAATTAACATCTGATAAAACATTAACATCTGATAAAACATTAACATCTGATAAAACATTAAAATCTAATAATCTGCTCAGAAATTAACACCTGATAAACATTAAAATATAATAATCTGCTCAGAAATTAACATCTGATAAAATGTGTACTGAAATTAACCCATGATAAGACTTTCTTAAAACATAATTACGAGCAAATGTAATATTCGATCCCAACCGACGGCTTCCGGGTACACCCAGGCTTAGATGGGTACCGGATTTTTTTCTGGGAAAGTAAAGCAGCACGGGCGTAATACCGACCACATTACCCCAAAAATCATGTGCTGAAGGTCTGTAAAATCTAGGGTCACTAACACCATATTTCCCTATACGCCATTTGGCGTGACTGAGGAACTTTACACTTTACTACTTAAATGTAATATTGCAATCTAAAATTATGTTTGTTTAACGTCATTCATTTCTGTGTACTTTAGTTAGACCGCTTGTTGTCGTTGTCCCTGTATTCTGAAGAAGGCCACAGGCCGAAACGTCAGTATTGTGTTGTGTTCTTTATTTGTAAAGCTGTCACCATACCTTGGAGTGTTTAGCACACCCCACCATTGGCTCCTTGCTACCAGCTTTACCGCAGCATTGCAATTATTTGCCTGTTCCCTCCTAAAATTATGTCTGCCTGCCCGATTATACATTTGGCCTACTGACACATCATGAGAAGAAGAAAGTTGGAATACTTGGTTACAACTGGCAAAATACAGGAAAGGAGAGATCATGGACGACAAAGAAAGAAGATGTTAGATAGCTTTGTATCATGGCACGGTAAACAGTCAACAACATAACTAATACGGTGCACTGAGGACAGAGAATTGTGAAAGAGACGATTGTTTTCGCCGACCGGTAAGGTACATAATGATGATTATGAATACCTGGTTCGAAAATATGTGATTAAGAACAGCAATTTACACATGGCCTCTCTCTTTCCCTTCTTTTCCCTAAACCCCCCCCCCCCCCCCCTTTTTTTTTTCTCTCTCTCTCTCTGGCGACATTTTCATATTTCCTGAATCTGCACGGATTCATCGTAGACAATCCTTACCACGTAGCAAGTATGTTGAAATCAAGTGATAAGCAGCTGTTATTACAGTAACCTATTTTCATTCTTGTTTTTGAACGTCTACAATGCGGTCTTACCCGTCTGTTCGCTTGTAGTTCAATTTACATCTAAATGTTGACTTATTTACCTACATTCTAAACATATTTGTCTACGGAAATACATATTATCTTTCGTATAGTTTACCCATTAGCTCTGTGTGGGACTGCTTGTCTTTTGGCTGTATCACACACACGCTCGTGGGCTTACGTTAGAGCTTTCAATTTATCACAAAAGTGCGATCAATTTCACAGGCTCTATAATACTCGCTCGTTGGTTATCGATCCACCAGCATGTGGGCCTTTGCCCTTTGGCTCAGTGCCATTGAGTGCAGCCTGCAAGAGTTTGTGAGATTTGTGTTGTTAAATATCGTACAATGTCTTTTTTAATTGAACTCGGGAAGATGCTTCTAACATCAATATCAAGGTGACATGTGTGCACACTTGTGTTCTAAGGTGTGTTGGACTCTGTTTATATTAATTACGATTATCAGTGTAATAAGTACACTAGAACATTACTAAAATTATCAACTCAATAAACTCACCACAACAAAGTACAGCTAAAGAAACTTATCATAACAAACTATAATTATCAACTAAAAAAACTTATCATAACAAACTATAATTATCAACTAAAGAAACTTATCATAACAAACTATAATTATCAACTAAAGGAAATCACACTATCATTATCATCTTAATTATCAAGTAAAGAAACTCGCTATAACAAACTATCATTATCATCTTAATTATCAAGTAAAGAAACTCGCTATAACAAACTATCATTATCATCTTAATTATGAAGTAAAGATACTATAATAAACTATCATTATCATCTTAATTATCAAGTAAAGAAACTCGCTATAACAAACTATCATTATCATCTTGATTATCAAGTAAAGATACTATAACAAACTATCATTATCATCTTAATTATCAAAAAAAGAAACTTGCTATAACAAACTATCATTATCATCTCAATTATCAAGTAAAGAAACTCACTATAACAAACTATCATTATCATCTTGATTATCGAGTAAAGATACTATAACAACTATCATTATCATCTTAATTATCAAGTAAAGATACTATAACAACTATTATTATCATCTTAATTATTAAGAAAAGAAACTCGCTATAACAAACTATCATTATCATCTTGGTTATCAAGTAAAGATACTATAACAACTATCATTGTCATCTTATTTATCAAGTAAAGATACTATAACAATTATCATTATCATCTTAATTATCAAGTAAAGAAACTCGCTATAACAAACTATCATTGTCATCTTAATTATCAAGTAAAGATACTATAACAACTATCATTATCATCTTAATTATAAAGTAAAGAAACTTGCTATAACAAACTATCATTATCATCTTAATTACCAAGTAAAGATACTATAACAAACTATAATTATCATCTTAAATATCAAGTAAAGATACTATACCAACTATCATTATCATCTTAATTATCAAGTAAAGAAACTTGCTATAACAAACTATCTTCATCTTAATTATCAAGTAAAGATACTATAACAACTATCATTATCATCTTAATTATCAAGTAAAGATACTATAACAACTATTATTATCATCTTAATTATTAAGAAAAGAAACTCGCTATAACAAACTATCATTATCATCTTAGTTATCAAGTAAAGATACTATAACAACTATCATTATCATCTTAATTATCAAGTAAAGATACTATAACAACAATCATTATCACCTTAATTATCAAGTAAAGAAACTTGCTATAACAAACTATCATTATCTTAATTATCAAGTAAAGATAATATAACAAACTATCATTGTCATCTTAATTATCAAGTAAAGATACTATAACAAACTATCATTATCATCTTAATTATCAAGTAAAGATACTATAACAACTATCATTATCATCTTAATTATCAAGTAAAGAAACTTGCTATAACAAACTATCATTATCATCTTAATTATCAAGTAAAGATACTTGCTATAACAAACTATCATCATCATCTTAATTATTAAGTAAAGATACTATAACAAAATATCATTATCATCAAGTAAAGATACTATAACAAACTATAATTATCAAGTAAAGATACTATAACAACTATCATTATCATCTTAATTGTCAAGTAAAGAAACTTGCTATAACAAACTATCATTATCATCTTAATTATCAAGTAAAGATGCTATAACAAACTATCATTATCATCTTAATTATCAAGTAAAGATACTATAACAGCAATCATTATCATCTTAATTATCAAGTAAAGAAACTTGCTATAACAATCTATCATCATCATCTTAATTATCAAGTATAGATACTATAACAAACTATCATTAACATCTTAATTATCAATTAAAGATACTGTAACAAACTATCATTATCATTTTATTTATCAAGTAAAGATACTATAACAAACTATCATTATCATCTTAATTATTAAATAAAGATACTATAACAAACTATCATTATCATCTTAATTATCAAGTAAAGATACTATAACAACTATCATTATCATCTTAATTATCAAGTAAAGATACTATAACAACTATCATTATCATCTTAATTATCAAGTAAAGAAACTCGCTATAACAAACTATCATTGTCATCTTAATTATCAAGTAAAGATACTATAACAACTATCATTATCATCTTAATTATAAAGTAAAGAAACTTGCTATAACAAACTACCATTATCATCTTAATTATCAAGTAAAGATAGTATAATAACTATAATTATTATCTTAATTATCAAGTAAAGAAACTGTAACTATCAACTGAACAAAATCTATTGTTACATATTTAATCTTTGACAACATGTTCCCCTGACCGTTCGCTTGTTCATCAGACAATGTAACTGAACTATTGTTACCACACTCCCGTTCTTATGATCGATAATAAGATCGATCTCCCTGAGATAAAGGAACAAGATTAATGTTTAATTTTAGGATTTTGTTCCATTTCTTTACTTTACATTTTTCATTAACTTCCTGACTGTGTAGAACTGGGCACTTGAAGTGAGAACCGCAACTTTATTGGCGCCGTGGCGTTGTGCTGACTATTTTAACCTAAATGTGCCGATTATGCCAAATATATATATAGGCGCTAACACAGTGCACTTCACTGCAGGCATTACACTATTCTTTCTTTCTTTCTTTCTTTCTTTCTTTCTTTCTTTCTTTCTTTTCTTTCTTTCTTTCTTTGTTTCATTTTTCGTTCTTTCTTTCATATCTTTCTTTCTTCTTTCTTTCTTTCTTTCTTTCTTTCTTTCTTTCTTTCTTTGTTTCATTTTTCGTTCTTTCTTTCATATCTTTCTTTCTTTCTTTTTTCTTTCTTTCTTTTTTTTTTTTTGGATCATCACAAGAGATCTCGACCCTTATTCAGTGTGGAGCAAGCATGGACAACTCTCGCCAGGACTTGCCATCCTCTGTCATTTCATCATGTATGGTTCGTCGCCATGTCCCCTGTGGTCTGTCTCTTCTTCGTTTGCCTGCTGGTGTCCGTATTAATACTGGGTGCAGATGCCTGGTTCGTTAGTAGTATACAAGGGTCCATTTGATTATTATTTGGCCCGTAAATTAACAAAGATATATAGTGTGGTGCGCAGCGCACCACATGTACATGAGAGACAGGGGGAGTTAACCATGCCATTTCGTGTCGGGATGTTGACCTCTAGGCCAGGTGACCCCGGAAGGGCGCTGTTTATGTCTGGTGTGTGCTGACTTTGATTAGGCGCAGGGGGAGTTAACTGTGACATTTCGTGTCGGGATGTTGACTGGGGGTGTCTGTCGGCGTGACCTCGGCGCTCCGTATTTTAAAAATTCCGAATTATTTTAAAAAAACAGTCTCCATCTGATTTCGAACACGGGTCTACGGCGTGCCAGGCCAGACACTTACCACTATGCTACAGGCGATCACAAAATTAGAGGCTGAATGAGACAGGTGAATCGTGATGCTTTTGTTGGTACCTGACAGCTAGCTAGTAGTAGAGAAAGATTGACCCGTATTTAGGCGCTAAATTAACGAAGATATATAGGGCGGCGCCCCGCGCGCATAACGCGTGCGGCGCAGGGGGAGTTAACCGTGATATTTCATGTCGGGATACCGGTGACCTCTCGTTGACCTCTCAACCTCTCGGCGCCATGGTCGGGGTGAGCTCTCGCCGTATGTATGTCACGTCGAGGTAGTAGACACGTATGTCATGTCATTGTAACAGTCATGTCAATGTAACAGTCATTTCGTTGTAATAGTCATCTCGTTGTAACAGTCACGTGTGTCATGTCGTTTTATCAGAGACGTATGGTATGTCGTTGTAACAGTCATTTCGTTGTAATAGGCATCTCGTTGTAACAGTCACGTATGGCATGTCGTTTTATCAGACACGTATGGTATGTCGTTGTAACAGACATGTTGTTGTATCAGTCATGTCGATGTAGTAGACACGTATATCATGTCATTGTAACAGTCATGTCAATGTAACAGTCATGTCAATGTAACAGGCATTTCGTTGTAATAGTCATCTCGTTGTAACAGTCACGTATGTCATGTCGTTCTATCAGACACGTATGGTATGTCGTTGTAAAAGACATGTCGTTGTATCAGCGATGTCGATGTAGTAGACACGTATGTCATGTCATTGTAACAGTCATGTCAATGTAACAGTCATGTCAATGTAACAGGCATTTCGTTGTAATAGTCATCTCGTTGTAACAGTCACGTATGTCATGTCGTTTTATCAGACACGTATGGCATGTCGTTGTAACAGACATGTCGTTGTATCAGTCATGTTGATGTAGTAGACACGTATGTCATGTCATTGTAACAGTCATGTCAATGTAAAAGTCATGTCAATGTAACAGTCATTTCGTTGTAATAGACATCTCGTTGTAACAGTCACGTATGTCATGTCGTTTTATCAGAGACGTATGGTATGTCGTTGTAACAGACATGTCGTTGCATCAGTCATGTCGATGTAGTAGATACGTATGTCATGTCGTTGTAACAGACACGTATGGTATGTCGTTGTAACAGACATGTCGTTGTATCAAGCATGTCGATGTAGTAGACACGTATATCATGTCATTGTAACAGTCATGTCAATGTAACAGTCATGACAATGTAACAGGCATTTCGTTGTAATAGTCATCTCGTTCTAACAGTCACGTATGTCATGTCGTTTTATCAGACACGTATGGCATGTCGTTGTAACAGACATGTCGTTGTATCAGTCATGTCGATGTAGTAGACACGTATGTCATGTCATTGTAACAGTCATGTCAATGTAACAGTCATGTCAATGTAACAGTCATTTCGTTGTAATAGTCATCTCGTTGTAACAGTCACGTATGTCATGTCGTTTTATCAGAGACGTAGGGTATGTCGTTGTAATAGACATGTCGTTGCATCAGTCATGTTGATGTAGTAGACACGTATGTCATGTCGTTGTAGCAGACACGTATGGTATGTCGTTGTAACAGACATGTCGTTGTATCAGGCATGTTGATGTAGTAGACACGTATGTCATGTCATTGTAACAGTCATGTCAATGTAACAGTCATGACAATGTAACAGGCATTTCGTTGTAATAGTCATCTCGTTGTAACAGTCACGTATGTCATGTCGTTTTATCAGACACGTATGGTATATCGTTGTAACAGACATGTCGTTGTATCAGTCATGTCGATGTAGTAGACATGTATGGCATGTCAATGTAACAGTCATGTCAATGTAACAGTCATTTTCAATGTAACAGTCATTTTCAATGTAACAGTCATTTCGTTGTAATAGTCATCTCGTTGTAACAGTCACGTATGTCATGTCGTTTTATCAGACACGTATGGAATATCGTTGTAACAGACATGTCGTTGTATCAGTCATGTCGATGTAGTAGACATGTATGGCATGTCAATGTAACAGTCATGTCAATGTAACAGTCATTTCAATGTAACAGTCATTTTCAATGTAACAGTCATTTCGTTGTAATAGTCATCTCGTTGTAACAGTCACGTATGTCATGTCGTTTTATCAGAGACGTATGGTATGTCGTTGTAGCAGACATGTCGTTGTATCAGGCATGTCGATGTAGTAGACACGTAGTATGTCAGACAGTCATGTATGTGTCATGTCATTGTAATGTCAGTCATGTCAATGTATAACAGTCGTTGTCAATGTAAGTCAGTCATGTTCGTGTGTCAATAGTCATCTCGTTGTAACAGGCACGTATGTCATGTCGTTTTATCAGAGACGTATGGTATGTCGTTGTAACATACATGTCGTTGTATCAGTCATATCGATGTAGTAGACACGTATGTCATGTCATTGTAACAGTCCTGTCAATGTAACAGTCATGTCAATGTAACAGTCATTTCGTTGTAATAGTCATCTCGTTGTAACAGTCACGTATGGCATGTCGTTTTATCAGACACGTATGGCATGTCGTTGTAACAGACATGTCGTTGTATCAGTCATGTCGACGTAGTAGACACGTATGTCATGTCATTGTAACAGTCATGTCAATGTAACAGTCATTTCGTTGTAATAGTCATCTCGTTGTAACAGTCACGTATGTCATGTCGTTTTATCAGAGACGTATGGTTTGTCGTTGTAACAGACATGTCGTTGCATCAGGCATGTCGATGTAGTAGACACGTATGTCATGTCGTTGTATGGTATGTCGTTGTAACAGACATGTCGTTGTATCAGGCATGTCGATGTAGTAGACACGTATGTCATGTCATTGTAACAGTCATGTCAATGTAACAGTCATGACAATGTAACAGGCATTTCGTTGTAATAGTCATCTCTTTGTAACAGTCACGTATGTCATGTCATTTTATCAGATACGTATGACATGTCGTTGTAACATACATGTCGTTGTATCAGGCATGTCGATGTAGTAGACACGTATGTCATGTCATTGTAACAGGCATGTCAATGTAACAGTCATGACAATGTAACAGGCATTTCATTGTAATAGTCATCTCGTTGTAACAGTCACGTCTGTCATGTCGTTTTATCAGAGACGTATGGTATGTCGTTGTAACAGACATGTCGTTGCATCAGTCATCTCGATGTAGTAGACACGTATGTCATGTCGTTGTAACAGACACGTATGGTATGTCGTTGTAACAGACATGTCGTTGTATCAGGCATGTCGATGTAGTAGACACCTATGTCATGTCATTGTAACAGTCATGTCAATGTAACAGTCATGACAATGTAACAGGCATTTCGTTGTAATAGTCATCTCGTTGTAACAGTCACGTATGTCATGTCGTTTTATCAGACACGTATGGTATATTGTTGTAACAGACATGTCGTTGTATCAGGCATGTCGATGTAGTAGACACGTATGGCATGTCATTGTAACAGTCATGTCAATGTAACAGTCATGTCAATGTAACAGTCATTGCGTTGTAATAGTAATCTCGTTGTAACAGGCCCGTATGTCATGTTGTTTTATCAGAGACGTATGGTATGTCGTTGTAACAGACATGTCGTTGTAGCAGGCATGTCGATGTAGTAGACACCTATGTCATGTCATTGTAACAGTCATGTCAATGTAACAGGCATTTCGTTGTAATAGTCATCTCGTTGTAACAGACACGTATGTCATGTCGTTTTATCAGACACGTATGGTATGTCATTGTAACAGACATGTCGTTGTATCAGTCATGTCGATGTAGTAGACACGTATGTCATGTCATTGTAACAGTCATGTCAATGTAGCAGTCATGTCAATGTAACAGTCATTTCGTTGTAATAGTCATCTCGTTGTAACAGTCACGTATGTCATGTCGTTTTATCAGACACGTATGGTACGTCGTTGTAACAGACATGTCGTTGTATCAGTCATGTCGATGTAGTAGACACGTATGTCATATCATTGTAACAGTCATGTCAATGTAACAGTCATGTCAATATAACAGTCATTTCGTTGTAATAGTCATCTCGTTGTAACAGTCACGTATGTCATGTCGTTTTATCAGAGACGTATGGTATGTCGTTGTAACAGACATGTCGTTGTATCAGTCATGTCGATGTAGTAGACACGTATGTCATGTCATTGTAACAGTCATGTCAATGTAACAGTCATTTCGTTGTAATAGTCGGCTCGCTGTAACAGACACGTTGGTCACCAGTACAATGAGTATTCTGTTATTGGATCATAGGTCACTCTTTTTTAGTAACTAATCAGGTATTGCATCAGAGATCAAAATCTTTTTTTAGTAACTCAACATCCCCATAAAAAGGGGAACTGAGTAACACCATCTCTTTTTGTGAAAATTTCAGATTTCAATGCTGGAGCAAAAAAGAGATGGTGTTACTCAGTTCCCCTATAATGGGGATGTTGAGTTACTAAAAATAAATTTTGATCTCTGATGCAATACCTGATTAGTTACTAAAAAAGAGTGACCTATGATCCAATAACAGAATACTCATTGTACTGGTGACCAACGTGTCTGTTACAGCGAGCCGACTATTACAACGAAATGACTGTTACATTGACATGACTGTTACAATGACATGACATACGTGTCTACTACATCGACATGACTGATACAACGACATGTCTGTTACAACGACATACCATACGTCTCTGATAAAACGACATGACATACGTGACTGTTACAACGAGATGACTATTACAACGAAATGACTGTTATATTGACATGACTGTTACATTGACATGACTGTTACAATGATATGACATACGTGTCTACTACATCGACATGACTGATACAACGACATGTCTGTTACAACGACATACCATACGTGTCTGATAAAACGACATGACATACGTGACTGTTACAACGAGATGACTATTACAACGAAATGACTGTTACATTGACATGACTGCTACATTGACATGACTGTTACAATGACATGACATACGTGTCTACTACATCGACATGACTGATACAACGACATGTCTGTTACAATGACATACCATACGTGTCTGATAAAACGACATGACATACGTGTCTGTTACAACGAGATGACTATTACAACGAAATGCCTGTTACATTGACATGACTGTTACAATGACATGACATAG
Source organism: Megaustenia siamemsis (assembly GCA_032433765.1). NCBI lineage: Eukaryota > Metazoa > Mollusca > Gastropoda > Stylommatophora > Ariophantidae > Megaustenia > Megaustenia siamemsis. The sequence goes on along the minus strand of JAVIAB010000160.1, from coordinate 21,554,255 downwards.
GTGTCTACTACATCGACATGCCTGCTACAACGACATGTCTGTTACAACGACATACCATACGTCTCTGATAAAACAACATGACATACGGGCCTGTTACAACGAGATTACTATTACAACGCAATGACTGTTACATTGACATGACTGTTACATTGACATGACTGTTACAATGACATGCCATACGTGTCTACTACATCGACATGCCTGATACAACGACATGTCTGTTACAACGATATACCATACGTGTCTGATAAAACGACATGACATACGTGACTGTTACAACGAGATGACTATTACAACGAAATGCCTGTTACATTGTCATGACTGTTACATTGACATGACTGTTACAATGACATGACATAGGTGTCTACTACATCGACATGCCTGATACAACGACATGTCTGTTACAACGACATACCATACGTGTCTGTTACAACGACATGACATACGTGTCTACTACATCGAGATGACTGATGCAACGACATGTCTGTTACAACGACATACCATACGTCTCTGATAAAACGACATGACATACGTGACTGTTACAACGAGATGACTATTACAATGAAATGCCTGTTACATTGTCATGACTGTTACATTGACATGACTGTTACAATGACATGACATACGTGTCTACTACATCGACATCACTGATACAACGACATGTCTTTTACAACGACATACCATACAACGACATGACATACGTGACTGTTACAACGAGATGACTATTACAACGAAATGCCTGTTACATTGACATGACTGTTACATTGACATGACTGTTACAATGACATGACATACGTGTCTACTACATCGACATGCCTGATACAACGACATGTCTGTTACAACGACATACCATACAACGACATGACATACGTGTCTACTACATCGACATGACTGATACAACGACATGTCTGTTACAACGACAAACCATACGTCTCTGATAAAACGACATGACATACGTGACTGTTACAACGAGATGACTATTACAACGAAATGACTGTTACATTGACATGACTGTTACATTGACATGACTGTTACAATGACATGACATACGTGTCTACTACGTCGACATGACTGATACAACGACATGTCTGTTACAACGACATGCCATACGTGTCTGATAAAACGACATGCCATACGTGACTGTTACAACGAGATGACTATTACAACGAAATGACTGTTACATTGACATGACTGTTACATTGACAGGACTGTTACAATGACATGACATACGTGTCTACTACATCGATATGACTGATACAACGACATGTATGTTACAACGACATACCATACGTCTCTGATAAAACGACATGACATACGTGCCTGTTACAACGAGATGACTATTACAACGAAATGACTGTTACATTGACAAGACTGTTACATTGACATGACTGTTACAATGACATGACATACGTGTCTACTACATCGACATGCCTGATACAACGACATGTCTGTTACAACGACATACCATACGTGTCTGATAAAACGATATGACATACGTGTCTGTTACAAAGAGGTGCCTATTACAACGGACTGACTGTTACATTGACATGACTGTTACAATGACATGACTTACGTGTCTACTACATCGACATGCCTGATACAACGACATGTCTGCTACAACGACATACCATACGTCTCTGATAAAACGACATGACATACGTGACTGTTACAACGAGATGACTATTACAACGAAATGACTGTTACATTGAAAATGACTGTTACATTGACATGACTGTTACATTGACATGCCATACATGTCTACTACATCGACATGACTGATACAACGACATGTCTGTTACAACGATATACCATACGTGTCTGATAAAACGACATGACATACGTGACTGTTACAACGAGATGACTATTACAACGAAATGACTGTTACATTGAAAATGACTGTTACATTGAAAATGACTGTTACATTGACATGACTGTTACATTGACATGCCATACATGTCTACTACATCGACATGACTGATACAACGACATGTCTGTTACAACGATATACCATACGTGTCTGATAAAACGACATGACATACGTGACTGTTACAACGAGATGACTATTACAACGAAATGCCTGTTACATTGTCATGACTGTTACATTGACATGACTGTTACAATGACATGACATACGTGTCTACTACATCAACATGCCTGATACAACGACATGTCTGTTACAACGACATACCATACGTGTCTGCTACAACGACATGACATACGTGTCTACTACATCAACATGACTGATGCAACGACATGTCTATTACAACGACATACCCTACGTCTCTGATAAAACGACATGACATACGTGACTGTTACAACGAGATGACTATTACAACGAAATGACTGTTACATTGACATGACTGTTACATTGACATGACTGTTACAATGACATGACATACGTGTCTACTACATCGACATGACTGATACAACGACATGTATGTTACAACGACATGCCATACGTGTCTGATAAAACGACATGACATACGTGAGTGTTAGAACGAGATGACTATTACAACGAAATGCCTGTTACATTGTCATGACTGTTACATTGACATGACTGTTACAATGACATGATATACGTGTCTACTACATCGACATGCTTGATACAACGACATGTCTGTTACAACGACATACCATACGTGTCTGTTACAACGACATGACATACGTATCTACTACATCGACATGACTGATGCAACGACATGTCTGTTACAACGACATACCATACGTCTCTGATAAAACGACATGACATACGTGACTGTTACAACGAGATGTCTATTACAACGAAATGACTGTTACATTGACATGACTTTTACATTGACATGACTGTTACAATGACATGACATACGTGTCTACTACATCAACATGACTGATACAACGACATGTCTGTTACAACGACATGCCATACGTGTCTGATAAAACGACATGACATACGTGACTGTTACAACGAGATGACTATTACAACGAAATGCCTGTTACATTGACATGACTGTTACATTGACATGCCTGTTACAATGACATGACATACGTGTCTACTACATCGACATCACTGATACAACGACATGTCTTTTACAACGACATACCATACGTGTCTGATAGAACGACATGACTTACGTGACTGTTACAACGAGATGACTATTACAACGAAATGCCTGTTACATTGACATGACTGTTACATTGACATGACTGTTACAATGACATGATATACGTGTCTACTACATCGACATGACTGATACAACAACATGTCTGTTACAACGACATACCATACGTGTCTGATAAAACGACATGCCATACGTGACTGTTACAACGAGATGCCTATTACAACGAAATGACTGTTACAACGACATACCATACGTCTCTGATAAAACGACATGACACACGTGACTGTTACAACGAGATGACTATTACAACGAAATGACTGTTACATTGACATGACTGTTACAATGACATGACATACGTGTCTACTACCTCGACGTGACATACATACGGCGAGAGCTCACCCCGACCATGGCGCCGAGAGGTTGAGAGGTCAACGAGAGGTCACCGGGTATCCCGACATGAAATATCACGGTTAACTCCCCCTGCGCCGCACGCGTTATGCGCGCGGGGCGCCGCCCTATATATCTTCGTTAATTTAGCGCCTAAATGCGGGTCAATCTTTCTCTACTACTAGCTAGCTGTCAGGTACCAACAAAAGCATCACGATTCACCTGTCTCATTCAGCCTCTAATTCTGTGATCGCCTGTAGCATAGTGGTAAGTGTCTGGCCTGGCACGCCGTAGACCCGTGTTCGAAATCAGATGGAGACTGTTTTTTTAAAATAATTCGGAATTTTTAAAATACGGAGCGCCGAGGTCACGCCGACAGACACCCCCAGTCAACATCCCGACACGAAATGTCACAGTTAACTCCCCCTGCGCCTAATCAAAGTCAGCACACACCAGACATAAACAGCGCCCTTCCGGGGTCACCTGGCCTAGAGGTCAACATCCCAACACGAAATGGCATGGTTAACTCCCCCTGTCTCTCATGTACATGTGGTGCGCTGCGCACCACACTATATATCTTTGTTAATTTACGGGCCAAATAATAAACAAATGGACCCTTGTATACTACTTTCGTTCCATTCGTAGAACATGGCCTATCAAATTCCAACGTCTTCTTTTCACTTCTTGATTGATGATGTTATATCAACGGATGTTTAGAATCTTCTTAGGACAGTTGTGTCGTGGTAGCTTGAGAATTTTTGCTCTTGTCTGTTTTCTGTCTTCTTGTATAGTGAACTTGTATTGTTGCAAGGTATCCTTAATGTCATCACGCAATTTTTTCTTAGTTTACCTCCTAATCGAGATCCACTTATTAACTTAGTAAGGGTAAAGTAAAGGTAAAGGTAAAAGGTAAAAGGTAAAGTACGAGACTTGAATCGGTATTTTAGCACGCGAATTTTCACCCATATGTGTTCGGAGACTTCTGGATAGTGTTGCTTCAAGTATCGAAACTCACGATGCGAGGCAGCATTTTCACCTTCCCACTAGTACCCATTTCTGCCAGCGGCTGGGTCGACCGCGGGGGTATTTTTTCCAACCACGAGTACAACTCATACTGCTTCCAGCGGGAATTGAACATGGGTTGTCGGAACGTCGATAGCCCAGTGGGGTGGTTCTCCCAACCAGGCTACCGATGCCCGCATTATTTTAAATTATTAACTTCGTGCATGCCCTGAATAGTAAATGCGGCTTTTCCATGCATTCTTTGGCAGTGGAATTTCCATATATGGAAGCAATGAGGTCCAGAATAGCTCAGACAAAGGCTGCATTAAAAAGATATCAATAAAATATAATGCAATCAATTATTTTGTCAATGGGAATAATGTAACGAGTTTTTTTTTTTCAGTGTTTTGTAGAGCCAGTCATGATGTATGGGTGCGAATCAAGGACAATCGGACAACAGACAAGAAAATCGTTGCTGGACACAGAAATGTCGTTTTTTAAAAGAATGGTGAAAATACCATGGGCAGTTAAAAAGAATAGCGAGGAAGTCCTAATAAAGTAATGAGGGTGTTCTAAAATAGTAATGAGGATGTTCTAAAATAGTAATGAGGATGTCCTAATATGAATGCTCTAAAATAGTAATGAGGACATCCTAATAGAATAATGAGGTTGTTCTAAAATAGTAATGAGGACATCCTAATAGAATAATGAGGATATTCTAAAATAGTAATGTGGACATCCTAATATAATAATGAGGATGTTCTAAAATAGTAATGAAGACGTCCTAATAGAGCAGTGCTAGTGTTTTAAATAGTAAAAGGACGTTCTGACCAGTGTTATGGTGTTCTAAAATAGTAATGAGGCTATCCTAATAGAGTAATGTCAATATTCTAAAATAGTAATGAGGCTATCCTAATAGAGTATGTCAATGTTCTAAAATAGTAATGAGGCTATCCAAATAGAGTAATGTCAATGTTCTAAAATAGTAATGAGGCTATCCTAATAGAGTAATGTCAGTGTTCTAAAATAGTAAAGAGTATGTTCTAATCAGTAATGAAAATATTATAAAGTAGTAATGAGTATGTTCAGATCAGTAATGAGAATGTTCTACGATAGTAATGAGGACGTCCTAATAGAGTAATTCATCATCATCATCAAGTACCGGGCCTGCTGGCGTAGGTGATCATGTCTCTCCACAACTTTCGATCTCGACAGTTATTTATCATTTCTGTTGTTGACCTTCTGCCAAGCCATTCTCTTAAGCTGTCTGTTATTTTTTCTCTTTGCTTCCCTCTATCTCTTCGTCACTCAATTTTTCCAGTTGTTACAAAATATTCAAGTTGTTCTCTTCTCATTACATGGCCAAAAAAGGATGATTGTTTTTTCCTTATATTGGAAATTAGCTCTCTTTTTGCTTTGGCCTCTTTCAGAACATTTTCATTACTCTTCTTAGCTGTCCATGGTATTCTTAACATTCTTCTGTAAAACCACATTTCTACAGACTCCATTGATTTTCTTGTCTGTTGTCCTATTGTCCGTGATTCGCATCCATATGTTAAGATTGGCTCTACATAACATTTAAGAACTCTCTTTCTTGTTTCTATTGTCAAAAATGGATTGCATAGTATCTTCCTCATTTTTTGGAAATGCCTGAGCCATTCTGCATCTCACCTCTTTTGTGCATCTTCCGTCTGAGCTTAATTAACAAAGTTCCCAAATATTTAAATTCATTTAACTGTTTTAATATTGTTCCACTTGTCTTTATTTTGCACTGAGGTTATATCTTTTTCTTTGTTGTTACCATTACCTCTGTCTTTTTGCTATTAAGGCTGAGTCCTTTATTTTTGCTTTCTTTCACTATAATGTCCAACATTTCTTGTAACTGATTTTCACTCTTAGCGATTAAGACTGTATCATCAGCATACCTTAGATTATTTATATTATAACCCCCATTTGTTATTCCAGGCATGCCCCTTATGGATCTTAAAATAATCTCACTATAAATATTAAACAAATCTGGTGACAGCACACAACCCTGTCTAACACCCTGTTTTATTTGTTGAAACATTCCCAATTGGTTTCCAGTTCTTATGGCCGCTGTTTGTTGCCAGTACATGTTCTTTATTATTCTTAGATCTTTGCTGTCTACGTTTATGCTTTCTACAATTTTGATTATTTCTTGGTGTTTTACTTTGTAAAATTCTTTGGTATAATCTATGAAACATATCTGTTTTCACCTCTATGGCTCTTTCTTCTAAAGATCTTACGATATATATACATGTATATGGTATTGCTCGTTCCTTTACCTCCAACAAAACCACACTGTTCATCGCTATTTTCTGGACTGATTTTGTTTCGCACTTTTCGCATGATGATTCTTAGTAATATAACAGAGTAATTAGGATGTTCTAAAATAGTAATGAGGATGTGCTAATAAAGTAATGTTAATGGTCTAGAATAATAATTAGGACGTCCTATAGAATAATGAGGATATTCTAATATAGTAACGTGGCGGTGTAAATGGATTATTGAGGATGTTCTAAAATAATGAGGGCGTCCAAATAGAGTAATGAGCGAGTCCTAATACAGTAATGGGGACGTTATAATAGAGTAATGAGGATGTTCTAAATTAAGGACGTTTATAAGATTAATGAAGACGGTCTTATAGATTAATGAGAATGTTTTAAAAGTAATGAGGCCGTCCTAATAGAGTAATGAGGATGTTCTAAAATGATGTTCTAGAATGATGTTCTAAAATGAGGATGTTCTAAAATGATGCTGTTCTAAAATGACGATGTTCTAATATGGGAATGTCATAATTATTTTAGCCATGCTATGGAAAAGTAGCAACTATAATACATCGTGACAACAGGTAATATGAAAGGAAAAAGAGATCAAGGGATGCGGAGAGTGTCAAGACAATTTAGGAGAGTAGCTTGATAAGAAATCAACCCATCATTTAAAAAGAAATGTAGAGCATGAAAGTTGTGGAGTGACGTGATCACCTACGTCAGTAGGCTACTGACAACTGCATTAATTCTCATGATTTTTGTCTTATCTCTAGGTTCTATTTATTTTCAGTGCAAGCTGAGATGACCTGTGTTATGTATGCTCATTTTATCTTGTATTTGTTTATGATTATGTCAGCGGAGAACCATGTCATCAGCAAAGTCTAGGTCATTAAGCAGCTTGGCTATTGACTACTGGTTTCTACCACTGTTGTTGTTCAACTTGCTCCCAGCTTTACCGCCGCGCTGCACTTATTTGCCTGTACCCTGCTTTTCTTATTGTTTTGTTGTGTTCTCAGTCAAGATGACTAGCAGAAAGAGAAATGAAGATATCAGGCATTCATGCGTCACTTCTGTTCTTACAAATGCTTCTGGAAACAATATTTGTTTTGTATGTTTGTCTGGCCGCCCGAACATCTATACGCTAGTAGTATACAAGGGTGTATTTGAATAGTATTTGGCCCGTAAATTAACAAAGATATATAGGGCGGCGCGCGGCGCGCATAAAGCGTGCGGCGCAGGGGGAATTAACCAGGACGGCTCGTGTCCAGATGCTGACCTCTAGTCTCAGTGACCCCGGAAGTGACCTGTTTATGTCTGGTGTGTGCTGACTTTGGAGCGCTTGGTGTACTTGAGCGATAGTGATAGGTTAGTAGATTATACAACATCAATGAAAAACGATCAATATAAGACAGAAGACAAAGATATATTTTATTCTTTTATTATCTCAATAGGTGTATAACATACATTGATATTATATAACATTACAAAAATATTCAGTACAGTGAGTCAATATATAGTACATGGATAACATTTATTTACAGATAGGTAGTTGGGTGTCTGCTTAGCGTTGTGTCATAAATGAATCATAAGGGGTGAAACTGTTAGAGATTGCTGGTTAGGCTAAGCTGGTAGTGTAAAGAGTTAAATATCTAAAGGCGTAGTCGAGACGTTATCATCAGCTACCTTTCTTTTTATATAGAAATAGGAAAGAGCATTTCTTGTTTGACTGTAGGAAAATATGGAATTATTTAAGACTTTGAAACCTACATTTTTCCCACCCTTGGCCTTTTGCGTGGCGAGAACCTCTAAAAACATATCTTTATCTAATTTGTTGTGTTGCTTCCTTAGCCCTTTACAACTGATTTTATCATAATCCCCACTACAATGGTACGTCTTACTACATAAGCTAACAAGAGCTGTCCCTTCGTACTCTAGTTTAAAAAACCCGGGCGTTCGTTTGGTGTATGCTTTAACACCCTTACAGTTTATACAGTCTGTCTTGCTAGTATGTTCATCGCAGCGATGGGTGTATGGAGGTCGCCTAGTGTGTAATAAGGGCTGTATAGGGGTCGTCTAGTGTGCCGTGATGGGTCAATGGAGGTCGGCTAGTATGTCGTGATGGGTGTACGGAGGTCGTCTAGTGTTTCATATTGGGTGTATAGAGGGCGTTTAGTGTGTCATGATGGTTGTATAGGGGTCGTCTAGTGTGTCATGATGGTTGTATAGGGGTCGTCTAGTGTGTCATGATGGTTGTATAGGGGTCGTCTAGTGTGCCGTGATGGGTGTACGGAGGTCGTCTAGTGTGTCATATTGGGTGTATAGAGGGCGTTTAGTGTGTCATGATGGTTGTATAGGGGTCGTCTAGTGTGTCATGATGGTTGTATAGGGGTCGTCTAGTGTGCCGTGATGGGTCAATGGAGGTCGGTTAGTATGTCGTGATGGGTCAATGGAGGTCGTCTAGTGTGTCATATTGGGTGTACAGAGGTCGTCTAGTGTGTCATATTGGGTGTATAGAGGGCGTTTAGTGTTTCATGATGGTTGTATAGGGGTCGTCTAGTGTGTCATGATGGTTGTATAGGGGTCGTCTAGTGTGCCGTGATGGGTGTATAGAGGGCGTTTAGTGTGTCGTGAGGGGTGTATAGAGGTCGTCTACTGTGTCATGATGGTTGTATAGGGGTCGTCTAGTGTGCCATGATGGGTACATGGAGGGCGGCTAGTATGTCGTGATGGGTGTACGGAGGTCGTCTAGTGGGGTATGATGGTTGTATGGAGGTCGTCTAGTGTGTCATATCGGGTGTATAGAGGGCGTCTAGTGTGTCATGATGGGTGTATGTAGGTCGTTTAGTGTATCGTGAGGGGTGTATGGAGGTCGTCTACTGTGTCGTGAGGGGTGTATGGAGGTCATCTGGTGTGGTATGTGGGGTGTATGGAGGTCATCTAGTGTGATATAAGGCTGTATGCCGGGCGTCTAGTGTGACATGAGCGCTGTATACCGGTCGCCTAGTGTGGTATGTGGGGTGTATGGCGGTTGTCTGGTATATCATACTTTAATCAACCAATAAGAAAAATGAAGGAACATTACATTCAACATTACTTATCTTAACTACTTTACATCAATACAGTTGAATAACGTGTTATCGTTAAGTCTTACCATACTTTAAGAGAAAACATTCAAACTTACAGTATAAAATATAGTCTCAATCATCTACACCGAATATAACCTGTTATCGATAAGCCTTAACATACTTTAAGAGAAAACAAGCCAACTTACTGTGCAAAAATCCGCTAGTGTGAACAGTAACTTTCCTTGAATCAACCAAACTTATAACGCCGTCTAGTTTAAATATAGCCTGGTAAGAAATGAATAAATTAGCCAATCAGCGAGTGACTATGCCAACATCGCTTGATATCGGGATTAACCAATCACTCGCTGATTGGCTAATTTATTCATTTCTTACCAGGCTATATTTAAACTAGACGGCGTTATAAGTTTGGTTGATTCAAGGAAAGTTACTGTTCACACTAGCGGATTTTTGCACAGTAAGTTGGCTTGTTTTCTCTTAAAGTATGTTAAGGCTTATCGATAACAGGTTATATTCGGTGTAGATGATTGAGACTATATTTTATACTGTAAGTTTGAATGTTTTCTCTTAAAGTATGGTAAGACTTAACGATAACACGTTATTCAACTGTATTGATGTAAAGTAGTTAAGATAAGTAATGTTGAATGTAATGTTCCTTCATTTTTCTTATTGGTTGATTAAAGTATGATATACCAGACAACCGCCATACACCCCACATACCACACTAGGCGACCGGTATACAGCACTCATGTCACACTAGACGCCCGGCATACAGCCTTATATCACACTAGATGACCTCCATACACCCCACATACCACACCAGATGACCTCCATACACCCCTCACGACACAGTAGACGACCTCCATACACCCCTCACGATACACTTAACGACCTACATACACCCATCATGACACACTAGACGCCCTCTATACACCCGATATGACACACTAGACGACCTCCATACAACCATCATACCCCACTAGACGACCTCCGTACACCCATCACGACATACTAGCCGCCCTCCATGTACCCATCATGGCACACTAGACGACCCCTATACAACCATCATGACACAGTAGACGACCTCTATACACCCCTCACGACACACTAAACGCCCTCTATACACCCATCACGGCACACTAGACGACCCCTATACAACCATCATGACACACTAGACGACCCCTATACAACCATCATGAAACACTAAACGCCCTCTATACACCCAATATGACACACTAGACGACCTCCGTACACCCAATATGACACACTAGACGACCTCCATTGACCCATCACGACATACTAACCGACCTCCATTGACCCATCACGGCACACTAGACGACCCCTATACAACCATCATGACACACTAGACGACCCCTATACAACCATCATGACACACTAAACGCCCTCTATACACCCAATATGACACACTAGACGACCTCCGTACACCCATCACGGCACACTAGACGACCCCTATACAACCATCATGACACACTAGACGACCCCTATACAACCATCATGAAACACTAGACGACCCCTATACAACCATCATGACACACTAAACGCCCTCTATACACCCAATATGACACACTAGACGACCTCCGTACACCCATCACGACATACTAGCCGACCTCCATTGACCCATCACGGCACACTAGACGACCCCTATACAGCCCTTATTACACACTAGGCGACCTCCATACACCCATCGCTGCGATGAACATACTAGCAAGACAGACTGTATAAACTGTAAGGGTGTTAAAGCATACACCAAACGAACGCCCGGGTTTTTTAAACTAGAGTACGAAGGGACAGCTCTTGTTAGCTTATGTAGTAAGACGTACCATTGTAGTGGGGATTATGATAAAATCAGTTGTAAAGGGCTAAGGAAGCAACACAACAAATTAGATAAAGATATGTTTTTAGAGGTTCTCGCCACGCAAAAGGCCAAGGGTGGGAAAAATGTAGGTTTCAAAGTCTTAAATAATTCCATATTTTCCTACAGTCAAACAAGAAATGCTCTTTCCTATTTCTATATAAAAAGAAAGGTAGCTGATGATAACGTCTCGACTACGCCTTTAGATATTTAACTCTTTACACTACCAGCTTAGCCTAACCAGCAATCTCTAACAGTTTCACCCCTTATGATTCATTTATGACACAACGCTAAGCAGACACCCAACTACCTATCTGTAAATAAATGTTATCCATGTACTATATATTGACTCACTGTACTGAATATTTTTGTAATGTTATATAATATCAATGTATGTTATACACCTATTGAGATAATAAAAGAATAAAATATATCTTTGTCTTCTGTCTTATATTGATCGTTTTTCATTGATGTTGTATAATCTACTAACCTATCACTATCGCTCAAGTACACCAAGCGCTCCAAAGTCAGCACACACCAGACATAAACAGGTCACTTCCGGGGTCACTGAGACTAGAGGTCAGCATCTGGACACGAGCCGTCCTGGTTAATTCCCCCTGCGCCGCACGCTTTATGCGCGCCGCCCTATATATCTTTGTTAATTTACGGGCCAAATACTATTCAAATACACCCTTGTATACTACTTACGCTGCTCAAACAAAGTAGGCTACGCTGGTTTGGTCACTTACACCGTATGAAAGTTTGCCGCATGCGAAAAGATATACTTTATGGACAACTAGCAGATGGCAAAAGAACTAGGGGGCGTCCAAAACTCCGATTTATAGTTTGTAAACGTGACATGAAGACTCTGAACATAAACCCTGCAGTCTGGGAAGAGATAGCTGCAGACCACAATCTTTGGAAACACACTCTAAAGGTTCACCTCAAACAAGAAGCAGACAGATTCAGAAAAAGAGAATACATGGCGAAAAAAATTAAAAAAACATTTCCTAGGGGCGCTGCAAAATCCATAGTCAACTAAGAATGACGGAGGCTACTACTATTACCATTACTACCGCCGCCGCCACCGCAGCCAGGTTGCAGACGCTCATACTCCCATACAGATGAAAGTAAAGGTAGGATGTCCTCTCACACACATACAAGAAAGTAAAGTTAGGATGTCCTCTCACATACATACAAGAAAGTAAAGGTAGGATATCCTCTCACACACATACAAGAAAGTAAAGGTAGGATGTCCTCTCTCACACATACAAGAAAGTAAAGGTAGGATGTCCTCTCTCACACATACAAGAAAGTAAAGGTAGGATGTCCTCTCTCACACATACAAGAAAGTAAAAGTAGGATGTCCTCTCTCACATACAAGAAAGGATAGTTAGGATGTCCTCTCTGACACATACAAGAAAGTAAAGGTAGGATGTCCTCTCACACATACAAGAAAGTAAAGGTAGGCTGTCCTCTCACACATACAAGAAAGTAAAGGTAGGCTGTCCTCTCACACATACAAGAAAGTAAAGGTAGGATGTCCTCTCACACATACAAGAAAGTAAAGGTAGGATGTCCTCTCACACGTACAAGAAAGTAAAGGTAGGCTGTCCTCTCACACATACAAGAAAGTAAAGGTAGGCTGTCCTCTCACACATACAAGAAAGTAAAGGTAGGATGTCCTCTCACACATACAAGAAAGTAAAGGTAGGATGTCCTCTCTCACACATACAAGAAAGTAAAGGTAGGATGTCCTCTCACACATACAAGAAAGTAAAGGTAGGATGTCCTCTCACACATACAAGAAAGTAAAGGTAGGATGTCCTCTCACACATAAAGAAAGTAAAGGTAGGATGTCCTCTCACACATACAATAAAGTAAAGTTAGGATGTCCTCTCACACATACAATAAAGTAAAGGTAGGATGTCCTCTCACACATACAAGAAAGTAAAGGTCGGATGTCCTCTCTCACACATACAAGAAAGTAAAGGTAGGATGTCCTCTCACACATACAAGAAAGTAAAGGTAGGATGTCCTCTCACACATAAAGAAAGTAAAGGTAGGATGTCCTCTCACACATACAATAAAGTAAAGTTAGGATGTCCTCTCTCACACATACAATAAAGTAAAGTTAGGATGTCCTCTCTCACACATACAAGAAAGTAAAGGTAGGATATCCTCTCTCGCGAACATAAGAAATTTAATGTACTTCAGACCGACTATCACTGATATGAGCAATACTTTACATCACTGCTGTTTTTTGTGACTAGCTAGATAGCTCTAGTGTCAACGTTCATTTCCCGATTTCTTCATTCAACACTTTAATGTCCTTGAGATCAACTGAAAATGTGAAAATCCTGAAGAAATAAATATTATTCAGGGTGTCCACAAATGACTCTTTGATTTAAAGTAGTTATAAAATGTATACTTTTTGGAATATGTCTATAAATATGGTGACCGTAGGTACATTAAATCATACATTTTCTTTCTTGTTTCCAAAATTGGCGCCAATTTCTTTACGGGCACCTACCAAACCGATGGATTGGCCCTGCTGGACAAAATGACCAGCTTTTCTGCAAGTGACCTACGCGATCCCCTGACCTAACTGCTTGTTATTTCTTTTATTGGGAAATGGATGGAGAATACGCGAAGGACATAATTCATGTACCACCACCACTACCTAGATGATCTACAGGAACCCATCACTGAAGCTGTAAACTCTACCGCACCGGATATCCTGCAGAGAGTCTGGACCCAGCTAGATTATTATATCGATGTTTGCCGAGTAACGGCTGTGGCGCACATCAAGTGTGTGTGTGTGTATGTGCGTGCGAGCGTGCGTGCGTGAGAGAGAGAGAGAGAGACCGATACTGCATGAAACCTTATGAGATGATGCAAGTGTAACCACCGATGTATAAATAATATTCCGATATGTTTAAATTGTATAACAACCTAAAATCAAGGAGTATTTTTGTGGATACCCTGTATAAACAACACATAACCAATTTCTCATTATAAATGTAATTAATAGTCAAGTCTTACTCTGAACATAATTAAAGTGGATGTCCGGTCCGCAAGGATTATAATTGCGCACTGCAGAGAAGCATTAATGAGATATTCCAGTCCGGAAGAACTATACCAGTATTATTGTTTATTATTATTATTAATTTTAAAAACCCCATGTAAATGAATAATAAAAAGCTATATTTAAACGTGCGTCGGTTTAATCTTGACTTCTAGCCTTCTATTATGCCCTTTCGGGTTTCAAGGGAGATGTTATAATTTTACATATATAAAGTTACATAAACATATATAGTTTATATTTTAATTACACTGTTATAATTGTCTCCTGGAGGCCTCGGTAGCCTAGTTGGAGAAACCACCCGACTGGACTATCGACGTTCGGACAACCCGTGTAAGATTCCCGCTGGGAGCAGTGTGAATTGTACTCGTGGTTGGAAAAAAAAATACCCCCACGGTCGACCCAGCCGTTGACAGAATTGGGTACCAGGGTATTACCCTGGGAAGGTGAGGAATGACGCATCGCATCGTGAGTGTCGATGCTTGAAGCGACACTATCCAGAAATCCCCGAACACTTCAGTATAGGCGGCCGAGCACATATGGGTGGAAACTCGCGTGCTAAGACGCCGGTTCAAGTCTCGTACTTGACCTTGACCTTGACCGTCTCCTGGCAGTCTTGCTCAGCGTCATCTAATGGTGTCTGCTGGTTTCTTGGGTTTTCTCTCGCAATCTCAGTGAAGGTCTGGTTTTTACTTACCTTCTTAAGCAGTGACGGCCCTTTGGTTGTTGGCGCCCTGGGCAAGTTGAACTTCGGCGCCCTTTTTAAGTATAATTATAAATATGTTCACAAGAAAAGAAGTTAAATATTGTTGGAAGATCCTTGATAGCGCCCCTAAGCACATGGCGCGCCGCGGGCATGTGCCCGAGTTGCCGGTACCTTGAGCAGGTCTTGTTCTTATGTCCGTTTTTGTGATCAGAAATCACAGTAATACTATATTTAATGTGTTTATCGAAACCGCGATTGCTGAGTGATTAATGCGTTCGCTACAGACCATAAGGTTATGTGTTCAGTTACGTTTGGCGAGTTTTTTTTTTGATCAAACCCACACGGCTTCAAGGTAAACCTACGATCTTAAAATGGGTACCAGATGTATATATATTTATATCATCATTATCACCAAGTACTGGACCTTCCTGACGTAGGTGATCATGTCTCTCCACAACTTTCGATCTCGACAGTTATTTATCTGTTTTTATCTGTTTATCTATATTTTTCTGTTGTTGACCTTCTGCCAAGCCATTCTCTTAAGCTGTCTGGTATTTTTTCTCTTTGCTTCCCTTTATCTCCTTATCCCTCAATTTTCCCAGTTGTTACAATGTATTCTACCTGTTCTCTTCTCATTACATAGCCATAAATGATGATTGTTTCTTCCTAATATTGGAAATTAGCTCTCTTTTTGCTTTGACCTCTTTCAGAACATTTTCATTATTCGTTCTTAGCTGTCCATGGTATTCTCAACATTCTTCTGTAAAACCACATTTCTACAGACTCCAGTGATTTTCTTGTCTGTTGTCCTATTATCCATGATTCACATCCATATGTTAAGACTGGCTCCACGTAACATTTAAGAACTCTTTTTCTTGTTTCTATTATAAAAAATGGATTGCATAGTATCTTCCTCATTTTTTGGAAAGCTGCTTTCGCCTGAGCCATTCTGCATCTCACCTCTTTTGTACAGCTTCCATCTGAGATTATAAAAAAGTTTCCATATATTTAAATTCATTTACCTGTTTTAATATTGTTCCACTTGTCTTTATTATATATATATATATTTTTTTGGGGGGGGGGGGGTTGGGGGGGAGAGTAGGGCGGCCAGTAAAGATAACCGATGACACCATCCATGTGCTGTTAGACATTGTAAAATCGGAACATTGGCGCCATGTTCTCCATACACACATTAAGACGTGGAAAGAACCATTACTGATTCACTTATACTCTATTACTTTCATGGAGATCGGTATTATCGGTACACATCTGCTTCCTTCTCAGGCTATACCGTTAGATCTATACCGTGGAGAACATAACTTCAAATGTTCCAGATTTCGGATGTTAAATTCAAGAATATTTTCGTCGGGAGGTTCAATGATGCTTCTACGTTAGAACTTCGCGTGCGCACGCGCATTGGATAAAATTGTATCTGTAACCGCAATCTGTTGTGAGCTCATGTCATTTCTTGTTTTACGCTCGTGTGTATTCAGAATTTTTTGGGTTATATATTAGGTTATATATAAATATATAAATAACCCCATTCTATAAACTAGAGCATAATAGCAACGAACATACACAGGAAGTATCGAAGCTTGTGACAGGAAAAAAGGCTTATCGCGAAGTATGAATGCTGTACACGAGTTGCAGATCTGCAGAAAAGTGGGAAAGTAAACCTGAAACCTCAACCAGTTGTGTTTAAGAGAGAGAGAGAGAGAGAGAGAGAGAGAGAGAGAGAGAGAGAGAGAGAGAGAGAGAGAGAGAGAGAGAGAGAGAGACAGACAGACAGACAGACAGACAGAGACAGACAGACAGACAGAGACAGACCCCAGAAATACAGATATTTTGTGTTACCACAATTTATGGAATTTTACTCATTTTCCAAACGAAAACCTTTCCCTTCCTTTTTTACTTATTATTTATGGCATTTAATTGTGTAAGTTTTACCATAGTGGTGTGTATTTCTTGTTCAAATGTGTTGAAATTGGTATTTGTTAGTGACTCATAACGAATTCTTCTATTTGCAGACCATCAGGCACTAATATATGGAAAAATAGAAGACTTACAAGAACACTTAAATAGACGCAACAGCACAGGCACAAAATACAACATGAAAATCAACAAAACACAAGTATGAATATCGCAAAAGAGAAACAGAACATCAATATAACTAAAGACGGCCGATAACTAAAACAAGTAAGGGAATTTAAATACACAGGAAGTCTGGTGACAAACGACAATTCACAAACAGCAGAGATAGACTAAAGATGCGACAAAGCTTATCAAATCATTGGACAGCTATCACCACTATTGTCCAGCTAGAAGATAACTCTAGACGCAAAAAGGGCACTGTACAAATACAATCTTCATTCCAACGGTGTGGTACCAATTCTAGTCCTGGACCCTAGATTCATGAGCAATAAGAAAAATAACCTCTGTTGAGATGAAATGTGTTAGACGAATGACAGGAAACAGCCTGAGAGATAAGATCAGAAATGAAGAACTGAGAAAAAAGCTAGGAATAACCCCACACTATAGATTATATAAAGAAACAACAGATAAAATTGTTTGGCCTCGTGACAAGGCAGAGTATCAAAATACAACAAAACGAGCCTCCAATATACCTTGGGAGAACACCAGACCCAAGGATCGACCATGAAAAATATGGATTGGCGGAATATATAAACACTAGGAAACACTAGAAAACAGACAAGAAAATCACTGGAGTCTGTAGTTATGTGGTTTTACAGAAGAATGTTGAGAATACCATGGACAGCTATGAAGAGTAGTGAAAATGCTATGAAAAATGTGAAAAGGACAAAGCAAAAAGAGATTTTCCAATATTAGGAAGAAACAATCATCATTTTTTGGCCATGCAATGAGAAGAGAACAACTGGAATATATTGTAACAACTGGAAAAATTGAGGGACGAAGAGATAGAGGGAAGCAAAGAGAAAAAATACCAGACAGCTTAAAAGAATGGTTTGGCAGAAGGTGAACAACAGGAATGATAAATAACTGTCGAGATCGAAAGTTGTGGAGAGACATGATCAACTACGCCAGTAGGCCCGGTATTTGATGATGATGATGAGGAAACATAACAATAGCAGAGGCGAACGGAAAAGCAAAAGATTGAAAATTATATCTCCCCTAGACGCTGAAAGGCAAATGGGGACGGAAAGCAGAAGATAACGGATTAATCTACTTTTTGTTATTTCTAAAAGTGAAAATTGATTTGTATCTCCAATAATTCACAGTTAGAATGATTTAATAAATTAACTTTCGAAGTACGAGGCATTGATGTCTCAAGCTATATCGATTACTTTATATTGCCATTCTCGAGCTGTATTAATAAACTTATATTGCCATTTTAAAACTAAATCGATATATTTATATTACGATTCAATTTGGTAACATTCGTTACATAACTAAAAATATTGTCGACGTTATGAAACGGTCTATGATAGCTGAAATGATTTTATATACATCACTCTTTGAGCGGACATCTGATGTATCGGTTTATGCTTCATTGTGCTGGCACACTATAATACTGAAACAAAAAAGAGTTTCTGATAAAATTAACCAATATCAAAGCATGTCTGACAAGCCTTTTGGAAATTAGTTCTGTCAACAGAGACGAGATGTGCGATCGATAATGATTGATTACACTTTTAACTCTGCAATTAATTTCTAGTTTTGCTCACAATTATCTGACTTTCTGTTTGGGAAATTAGCTAATGCGTATCAAATTCAGACTAGTATAATTTGTGTTCTGACATGTAGTTAATGCTTGTCAAGATGTAAATAACAATACAGAGAAAACGTTGCACAGCATGGACATATCGTTAATCTGGGGTATAGTGTTGTTATACATAATGCGCTGAAATCACAAGGAAAGTTGGTCTGCGGTTAAAGAGTGGGATTCTACGTCAGCACACTGATTTTAGATTAGTGGTTTTTCGGCCCTTCACATCAGAAGGGGTATATACTACATATGGTTGCTGTATCGCGCTGATTACACACAAATATTTATTTACACAATAAAAATAAATATTTTAAATTTATTTATAATTTAAATATTTACACAAATAATATATATGTATTAAATGCTTCTGAAAATGTCTCCTCATGGTTCCCTGACTTCGACAGTCTTCTTCAGGCGTATCACTCCAAAGACTTGTTTGATTTATATCTCTGCACTGTTCTAATAGGTCTCCGTTTCATTCATTCTAAAGCTCAACCAAGGACTGCCAGCTTGGATATCGAGGTTTATCGTCAGTCATGACTGGCAACTTTTCCCTATCATTTTATTTAGCAAACCTTTGTTGTTTATTATAGTTTGCCCCTGACACAGCGTTTGCTTTAATCTAAAAGTAACATTTTAATTATCTTGGAATTTGTGCAGCATTTATGGATAAGGATGTCCTGAGTCTAGTACATTGTCCACATTTTAAAAATTGTTATTTCATGGAAGAGGTTTCAATTTGTGGCACCGCATACAAAAAGTAAAGTTTTTAGTCCAAGCAAATATTTATCGATGAATGATATTTTAGTAGTTAATGGTTATTTAAAAAAAAAAAAAAAAAAAAAGTACGCCACGTGGCGTATAGGGAACATGGTGTTAGTGAGCACAATTTTTTATAGACCCTCGACACGTAATTTTTGAGGTAATGTGGTCGGTATTACGCCTGTGCCGCTTTACTTTCCCAGAAACAAAAATCCGGTACCCACTTAAGGCTGGGTGAACCTGGCAGCCGTCGGTCAGGATGGAACCCGACCACTTGTCCTTTGTAGTCCAGTTCACTAACCACTGAGCTATCGCGGCTCCAGTTAATGGGTAATGCTCCTAAATAAAGATAACAGATTTGGAAATCTGAGAGTTTCGGGGGATGCAATATTCCATTATTTTTTTTTAAAACCACAAACGTTTTACAATTTTAAAATATAGCTTCTTCTAATCACTTGAAATGGTATAATTTTTATACCATTTAAAGTATAAACACATATAATAATATGTATGTTATCTTCTTGGAAAAACACGAACGAGCAAAAAGAAAACTAAATTATAAGTAACAAACAACCGTACTGAGCGCATTAAGTACATTAGACCATTCTAGTAGAGAATAATGACAGCGAGATCGACATCACTGGACAATTGACATTTAGATGTCAAGTAGGCTGAAGGTGGCAGGGTGATTAGTGCGTTTCCTCGCTGATCACGAAGTTTCGGGGTTAAAATTTCATTAGTGGCGAATGGTTTCAGACAGACATGTCTTCGTTCTTACCTACACTCCTCGACACAGCGCCTTGCCACGGTAGACCTGCGTTACAGCACAATGCCAGGTAAGCAACCTAAAATAGTTGCTATCACTCGCGTTGTCTTTCACCCCTCGGGAAGAAATGTATTTCTGTATCGTCTATTAATACAAGCATCGCTACTAATAGAGTAGGACTGAAATATTTACGCTGTAGACACACGGCAATGCGACGAAACTGTAGAAATAGTAGTTTCCATTGGGTTAGCATGAAGACAAACTATAATAGTCAAGTAAAGAGCCCCCGTCATGCCAAGTGGCGTATAGGGAATATGGTGTTAGTGACCATAAATTTTACAGACCTCCAGCACATGATTTTTGGGGTAATGTGGTCGGTATTACGCCCGGGCCGCTTTACTTTCCCAGAAAAAAATCCGGTACCCATCTAAGGCTGGGTGAACCCGTAAGCCATCGGTTGGGATCGAACCCTACCCCTTGTCCTTTGTAGTCCAGTTCACTAACCACTGAGCTATCGCGGCTCCCACAAACTATAATACTGAATTCATATTATTACAAGTGGGAACTTCCGAAGCGTTTTACCCGGAAATGCAGATATATAACGTTTCCCAGAATGTGGTCGCAATGTGTACGAGTACACCTGCGTAAAAACATCGCAAATTAAAACACCGTTTTTAGATTGCTTGGCTGACATTGCGCTGTAATGCGAGTCTCTCGTGGGAAGCCGCTACGTCGAGAAGTACGAATTCGATCCTACTTCGGGCTGCCTACAGTTCTTAAGAGATCAAGGCTGAGAAATACATAAAAATGCGAGCTGCAGTAAAGCTGATTTGTAAAGGAGGAATGGAAAAAAAGTATAGGGAAAAAAACGGTATGGTTAAAGCTTACGTAATTAATGGACGACACAAATTTGAACGACGGTTCGGCTCACTAGGCCTTCAGCACGAACAAACAAACACGCACACATATATGTAAGTAAATAAAATTAGTCATACATAGCAAATTAATCATGACGCATCATTAATTACGTAAAGCTTTTCACAGCACAATTTTTTTCCTATATTTTTTTTATAATTCGTTGCGTTTTCTATTGTTTATTTGTGGATTTTTTTTGTTGAGTGTTGTAAACATCTGTCCCCCAAAATTATTCGTTTTTACCCAGCCTCAAAACTGGACGCCAGCCGTTCTTGATGTCTTGGTTTCATCGTCTACTGGGTCTCTCCTCATCGTTTCAGAAACTATACCCTCCATTACTATTCTTTCAAATCTATTGTAACGTTTATATTAGCCAAATATGGAAGTTTAAATTTTACATTAAATTCACTAAGTAATTTTATTTTGGTTTAAATTCAGTTCTCCTGAGATTTTTTCCCCTTGTATTCGGTATTGATTTTTCTGTAGCGTTTTATAAACTACCCGACAGTTACAAACATATCTTGGCCAAAATGCTCTCATTAGTTAGTTACTGCCTTACGTGTCCTGGTTTAAAAATAAAACTGATGCTCATCCTAGTGGAAGTGCGGAGCCTGGTCCCTGGATCCTACGATAATTTAGAACAGTTGTGTAGGTTCGTAAGAAAACGTCTATGAATGTACGCAACATATGTCAATGAATGTACGCAAAATATGTCAATGAATGTACGCAAAATATGTCAATGAATGTACGCAAAATACGACTATGAATGTACGCAAAATATGTCAATGAATGTACGCAAAATATGTCAATGAATGTACGCAAAATGCGACAGTGACAGGACAATTCCGTGTAACCAGGCGTTCAAGATTGGGAGTCTAATTGGTACAGATCAAAATCAGCAATCAAGAGCTGCTTATACATTACAACCACAAGAGCTGCTTATACATTGCAACCACAAGAGCTGCTTATACATTACAACCACAAGAGCTGCTTATACATTGCAACCACAAGAGCTGCTTATACATTGCAACCACAAGAGCTGCTTATACATTACAACCACAAGAGCTGCTTATACATTACAACCACAAGAGCTGCTTATACATTGCAACCACAAGAGCTGCTTATACATTACAACCACAAGAGCTGCTTATACATTACAACCACAAGAGCTGCTTATACATTACAACCACAAGAGCTGCTTATACATTACAACCACAAGGAAGTGCACACGGTGGGAACATGCGGGGCTTGATAGGTTATGTGATATGCAGGAGAGTTTCCGAAATCGTCACAAGACTTGCCATCGATTCGGCGGGAAAACTAAACAGAAGCAGGCCTAGAGCATCCACTGCAGAGCAGTATAAACAGAGATGAATAATGTAGGCCAGACATGGGGCACCATGAGAAGAATAGCCATGAACCACATGAAGTGGAAGAAGGTGTTTCTTGTCGATATCGCAAGGTGTACAAACTACTTGTTGCAATGTCAGTTCGCGCAATGAAGACAGAAGTGGGAAAATAGAAGTGCAACTGCTTCAACCACACATACTGTACAAACGCTAGTTTACAACCAGGGGAAATAAACGTATTTAAATATGTCGTGGTAATAGCTTTACCATATGTCTTTTAAAATTGTAGAACTGTTACCATTAAAGTTACGTTTTTATTACTTCTTTATGTATTCGCTTTTACACCAGCTTTACTACTGCTCCTCATGTTCTTTAATGCTTACATCCACTGCCTATTTTCCATTCAGCAGCCTATACCCTACGGGAGATAAAACTCGTATTTATCCTAATGTTATTAAATGTTATAAAAAGGACTCACTCAAGGTATAAAGTTGCCGAGTTGCCGACCGAGTAATAATTTGTGTTAATTGCTTGTTAAGGTGGGCTCCTAAAGTGCTAGTAAGTAATTGTGAGTCCTGCTGCCCCGTTTGCGGCACTTTCTTCAATTGTTCCACTCTTTGTTATTATAAATCTTTCTGTTGAAAATACAAAATGGGAAGGATATCTCTTTGCTGACACTTCTCCCCCCCAAAAAAAGAATAATTTGGTATGTTTCAGTCGTTGGTCGTTAACATGCGTTACATAGTCTTTAGTTCAGGTATAATTTAAGCAGGAAAATTTCCTATCATGATATATATTCATCGTCATCATGCTCCATGCCTGCTGGCGTGGGTAATCATGTCTCTCCACAAATCTCGATCTCGACAGTTATTTATAATTTATTATGTTGACCTTCTGCCAAGCCATTCTCTTAAGCTGCCGGGTATCGTTTCTCTTTGCTTCCCTCTATCTCTTTGCCCCTCAACTTTCCAAGTTGTATATTCCAGCTGTTCCCTTTTTATTACATGGTCAAAAAATTATTATTGTTTCTTCCTAATATTGGAAATTAGCTCTCTCTTTGCTTTGGCCTCTTTCAGAACGTTTTCATTACTCTTCTAATCTGTCCATGGTATTCTCAACATTCTTCTGTAAAACCACATTTCTACAGCCTCCAGTGATCTTCGTGTCTGTTTGTCATATTGTCCATAATTCACATCCATATGTTAATACTGACTCTACATAATATTTAAGAACTCTTTTTCTTGTTTCTATTATTAAAAATGGATTGCATATAATCTTCCTCATTTTTTTGGAAAACTGGTTTTGAATGAGCTATTTTGCATCTCACCTCTGCTGCCTATCTATCACTTGATGTTAACATTAACTGTTCCACCAGAACAGTCATGTAGAAAACAAATAGGATTGTCCAGTGATACATTTTGGCATTATTGACATCAGTCAGGTACATCTGTGAGCTATGGTGACGAAATTACTTGCTGTTTTTGTGTACTTTATTCTGTATATCTCCCGGTTGTTAGTAGCGCTAGAAACTGCTAAGCTTCTCGATCATTCGCTTCCACATGTTTTCTACACTCTTAGGGGCTTCGGTAGCCGAGTTGGGAAAACCACCCGACTGGACTACCGACGTTCGGACAACCCGTGTTCGATTCCCGCTGGGAGCAGTGTGAATTGTACTCGTGGTTGGGAAAAAATACCCCCACGGTCGACCCACCCGTTGTCAGAAATGGGTACCAGGGTATTACCCTGGGAAGTTGAGGAATGTTGCCTCGCATCTGAGTTTCGATGCTTGAAGCGGCACTATACACAAATATCCGAACATTTCTAGATAGGCGGCCGAGCACATATGGGTGCAAACTCGCGTGCTAAGACGCCGGTTCAAGTCTCGTCCTTTACCTTACCTTACCTTCTACACTCTTCATTCAGCCAGTCCGAACGATTTGGGCGACACGCCAGTGATCCTTTGTGCTCACAATTCTTGGCTTCCCACCACCTTCTTTTCTCTCGATTCCACTACCTGTTTTTAATGTACTCACAACTATGTATATATTCCGCTCAGGAATGTTCATGTTTTGGAAACGTTGGAAGTTTTCATTTTCTCCAATGCAGATTAAATTGACCTAAACTCTGGCTTTGTTTTCATATTATTCCACCTGCTTTATAAAGTGTCGTCGGCTTTATTATCAAGAGATATTATTTTATTTTATTTTTGAAATATATTTTTACTATTTTTTTCTCTTAAGTGGAGCGCAAATTTAGGGCAGATCATGCACATTTCATTTGATTTCATCATTTATTATTCATTAGTAAGACTGTAATTTTTCATTTGCAAAATACTGTATATATACTCGCCTCATACTTTGAATTTAATTCCTCCAAAAAAGCCATTCCAACTCTGAGTTGTTCAAATTCAAAATCAATTTTTTCCATAACAAATAATGGAAAGCGAATTAATCCATTCCCAAACCATAAACAATACCCATTTTGATAAACGCAAACATCAAATATTAATAAGGTAAAGATAATACTTATGAACACCCTATACAATAAATTAAAACATAAAAGTAATAAATAAAATACCAAAAATTCTAAATAATAAAGTTAAATTACATTTACAGTAACTTAATGATAAGTGGCGATATCTCGGGTGGCTAAAGAAAGGGGGATAGAAAAGTTACTGTTTGGAATGTAAGTCCACTTCTATAAACACACCACATAACTGTACTTCTGGTGTACAGAATACAATAAGTAAATGCAATAGAATATACTGTTGGTCATACTTATCTAAAGAATTGTATAGTGAAATAAAACCTAAGTATATTATATCACTGAAGGTCTGTAAAATATGGGGTCACTAACACCATATTTCCCTATACGCCACTTGGCGTGACGTGGGTACTTTACTTTTTTATATTATATCACATCGCAAGAAGCCTATATTTTAAAGGATGAATATAAATATTACCAGGCCTATATGAGAAATGTTTATTTAATTATACAATTGTTCATACTTAACGTCTCTTCTTCTTCTTCTTTTCTCTTCTCACTGATACCTAAAAGGTGTCGTGGTTTATATCATTTGTCGTTCTTGAGCTGCTTGAACTGTCTGAATTAGTGATTTTCCTTTGTTGTTACATGTCTCTGTCACTGCATCTATCCATCTTCTTCTGGGCCTTCCTCTTGGTCTTTTTTCATGCATTCTCGAGAAGAACGCCCTTGATGGTGATTGATAAGGATTCATTCTGACCAGGTGGCCAAACCATTTAAGTTGTTGTTCTATATATTCTTGGCAGGGTTTTGTTCCTACTATTTTTCTTATGGTTTCATTTGGTATTCTATCTCTTCTTGTGTTGTTTGTTACTTTTCTCAAGCATCGCATCTCGCATGTATTGATATTTCTTAAATGTGATTTAGAAAGGGTCCATGTTTGACTTTCATAGCACAAAGTTGGTATGAAGATGCTATTTATCATTTGTTGTTTAGCTGGCATAGAAATGTTTGGATGTCTTAGCAATGGTGAAAGCTGGTATGTGACAGCATTTGCTTTTTGTATTCTCATGTCAATTTCTCTGTCTAGTTTTCCATCTTCTGTGAACATTGTGCCTAAATACTTAAATTCCTCTACTTGTTTTATTTCTTTATCTTTGATCTTAATGTTTAATGGGTGTCTTAATTTGCTTATTCTTATAGCCTCTGTTTTTGCTGTGTTAATTTTCATACTGTAGTTTGTTCAGCTTTTATCTAGAGATGTTAAATGCTGTTGTAGCAGGTTTTCATCCTCATATATTAGGCATTGGTCATCTGCGAATAGTAGCTCGTTGATGGACTATGGAAGTCTATGGAAGTTAAATTGAAAAATAATTTGTTGTACATTATGAAATAAAAATAAATGGTTGCATATTATGTAATTAACTAACTTTTAAATAGCTTATTGTTGTTGTATTTATCGTCCCTTAATATTTGTTTATATCAGAGACCTTAATTATCTGTGTAGATTTAATAATGGGCCCATCTTATTGTTTTAAAATAGTTAGACAGGATGTAGGCAAAATATAGACTAAAACTCAGTGGAGGTGAGTAATATTGTATTTTGTTTTTCACAATATGTTTACAATGCTTTAATTTTTGTGTTAATGGATACACGAATCTCTCTCTCTCTCTCTCTCTGTCTGTGATCAAGACTCAATCAGAGTAGGATTCCAGACTCTCTCATGAAGTCAGCTGTCTGTTAAAGCGAATCAATTGCCCCATATAGTTTCTCTTCCAGGGAGGTGGGTGTGGACCACATTGCTCTTCTCAGGTCCGTGTACTGGGGGCAATCCTGTAGAACATGATTTGTAGTCATATTGTCCAGTATACAGTGGCATAGGCTGGTAGTTCCTATTTTGAATTTGGTGAACATGCGATTTCTCATTCTATTGTGGCCTGTGTGTAGGCGAAGGATACACGAATGAAAGCATTTTAATGTGGGCAATATTAGCGTTATTAAACATTTATTAATGTTGTGCTACCAATGCCAGACCTGGACCCT
This sequence comes from Megaustenia siamemsis, assembly GCA_032433765.1. Lineage (NCBI taxonomy): Eukaryota > Metazoa > Mollusca > Gastropoda > Stylommatophora > Ariophantidae > Megaustenia > Megaustenia siamemsis. Next base: position 21,526,665 of record JAVIAB010000160.1, on the reverse strand, counting down.
ATATGCAAGAACAATAAGAAAAACCTCTACTGAGATGAAATGTGTCAGACGAATGACAGGAAACAGCCTGCGAGATAAAATCAGGAATGAAGAACTGAGAAAAATGCTAGGAATAGCCCCCGCCATAGAATATATAAAGAAACAACAAATAAAATGGTTTGGCCACATGACAAGGCAGAGTGATCAAGACACAACACAACGAGCCTTCAGCAAACGTTGTGAGAGTACCAGACCTAATGGTCGACCACGAAAAAGATGGATGGATGGAATATTAGAAGCACTAGGAAACATAACAGCAGCAGAGGCAAACAGAAGAGCAAAAGACCGCAAATTATATCTCTCCTCGACGCTGAAAGGCAAGTGAGGAAGGAAAGAAGAAACATTTATTAATTTAATTTTGTATACGCAAACCAATTATTTATAAATTTTAATTACATAAAAACAAATGCTATATAATTTTACAATTAAACAATTTAAATAATAGTTTACATATTTTATTAAAATTTAGGCATATGAAGTCCATATTCTAAGTCTATTGAATTAAATTGTTGAGTCATCAAGAATTTGTAATAAATCACATACAAATCTGAGTCCTATGTTGAGGGAGTAATGTTGTTTCCTCACATGTAAGAATTCTTCTTATTATTTATACACAGATTCAATAGTACCATAGTGTGTAGTTGGGCAGATATGCTATAATATGTGTTATAAATTGTGATTGCAAATAGATAACAAATACAGTGAACGTGTAGTTACTGTAGTAAAGTGTAAATAATTTTCTAAAAATTTATTTTGATTAAAAAATTAATTAATAATGTTAATCCTGTTATTTATTAGTCAAATCTGTCCAACCATTTTTGGTAAAATGTGTAAAAATTGTGTAGTTTTTCATTTTAGTATATTTTATATTAACTTTTGGATTAGTCATCTCAAACAAGACCAAAGATCTGTTTGACTATCAGGAAGCGGGTAATGAAACTCGCAAAGTTTTATTGTCACTGAGGTTTTTTTTTTTCAATTATTAGTTAAGTATGTTTGGAAGTGGAGCCGCGATAGCTCAGTGGTTAGTGAACTGGACTACAAAGGACAAGGGGTAGGGTTCGATCCCAACCGACGGCTTCCGGATTCACCTAGCCTTTAATGGGTACCGGATTTTTTTCTGGGAAAGTGAAGCGGCACGGGCGTAATACCGACCACATTACCCTAAAAATCAGGCGATGAAGGTCTGTAAAATTTATGGTCACTAACACCATATTCCCTATACGCCACTTAGCGTGACGGGGGTACTTTACTTTTTTTTTACTATGTTTGGAAGTAATCAAGAAAAGACAATGGACATATATTGAATATGTGATGAGAAGAGATAATAACTGAATAGCAAAGCAAGCTCTCAAGTAGAAAACAACAGGTAGGAAGAAAGGAGGCCAACCCAGAGAAACATTGAGAAGAACATTGATCAGAGAAGCAAAGACAGCAGGAATTGGCTCCCTCAATGAGATTGAAATGCTTGCACAGAACAGAGACAGGTGGTGAGATTTGATAAACGTATTTTTGCAAGGATTGAGACTGCTAGAAAGAAAATTTAGAAAAGAGAAAGAGTATCTGGGTCTATGCCTTATGGGCCAGCCACGGCTGGAAAGATCAATAGAAATATGTTTGGAAGATACATTGCTGAAGGTTACATCAAACTTTATGAAGAATGGGCACCTGCTAGTATATTTGTTATCACATATTATATATAATTCATGTATGCAATATATATTTTTTGTTACATAACATATACAATGTTTTTAACTCAGAAAAATACATATATTTCTTCTCTTTTAAGGTGAAGAGAGTCCTGGCAAATGACAGTCATGGTCAGACGGGAGATGTTTCAGAGCAGAAAATACCCAAAAAGATGGAGACTAGAAAAGCTTCTTCAATTGGAGAACCTGTCTGTGACTTTTGTAAGCTGACATCTCAGACTAACCCCAAAGGTGTGGCTGAGGCACTTCTTCTTTGTAAAGACTGTACAGCCAAAGGTACGAGGTGCAGATCATACAGCATATGTTAACTTGTAAACAAATATCTGGGTATAACTTTATATAACTTCTTTTTTTTTTTCTCTCCTTCCTCATTTGCCTCTCAGATTCAACGGGGAGATATAATTTGGAGAACAAGCAAATAATTGCAGTGCTGCAGTAAAGCTGGTAGCAGGAACAGTTAGTGAGGTGTAATGTACACTCCTACAAGGTATTGTGACAGCTTTATAAAAAAGGAACACAACAAAATACTGAACTTTGGCCTACATGCGACCTTCTTCACAAAAAAATTAGAACTACACAAACGGACAATGAAATAAAGATAAACTCTTCTACGTCTAAGCCGCGATAGCTCAGTGGTTAGTGAACTGGACTACAAAGGACAAGGGATAGGGTTCGATCCCAACCGACGGCTTCCGGGTTCACCCAGCCTTAAATAGGTACTGGATTTTTTTCTGGGAAAGTAAAGCGGCACGGGCATAATACTGACCACATTACCCAAAAATCATGTGCCGAAGGTCTGTAAAATTTATGGTCACTAACACCATATTCCCTATACTCTGCCACTTGGCATAACGGGGGTACTTTACTTTACTTTTTTACTTCTACGTCTAGAATGAGTGGGCCAGGTAAATCAAGGAAAAATAACAAGAGGAATAAGTGATAAAATGATGAAATGAAAGAGAGATGTGCTACATATCGGAGGATAAAAATAGATATTACATGACAATTAGTAAGCTAAAATAGACATAAAATTAAAACGAGACTTAACTGAGGCAAGATCCAAAGCTCCCAGCAAGTGGATGACTTTGAGTCAAAAGGGATTTTACGTGAGAGGGGGAGGGGCGAAATCAGTCTCGTGATTAGATAAGTCAGATGAGATTGGAAAGCGGTAGAGTGAAGTGTGAGAGACAGTCAAGAGTGACACAGGTAACAACTAGAGATAAGGAACTTTGTACTATGGAGGGAAAATGAATAAAGTCAAACATGACTCAGGTTACAAAGAGATAAAGGAGGCGTAACAAGGAGATTATGGAGGACTGGCATACAGGATGATATGTCAGACAGGAGTAGTGAAGCCGCTATATGAAAAATATTATATAAAATTTGTGTATAAAGTGGTCGAATATGTATTGATAAGGATAATAAATGTAAGGGTAGAACAAGCAAACAATAGCAGTGCAGCTTTTATTATAAATATAAGTTGGTAAATAGGAATGACTCTCATGTGGTAGGGTGCCAATGTACTTACAGATATATAATATAGACTGAAGAAAGCTGCCGAAATGTCAATATTTTATTGTGTTCTTTTTTTGTAAAGCTGTCACCATACCTTGCAGATGTGTACGTTACAATCCACTATTTGCTTCAGAGATATTATTTGCAGTCTTTTCCTCTTCTGTTGGCCTCTGCTCTGTTGTTTCCTGGTGCCGTCCATCTTTTTTGTGATTGCATTTGGGTTTAGTGTTCTGGCAACTCAATAAATGATCATTGTGTTCTGTTTTTATATTTCTGCCCTATCCTGTGGCCAAACCATTTTATTTGTTGTTTCTTTATGTATTCTATGACAGGAATTATTCCTATCTTTTTTCTCAGTTCTCCATTTCTGATCTTATCTCTCAGACTGTTTCCTGTCATTCCTCTAACACAATTCATCTCAACAGAGGTTATTTTTCTTATTGTTCTTGCATCAAGGTCCAGGTCTGGCATTGGTAGCACAATGTTGGGATTAGAATGCATTGTAGAGCGCATATTTTGCCCTCTAGAGTTAATTCTATTTTGGACAATAGTTGTAGTACTTATCTGATGATTTGATAAGCTTTATTGCATCTTGAGTCTATTTCAGCTGCTTGTGAATTGTCATTTCTAGGTATTTAAATTCTTTTGCTTATTTTATTTGTCTGACATCTATCATTATGTTGATATTCTGTATTCTGTTTCTCTTTTGCAATATTTATGATTTCTGTTTTGTTAATTTTGATTTTTATGTTGTATTGTGTGCCTGTATTGTTAAGTCTATTTAAATGTTCTTGTATGTCTTCTGTTTTTCAAGTATAATCTTCTGCAAAAAGAAACTCATTAATCACCTCCCTCACCGGTGGGTTGGCTAACTTACATATGTAGTCCATGTATGTAATAAATGTTAGGGGAGATAGTACGCACCCCTGTCATACTCATGATCTAACTTCAAAGCAGTCTGTGTAGTCTGCTTCTGTTCTGACCCTGCAGCTGCTGTTGACGTAGGGACTTTTAATTAGGTTGGTTAGATGTAGGCTTACTCTTTTCAAAATACATAGGCGAATGCTTTTGATAACTGTATACCCAATAAGGGTTGTGGTGATAACATACAATCCCTTTTTACTTCTGTTCACACTTCAAAGTGATATGTAATTTGCTGCTATCCTGACTGTGCGGCTGCTCTTGTTGTATACTGTGGCATAAGTTAGTTAAATGTTAACTTTTTCATATGTTGGTAGCATTCCCCCGTTACTTTCCTCTGTTAACTCTATCAAATCCTTTTTCTTGATCTATGGAAACTGGACATAGATGGCCAAATAAAATTACAAATGAAAAAAAATTGTGAAAGAACTGTCCAGATGCCAGTAGGAACAGAGATCAAGGAAAGGAAATGGGGATAGATTGGTCAAACATTGCGAAGACCATCAAGCAATATTGCAAGACAATCAATGAATGAACTGGAATTCTCAAGAAACTAGAAAAGTTGGAAGGCCCAAGCAGACCTAGAGAAGAACCAAGACTGAAACTAAGGCTGCAGGATGAACGTGGGCTAAGTTTGAGAAGATAGCAATGAACAGGGTCCATTGGCAGAGTGTGGTTGTAGCTCTCTGCTCCACGAGGATCTGCAAGGCATAAGTCAAGTAAGTAAGTTCCTGACAAATTATGATTGCTTCTCCTCATATTCATCACAAAAATTTCTTTAATTAAATTAATTAAGAAAAAAAAAAGCAGAAAGAAAACCCAATGAAAAAAATCCTTCTTGGAGGAGCATAATTTAATTATGCTTGCAAACGTTATTATATTTTTATACTAAAATTAAATTGCTAATTGTTATGAAATAACACATAAATAAAATCCAAAGACCTGTTTTGGCTTTATTAACAGCTCATCCGTCCTGTATGCGCTACACCCAACTTCTAGCCAACAGAGCCTATAGAGGACCCTGGCAATGCATGGACTGTAAGACCTGCTGTGTGTGTCAGGATGCTGGTAATCCTGTAAGGATTGTAAGCTTTTTTTGAAATGTAAATTACCACAACTTTGGTTGAACTTCAGTCCCATACTTTCTCATCTCATATCTCTACTCATCTAAACGCACCTCACTTCACCTCAATACAGTGCGAGATATTAAACTTACCCTACCAGTCCACAACATTTTGAGGTTAGAGTACAGGTGATCTTCCTCACTGTTATTTACCTCCCCAACTTACTGAGTCAAGTAACCAAAATTTTTATATTTTGGGTGGCTGGAGAACATAAAGATGTGAGCAAACCCACATTCATTACATCACCAAGCCAGGGCATTACCTGTATGCTACTGACAGCTGTAAATGCAGATTAAGTTCAAGCCAATGTTTTGATTTCTCTGGACAAGATGTGTTCTGAGGCTAACAAGACCATCATCTGACACATCTTGTTTGTTTTTTGTTTTTGTTTGTTTGCTTTTTTTTTTTTTATAATTTTAGAGTAAAAAAAGGCTGACCGTTTGTGTGTCTTAGTTCAGAAAAAGTATGTCAAAAGAAGACCAGATATTTCATTTTACTATCAGAAACTAATGTTTTGGTATAAAAAATTAAAGTAAAGAGCTCCGTCATGCCAAGTGTCATATAGGGAATATGGTGTTAGTGACCATAATTTTTACAGACCTGCACATGATTTTTGGGGTAATGTGGTCAGTATTAAAGAAAAGATGACGGTCATATGTTGGACATGTGATGAGAAGAGATAATAACCGAATAGCAAAGCAAGCACTCATGTGGGAAACAACAGGTAAGAGGAAAAGAGGAAGACCCAGAGAGACACTGAGAAGAACATTGATGAGAGAGGCAAGAGCAGCAGGAATCGGCTCCCTCAATGAGATAGAACTGCTTGCACAGAACAGAGACAAACGGTGAGATTTGATCAAATATCTTTAAAAGAATTGAAAACTGCTAGAACAAAAATTTAGATAAGAGGAGGAGTATCTTGGTCTACGCCCTATGGGCCAGCTACGGCTTGAAAGGTCGATAGATAGATTACGCCTGTGCTGCTTTACTTTCCCAGAAATATCCGGTACCCACTTAACATAAGGTGAACCTGGGAGCCGCCGATCAGGATAAAACCCAATCTCTCGTCCTTTGTAGTCCAGTTCAGTAATCACTGACCTATCATGGCTCCCAATGTTTTTATATGCGTACTCTATATTATACAAGTACTTTATATTCTCGGTTTTGAACAGGACTGAGTGAAAAAGAACACATTTAGCATTGGCTGTGTAGTTTCAAATTTTGGTGATAATTGGAAACTAAAGATATGTTTTAGTTATTTATTTTGCAAATTTACAATTATTTTACTGCTATGGTGACTTTTTTGTTTTATGAAAATCTGCTACTATTTACTTTGAACCTAAAATAATTCCTGAGCAGTTGCTAATGATTGCTAGGTCAAATACACACAATTTCAACTCCAGTGTTCTTCTTCTTTTACCTTTTAGCTCCTGGTGGAGCATAGGTCTTCAACAAACACTTTCCAAGTCGTTCTGTTTTTTGCCATTCTTTTAAGATCATTCCATGTCTTCCCCATCATCTTCATCTCTGCTTCTATCTGTCTTCTCCAAGAATTCCTTGGTCTTCCTCTTTGTCTTTTCCCCTGGGGATTCCAAAAAAGGGCCTGTTGTGTAATACTCTCAGTTGGCTTCCGTAGTGTGTGTCCTATCCATCGCCATCGTCTTCGCTGTATCTCTTTATCCACTGGTATTTGACCGGTACATTTCCATAATTCCACGTTAGTGACTTTGTCCTGCCATTTCCATCCCTTTATTCTGCGCAAGCATCCATTAATGAAAGTCTGTACTTTCGTGATTGTCAATTTTGTCATTCTCCATGTTTCACAGCCATATAATAGGACCGACTTAACATTTGAGTTGAAAATTTTTATTTTTGTATTTAGCCTAATTTCTTTGGATTTCCATATGTTTCCCAGTGCAATGAAAGCTCCTCTTGCTTTTGATATCCTTATTTTGGTATCATTTTCTGTTCCTCCCTCTTTATCTATATTACTGCCCAGATATATATATGATTGTACGTCTAGTAGAGGTATTTCTCCTAGTTTTATATGGTTATTGCCAACTGCATTAATTCTCATAATATTGGTCTTATCTCTATTAATCTTTAGTCCTAGCTGTTGTGATCTCTCATCTAATATACTCATTTTATCCTGCATCTGTTGATGGCTGTGTGATAGGAGAGCTATGTCATCAGCAAAGTCTAAATCATCAAGTTGTTTGGTCAGTGACCACTGGATCCCATTTCTGTTGTTTTGAGTTATTTTCATAATCCAATCTATGGCCAGTAGAAAGAGAAATGGAGACAGGAGGCATCCTTGCCTTACTCCTGTTCTTATTTCAAATGCTTCTGTAAGCTGTCCTTCATGCACCACACTACATTTTGTTCCTTCATACATTGTTTTTATCAGGTTAATAAACTTTATGGGGATTCCGTAATGACTCAGCAACTTCCAAAGCATTCTTCTGTCTAAACTATCAAATGCCTTTTCGTAATCTATGAATCCAATATATAGTGGGGATTTTAGTTCTAAACTTTGTTCAACTATTATACGTAGGGTAGTTATTTGATCAGCACATGATCTGTTCTTCCTAAAACCTGCTTGTTCATCTCTCAAGTGTTTCTCTATAGCCTCTTTTAGTCTCTCCAGAATGATTCTGCCTAATATTTTTCCTGGCACTGATAGTAGCATAATTCCCCTATAATTTGTGCACTCCTGTAAACTTCCTTTCTTTGGTAGTTTGATCATATAACCTTCTCTCCAGTCTTTAGGTATTTCTTCCCTCTCCCAAATTTTATCCAATAGATCCTGTAACATCTTGGTAGAGGTGTTAATATCTGCTTTGATGGCTTCCGAAGGAATTTCATCTGGTCCTGTGGCTTTACCATCTTTTAATAATTTGATGGCATGAAATAATGAAAGCCATCAAATTAAACTCCAGTGTTAAATCAGTCCAATTATGTGGTTGTGAAACATGGAAAAAAGCAAGAAATGACAGTCACAAAGATACAGACTTTCATTAATGGATGCTTCTTCTTTTACTTTTCAGCTCCCTGTGGAGCATAGGTCTTCAACAAACACTTTCCAAGCCATTCTGTTTCTTTTGGCATTCTTTTAAGATCATTCCATATCTTCTCCATCATCTTCATCTCTGCTTCCATCTGTCATCTCCAAGAATATTTCGGTCTTCCTCTTTGTCTTTTTCCTTGGGGATTCCAAAAAGGTCCTTTTGTGTAATACTCTAATTAATGGATGCTTATGCAGAATAAAAGGGTGGAAATGGTAGGAAAAAATCCATAACTATGGGAAAGTACCAGGGGATAAAGAAATATCACAAAAACAAAGGTGCTTGACAGGACACATGCTGCAGAAATCAACTGAGAGTATTACATGAAAAGCCTTATTTAGGAATTCCCAGGGAAGGAGACAAAAAGGAAGGCCAAAATATACTCAGAGAAGGCAGGTGGAAGTAGATAAAGAGAATAGGGAAGATATGCAATCATTTGAAAAGAATGGCAAGAAACAAGACAGCTTGGGTAGGGTTTGTTCAAGACCTGTGCTCCACCAGGTGTTGAAAGGAAGAAGAGGTTAAACTTGTTAATGATTGAAAAGACTTTAGTAATTTGTATTCTTTGATTTGAACAGGATCAAATGCTCTTTTGTGATGGTTGTGATAAAGGCTACCACATGAACTGTCATAATCCACCGATTAACAAAAAACCCTCAGGTAAGAGTTATGCTCCATGATGATGAGGTCAGGCCTACATGGATGTCAATCTTACAATTTTGTATTAAGTTCAGTTGTGTTTAACAAAATAGTTATCAGTCCCATAGAAAATCCAGGCACACTCCAGGAAATGAAATAAAAGCTGTAACAATTTTTATCTCTCTGGCAAAAAAAATAAAAATGACAAATTTCACTCGAAGTGGACATTTAAAATTCAATCGATATTAAAATATGATATTATATTCTCACTGATGCTTCATAACATAACATTAGATGGAAGATGCACCACAAAAATAAAAAAACAGAATAGCTCAGGCCAAAATAGCATTTCAGAAAATAAAAATATCTTATGCAACAAATCAAAGTCAATAGAAGTGAAAAAGAGAGTTCATCGGTGCTATATAGACCCAATTCTAACCTATGGAAGCGAATCATGGACAGTAGACAAACAAATGAAAAAAACGATTAGAGGCCACAGAGATGGGATTTCTCAGAAGAATGTTGAAAGTTCCCTGGACAGCTAAAAAGACCAATGAGGAAATTTTCAAAGAAGCCACCACAAAAAGGGAGCAAAAAAACATTAGAAAGAAACAATCAACATTTTTTGGGCACATCATGAGAAGAGGAAAGTTGGAATACTTGGTTACAAGTTTACAACTGGCAAAATAAAAGGAAAGAGAGATTGCGGGTGACAAAGAGAGAAAATACTGGATAGCTTGGTGTCATGGCATGGAAAACAGTCAACAACAGAACTGATACGATAGATAGAAAATTGTGGAAGGACATGATCGCCAACGCCAACCATTTGGCACATCATGATGATGCTTCATATAAAACTTTGTTTGATATTCCCATCAAATGTTCTGATCCTTTTCATGTTTGATTCAAAACTCCTTCTCTTAAATCACTGCTTCAAGACTCACCATCTCCATTCAATCATTAAGTGATTTCATTCTGTCCTTGTATTTGTATTTTGATGCAGAAAAAAGTAAAGTACCCCCGTCACGCCAAGTGGCATATAGGGAATATGGCGTTAGTGACCATAAATTTTACAGACCTTTGGCAGATGATTTTTAGGGTAATGTGGTCTGTATTACTCCCGTGCCACTTTACTTTCCCAGCAAAAAATCCGGTACCCATTAAAGGCTGGGTGAACCGGAAGCCATCGGTTGGGATCGAACCCTACCTCTTGTCCTTTGTAGTCCAGTTCACTAACCATTGAGCTATCGCGGCTCCCTTTCTTTTCTAATGCATGTCACTGACATATTATCATTACCATTTAAAAGGCAGGACAACTGAAAGGTCAAACCTCATTTTCTGCTGTATAACTAGGAAAATCATTACAAATAGGTTGCATTTGTTTGAACTTGTCACACTGATCAATTAAACCATTAGCAGAGAGATGTTACACAAACAATCAAAATAAACAAAAAGAACAGACAATGAAACTAAAACAATTAAAAGATATAGAATCCAGGAAAACTCTCAATGAAAAACTAAGAGGAACTTAACGCTTTCCGTACGTTTCAATGCACTGAACATTATGCCAATTTCGGTCACGTATACTTAGCCGCAGAGTGCATCTGTCTCGATTTGATTAGTGTAAACCGTCACTAAACCGTATTTTTTTACATGTCTTGTATCAACTTGATATTGGTAAAATCTAATTCCGTGTTCAATCTAATAATTATATAATATGCTATGTGTTGAATAAATATAAACATGTAGATTGATATTTAAACCATGAAAAATTGTGTCTCTGAAATCTCTTCCATTCATTGATAAAAACCTTCTGTACTGAAAGAGTTAAGAAACCCCTTGCTGAACTAAATACAATAACAAGAAGAGTGAAAACAGTTTAAGAAAACAATAATCAATATGATAATGATTAATATTTGGAGCAAAACAAAGTAAAAAAAAAGAAGGAAAGGACAACACTCTGTGGTGGTATTAAAAAATATGAGAAGCAGTTAAAGAAATGATGAAACTATACAATGATTGGATGGAAAGGAAGAGCCAAGAAAAGTGTGAAAAATGTTCTCTAGCATGGAAAGAAGTTAAACGATTAATTTAAAAAAGAAACAAAGCACTAAAGATAGAGTTTGGTCAGAAGATAAGCAGGGACTATAAGACAGCTACAAGAGACTTCTACAAAGCAGTTAAAGCAATGAGGAGAAATCTGGAACCCCTTGTGAAGTTATGATAAGGACAACTAAAAAAATGTTTTGTGACGGAAGGAATATTTTGAAAACAGATTGAACCAATCAAGAATACAGAGACATTAAAATCTTATATTATAAAAAAAATTAATGAAAGTAGTAATAACAATTGCACTAAGAAATATATCTTTTAAAACAATAGCAGCCATTGGAGAAACAAGTGTTACATGATTACAAAGAATATTCAGTGCAGCATAGCAATAATAGGAAGCCCCAGAAGAATGTAAACAGATCATCATTGTACCATTGTTTGAAAAGAAGAGTAGTAAGTGGAACACCTGCCAATACTGTGGTACCTCCATACTCAGTCATGAAGAAATTTGATAGCTTGCTTTGGGAAATTAAAAAAGAATCAACTACACTATTGTTAATCACACAACATAAGAGCATATGAGTTGAAAAAGGAGTAAGCTGAATGATAGAAAATTATTCTATAAATAAAGAAATGATAACCTCTTAAAGTCTTAGAAGAATAAATAGAAAAAGAGAATAAAACATAATAAATTGAAATTTTAAAAAATGAACACAAGATTATATATTAGAATTATAGTAATTTTATCAAATGAAACAGGAAATAAATAATGACTGAATATAGTAATTGATACTTACTGCAGACTTCATCTTTCTTCAGGAACATGGGAGTGCTCTGACTGCAGACTAGAAAACTTGTCACTTCAGAGAACTGAGTTCATGTCCAGACAAGTCAACCACCACACAGTGTCTCATGGTCAGTGTCTTCATTTCTTCTTGAAGAATATTTTCGTTCTATCATTTTTTAAATGTACACTTATTTTCTTTAGAATAATTTTGTGATTTGTCATCACTAGTCTTCACTATAGGGGTGGGCAGAAATTCTATCATAAAAATTTACTGTAATGTTTCTTGATCTTTTCAAAATTAGTCTTATAGTATGTTTTTCTACCAAACTCTACAACTCTTCCACCATTAAGTTTAGATAAATGCCAGAGAAAGCGCATAAATATACCCATAATTAACTTTCTTCTGGCTTGATTTTAGATAATTCCTTGATTTTCTCAAGGTAAATTATGAAGTTGAGAAATTATCAAAGGAAAGAGGTAAATAGTCTCAAAGTAACAAAGTATTACTTTTGAATAATGCTAGAGGTTTCTCTAATGTAGATTCAAGAACAAATGGGGTACCATGCAATAGGATTACCAGAAAATTGATTTTTGCTACCAGTTCAGTAGGGAACCATAGGAGCTTAGGAGGCCCCAGTAGTTAGGAAAACCATGTGACTGGGCTACCGACATTTGGACAACCCTGTATTTGATTCCTGCTGGAAGCAGTTTGAGTTGTACTTGTTGAAAAAAAAATACCCCCGTGGTCGACTTAGCTGCTGGCAGAAATTGGTACCAGGGTAATGCTCTGGGAAGGTGAGGAATGCCACCTTGCATCGTGAGTTTCATTGCTTGAAGCATCACTATACAAGTCTCCAAACATTTCTGGATAGGACTGAGCACATATGGGTGAAAACCCGCGTGCTAAGATGCCAATTTGAATCTCATACTTTAAATTGAGCTTTAGGAGCTTAGGGGTTAGTGATCTAGACTACTAAGGACAAGATGTGATGTATGATTTTGATTGACGACTCCTCTGTTCACCTAACCTTTCGTGACTACCAGATTTTTCTGAGAAAGGAATGCAGCCTCGTGTGCCACTGACCTCTCACTCATAAAAAATGTGCCATTGGTCAATGAAAAATATGAGTACTAACATAACATTTCCCATATATCTTAAGACATGAATAGAACCCTTTACATGAGGCAATCGACTCACTTAAACAGATAGCTAACTTCATGAGAGAGTCTGGAATCCTACTCTGATTGAGTCTTGATCGCAGAGACGAGAGAAAGAACCCTTACTTTTTGCTTAGCATTTAAGCTGAAAACAATAATAACAACCTCTGAGTCAGAACAGATTACCTTCTGAAAGCCATAAAGATAGTAATCACTGATAATTAAGACTGTCATACTGATATAATGACTGTCATACTGATATAATGACTGTCATACTGATATAATGACTGTCATACTGATATAATGACTGTCATACTGATATAATGACTGTCATACTGATATAATGACGGTCATACTGATATAATGACTGTCATACTGATATAATGACTGTCATATTGATATAATGACTGTCATACTGATATAATGACGGTCATACTGATATAATGACTGTCATACTGATATAATGACTGTCGTACTGATATAAAGACTGTCATACTGATATAATGACTGTCATACTGATATAATGACTGTCATACTGATATAATGACTGTCATACTGATATAATGACTGTCATACTGATATAATGACTGTCATACTGATATAATGACTGTCATACTGATATAAAGACTGTCATACTGATATAATGACTGTCATACTGATATAATGACTATCATACTGATATAATGACTACCAAACACCTAATACAATAATACTCAACACATGATAATAGAGAAAGCTCGTGTGATCACCATCAATATAATTCAAAGACAAGCAGTAAGGTTTTTCTGTTGCTTCTGTAGACCAGTTTTATATTTTTATCAAAATACAGAGGGACTGACTTTTGTATGACTATCACTTTTTTCCCAGTGTCACACCAACAGCTATGTGCTCAGGATTCCTATAAGCAAATATTCTCTAACTTCAGACATACTCTCATTTTCTTTATTGCTTCAAGTTTTGATATTTGTAGTAGATTTTTTTCTATCAGTTTTGCCCAGGGAAGAGTTGTCCACTTTTTTCACATGGCAAAACCACTTTATTCTGGATAGCAGCTTAGCATGTTGCATGACATTTGAGTTAGTTGCTGTTATATACGTAGGGAGGTCAAAAAGTAATGCACACCAATTTTTTTCTCGGCTAATAATAAAGATAGGAATATGAAATTTTGCACACTTGGAGTATGACATGTTCCAATTATGTGCACCAAATTGCACAGCATTCTGAAAAATATTACGCAATCTATGAACCGTTAAAATGGAGCTTGTCAACAATGTCCGTTACAAACAGCGAATTGTCATATAATTTCTGGTTGCGGAAAAAGAAACTGTGGCAAACATTCATAAACGACTGTGTGCAGTGTACAAATGTTCTGCAGTCGATAGGAGCACAGTTAGTCGCTGGGTTCAGAGAATTAAAGCTGCAGAAAGTGTACGAGTGGAGCTGCATGATTTACCGCGTTCTGGACGTGTTGCCTCGGCTACCAGCACAGACATGTTAAACCGGGCTGATGCCATTATTCGTAAGGATAGGCGTATCACTAGTCAGCAATTGGCATTGCAGCTTACAGTCAGCAAGGGAAGTGCAATCGCAATTTTTAAAACTCTCGGATATTCAAAGATTTGCGCTCGATGGGTTCCTCGGTGCCTAACAAATGATCACAGAGTTCAAAGGAAAACATTCTGTTCTGAATTGTTGGAGCGTTTCGGTGTTGAAAGAGAAATGTTTTTGTCAAAAATTGTTACCGGTGACGAAACGTGGGCACATTATTATGAGCCTGAAACAAAAATGCAGTCAATGGAATGGCATCATCCGCAGTCACCAAAAAGAAAAAAATTCAAAACATCTCCATCAGCCGGAAAGGTGATGATCACTGTCTTCTGGGACATTGATGGTGTGATTCTTGTTGATGTAATGACAAGAGGTGAGACAATCAACTCGACAGCTTACATCAATACACTGACAAAACTCAAAAATCGATTCCACAGAGTTCGGCCTAATAAGCCATCTGCAGATTTGTTGCTTCAACATGACAATGCACGCCCTCACACAAGTCTGGTAACACGGGAAGCAATCAACAAATTTGGTTGGACTGTACTGCCCCATCCTCCTTACAGCCCTGATCTGGCTCCCTCAGATTTCCATCTGTTTGGACCACTCAAAAAATTCCTGCGTGGGAAACACTTTGACAATGATGAGGATGTGATCTGTGCAGTTAAAAAATGGCTACGCGAGCAGGACAAAACTTGGTACAAACGAGGCATTCATGACCTAGTTTCGCGTTGGCATAAGGCAATACGCTTGGACGGAGATTATGTTGAAAAATAGGTAGTGTAAAGGGGATGTTCAGCTACAATCTGTGAAAATTTCACACATTTTGCCCGAATAGTTTCCGAGAAAAAAATTGGTGTGCATTACTTTTTGACCTCCCTTCAGTATGTTAATATTATTATTGTTTATTATATATGTGTTATCCATTTTTCCAATAGAAACAAGAAGAAGAGTTCTTAAATGTCATGTAGTAGAGTCATTCTTAACATATGGATGTGAATCATGGACAAAATAGGACAACTGACCAGAAAATCACTGGAGGCTGTAGAAATGTGGTTTTACAGAAGTATGTTGAAAATACCATGGACAGCTAAGAAGAGTAATGAAAACGTTCTGAAAGAGGCCAAAGCAAAAACAGAGCTAATTTCCAATATTAGGAAGAAACAATCATCATCTTTTGGCCATGTTATGAGAAGGGAACAACCAGAATATATTGTGACAACTGGGAAAATTGATGGACGATGAGATAGAAGGAAAGCAAAGAGAAAAAATAACGGACAGTTTGAAAGAATGACTTGACAGAAGGTCAACAACAGAGATGGAAAGTTGTGGAGAGACATGAACACCTATGCCAGCAAGCAGGCTTGGTACTTGAAGATGATGATGATATATGTGAAGAAATGAGACATTCTACAATAGAAAGAACAGAACATAATATATCTTCACAGATGAGACATTTGGAATGTATTGCTTACATGACTGATAATAGTAAAAGCCAGAAGGAAACTATTGGCATGGATGCAGATGTTCTAACTGTTGCTCTATAAAATGATGACATGAGTAGTGCAACTGTTTTCTTTACCTGCATTTTGTCTAGTAATAGAATGTGAGACTGTTATAAGTATTTAAGCTCATGAGTCTTAAAGTAATGGACTATTGATAATTTCTTTATTCAGAATCAGCACCACCAACACCTGCTGAATCACCTGTGCCTACAAATTTAATCAGGTAGGCTAAATTTTGGGCTCATACTAACCTTAGATTACGATGTCTATCTGTGACTGACATGTTTACAATCTATCTATCTATTGACCTTTTGGGCTGTAGCCAGCCCATAGGGCATAGACCCAGATGCTCTTTCTCTTATCTAAATTTTTATTCTAGCAGTTTTCAATCCTTGTAAAGATCTTTTATCAAATCTCGCCATTTGTCTCTGTTCTATGCAAGCAACTCTATCTCATTGAGGGAGCTGATTCCTGCTGCTCTTGCCTCTTTGATCAGTGTTCTTCTCAGTGTCTCTCTGGGTCAGCCTCTTTTCCTCTTACCTGTTGTTTCCCACATGAGGGCTTGCTTTGTTATTTGGTTATTATCTTTCCTCATCAGATGTCCAACATATGACCATTGTCTTTTCTTGATTACTGAATTTACTGATTAGTGGTTGATTGGCGATTTCTCTAATTTCCTTATTTGTTTAGAATTCGTTCCACGCTGTATCAAGTATTTTCCTTAGACATTTATTTTCGAATGCGTTCAACTTTGTTTCTATGTCTCTTGTTGTTTTCCAGCTCTCACATGCATACACTAGGGTTGATAGTACGTTTGTATTGAATAGTCTAAGTTTTGTGTTTGTGCTGATGAGTTTTGATTTCCACAACTTTTCAAGACTCCTGAAAGACATTGCTACTTTAGCTATTTTGATTTAATTTCTTTACTTGTATCCTCTTCCCGATCAGTGCGACTTCCAAGATAGATAAAGTGATTGATCTCTTCCACTGGTTTGTTTTCCATGTATATTCTGTCATTTGTTGGAATTAAGCTTTTCATGACTTTGTTGTTTTAGGGCCGATAATACTATCACTATTATCTACTGTTAATTTACACATTCTGTATCAGGTTTACGTTTCATTAACAAAAGCATTTTTACGATAGTGGCTTGTTAAACCTCAACGGTTCTATACCAAGTGGGAGAAAAACAAATCCTCCATTTTGGATCCAACAGGAAAATGGATCATACCGGTTGTATAAATTACAACCACTTAATTGCAACATTCATCATCATCATCAAGTACCATGCCTGCTGGGGTCATGTTTCTCCACAACTTAGATCTTGACAGTTATTTATCATTTCTGTTGTTGACATTCTGCCAAGCTATTCTCTTAAGCTGTCTGGTATCTATCTATCTATCTTTCGTTCGCCCGAAGTATTGTCTATATCAGCAATGTCTTTTGTAATTCTTGCAGTGGCCCATATAGTTTTGTCTGTAGTGTTGTATCTATGGGCCAATGGATTTTCCTCAGTCTACTATAATCAGTGCAGTCTTGAAGTATGTGTTCAGCAGTCTGGGGCACCTGTCCACATGTACAAGTAGTTGATGTGCCGATCTTGTTTTTGTATACATGTGACTATGGAGTCGATTGTGTCCTGTTCTGAGGCGTATAATGATAACTTGTTCATATCTATTCATTTTATGAAAGGCATCCTGATTTGGGGCTTGTGGTCCTCTGATTGATTTGATTATCTGTTTCTTATGATGGTATGTAACCAGTGTGTCTAGTTGTGTGCCTGTTGAACCTTCCTTTGCCAACTGATCTGCTTTCTCATTTCCTGGTATTCCACAGTTAGATGGGATCCACTGCAGGGCAACCCTGTGGTGCTTGCAGAGTTCTGTCAATAAGGTCTGCAGATGTGGTAATTTTCTAGATTGTAGTGCCTGGAGTACTTATCTTGCATCTGTCAAAAACACTACAGGCTGTGGACTAAGATTACTGTTAAGCAGTTTTTCTATTGCCAACTTTATTGCTTGTATTTCTGCATCATAATTGTGACAATATTTCCCTGTTGCTATTTTATTCATATCCCTAGTGTTATTTGGGTACTCTATATATGCACCTGCTCTCCCATTATTTACTGCATTCTGTGCTGATCCATCTGTGTACACACAAATTCATAGGTCTTGTGAGTATTCTTCACCCAAGAAACTGAGAGTTATTGTTTTTCGCTGTAGACTAATCTGTTCTTCTTTGTCAACTATTCCTTTCACTTCTGTCCGTATTTGTATTGATAATCCTGATTCCTCTGTGCAGAGAGTCTGTTCTGGTATGGGCAGTAGAGGGTTAACAACTCTTGGCATGTCTGGTGTTTGTCTACTAATACGCGTGGCTTGGTGGATAAAACTGCTTCTCTTAAGTCGTCCCAATGCAAGATTTTGGAATCGGTCCTTCATTGGATGTCTCGGCATGCATGCAAATTTTTCTGCCTGTATCAGCACCTTTGTGTCCCTCTGTTCTCTCAGTGCTGGTATCCTCCAAAATTTCTCCATCTCCAATATTGCTGTCTGGTATCTTTTCTCTTTGCTTCCCTCTATCTCTTTATCCCTCAACTTTCTCAGTTGTCACAATATATTCCAGCTGTTCCCTTCTTATTACATGGCCAAAAAATGATGATTTTTATCTTCCTAATATTGGAAATTAGCTCTCTCTTTGCTTTGGCCTCTTTCAAAACATTTTCATTTCTGTTCTTAGCTGTCCATGGTATTCTCAACATTCTTCTGTAAAACCACATTTCTACAGCCTCCAGTGATTTTCTTGTCTCTTGTCCTATTGTACATGATTCAAATTCTTATGTTAAGACTTGCTCTACATAACATTTAAGAAATCTTTTTCTTGTTTCTATTGTCAAAAATGGATTGTACAGTATCTTCCTTATTTTTTGGAAAGCTGCTTTTGCCTGATCCATTCTGTATCTCACCTCTGTTGTACATCTACCATATGAGGTTAATTAATTGCAACATTAGGAGTTCTATAAATAGTATTTTTTAAAACTTTTGACACACATCTGTGTGTTTACACTAGGAGAGACACAGGGACTTGAATTTCCTAGCACAGGTTGATTTATGACATAAAATTTGACTGCATTGACCGGACATGATAAATTTTGTCTATTCATACGGCCACAGTAAGTCCGTCATTATGTTTGGCTACCTCATGGTCTTTTTCGCTGCATTTCCCAAGTTACAAAGAGTTGTTAGAAGTCAGCCAACAACCGAGGAAATTTACCTGGTCACAAGGAAAAAAAAAATACAAATTTCTTGAAAATTGCCACATTTTATTTTGCATTATCATCATCATGTGCCATACCGGTTGGCATAGGTGATCATGTCCCTCCACAATCTTCTATCTACAGTGCATCGTATCAGTTCTGTTATTGACTGATTTCCATGCCATGACACCAAGCTATCCAGTATTTTCTCTCTTTGTCGCCTGCGATCTCTCTTTCCTTTTATTTTGCCAGTTGTAACCAAGTATTATTTGCATTATACAAGATCCTTTCTCACACAATGAAAACACAAAAATCACAACATGAAAAGAAACAAATCCAACACTTAGGGATCACCAGAAGTAGTAATTATGAAGGTACACACAGGGGGAAAATGTCTGACCACAGCAAACTGTCAAATTTGGAAGAATTTGTATTTTGATGTGGTAATTTTTACAATGGTGTTGTAATCGAGAGCTAATTAACTTATATCTTATTTGAGTCAGCTGAGAGTAAGGATACTTTGCCCTTGATCAGGGGAGGACCTTGCACACTGATCAGGCAACCCTGGTTTGATTTATTGCTCATGGCAATGGAATCACACAGGTATGCAAATAACTTCTGTGGTCCACTCAGCCATTAGAAAAAAATGGGAACCCCAGTTCTTGCTCTGGAAAGGCAGAGGAATGTTGTCTCACTGCAGAGTTCATGATGAAGGCAAGAAAAAGTTTGGTCAACTACTAACTGGGCACAGCATTTTATGTTACAGGTGGTACTTTGCTTATTCTTATCTCATACCTTGACCTCTATGGAAGGAAAGGCATTCAGGAAGAGAGAATCCTAGGCTACACTCCCCAAAAAGATGTGCCCAAGAGATATGAAAGTAATGACAGTAATGCTACAGGTTTTCATTATATTTATTCATTACCTTGAGCCACAGTCTTAGTCACATGTTAGAAAGTATGTAATTACTTTCAATTTTTTCATTAAACATTGGTCTATCAACCTCACCAAATATGATGTAGAATTATCTTAATGTAAGAAAATGAATTAAATTTGTGATTCAAATGAAATGAGTAACCCGGAACTGCTCAAAAATGCAGTAAAGAGCAAATAAACAATCATAACAGGGAGATGCTGAAGCTAATTTGGCTATGTTCACACACAGAATGCTGAAATCATCACAAAGTGCCATTAGTTGACCCAGAGATAAGACAGAAAGATAATCTTACAAAGAACATTGGAAAAGAAGAAAAATGCTTCATTCAAACCTTGGGTACAATGAAGAATAACCGCTGACTAATGAAAGTGGAGCTTGCTGTCCTTCAGAATGGCAATTGGTATGTCAGCCACTGGCCACTTTGATGATTTTGATGGCCAAGGATAAGAAGAAGAACCAAATAAATAACAAGAGTATCTTTTTAGACACTGAAAAGGGGCTAGTCATAAATATACAAAGTTCTTATCAAGCCTTTCAAAAGGGAAAATAGAAAAATCGGGGGAAAAAGTGTATGGTTATAGTTTTAACTCTTTCCGTACGGAAGCTTTTTATTGTTGCAGCGGAAGAGATTTCAGAGACAACATTTTTCATGGTTTTAAGAATCAGTTTACATATTTATATTTATCCAACATATAACATATTATACATGAATTTTTAGATAATTTAACAAGTTATTAGATTTCACCAATACTAAGATGATACAAGACATGTAAAAAGAATATGGTTTGATGACGGTTTACACTAATCAAATTGAGAGTGGCGGACTATGCAGCAAAACATACAAGGCATAAATTGGTATGCCGCACAATGCGGCGAAACGTATGGAAAGTGTTAAGGTGATATAAGATATCATCATCATCATCAAGTACCGGTCCTGCTGGTGTAGGTGATCATGTCTCTCCACAACTTTCGATCTCGACAGTTATTTATCATTTTTGTTGTTGACCTTCTGCCAATCCATTCTCTTAAGCAGTCTGGTATTTTTTCTCTTTGCATCCCCAAGCAAAATAAAGATAAAACAAACTCTGAAGATATAGGATATAAGACAACATAAAAATGTCTGGTATCATGGCCTAAAAATTGGCGTTCAGCTGGAACATAAACAATGCAATAAAAGATAACACAAAACTTCAGTGGGATTTAGTTTCAAAATCTGCACATTGTATGGGACAGAGTTACAAAACTTACAACTGTTCCTTTGAAATATTCAAGTTGTCTTGGCTCATTTTAGAAGTATAACTTTACCTGGATCTTCTTTGGTACTTTCAAGTTGATTAAAATAAAAAAAACACTTACATTTTAATAGCATTGATAGACGTTAGTGGACAATTGAACATTTCATACAAAAAAGTAGCAGATTTATTCATCTTTAACAAAATTTACTTTCATAAGCACTAATGAACTAAAATCATTAACACAAAAACTATTCACAGAAGAAAATTTATATTTTTGTGTAATGCCTAAAATTTCATTGTTAAGATCCCAAAAAAGGGCAATCTTAGAGATTGTAACAACTGGAGAGGCGTGACACTTTTGTCAGTTGCCTCAAAGTTATTCTGCAAAATCATCCTAAATAGAATACAGGATTCAATAGATACAGTAATGCGTGAAGAACAGGCTGGGTTTAGAAAAGGGAGAAGCTGTATTGACCACATTTTCACTCTACGACTTATATTGGAGGAACACATTGAAAAGCAAAAACCTTTTGTACTTAACTTCATCGACTTCAAAAAAGCATTTGATAGTATTCATAGAGATTCTTTGTGGAAAATTCTGAAGCAATATGGTTTACCATCAAAAATCATAAATATTATCAAAGACATGTATGATGGTTACACATGTGCAGTTCGAACAGAGGAAGGACTGAGCGAATGTTTCCCAATAGAAACTGGGGTTAAACAAGGATGTATTTTATCGCCCTTGTTATTTGGAATTGTTATGGACTTCATAATGAAGAAATGCTGCACTGGTAATAAAGGCATCGAATGGATACAAGGAGACCATTTGGAGGACCTCGACTTTGCTGATGACATAGTTCTCATCAGCAGTCAGATAAAAACGATGCAGGAAAACACAAATGAACTATCATCAATAGCCAGCAAAATTGGGCTTGAGATCAATCATGAAAAGACTAAAGTCATGACTAGTTTAATTCCAACAGGTGACAAAATATACATGGAAAACAAACCAGTAGAAGAGATCGATCACTTTATCTATCTTGGAAGTCACATTGATCGAGAAGGGGATACGAGCAAAGAAATTAAAATCAGAATAGCTAAAGCAGCAATGTCTTTCAGAAGCCTTGAAAAGTTGTGGAAATCAAAACTTATCAGCACAAACACAAAACTTAGGCTATTCAAATCAAATGTACTATCAACCCTTACGTATGCGTGTGAAAGCTGGAAAACAACAAGAGATATAGAAACAAAGTTGAACGCATTCGAAAATAAATGTCTAAGGAAAATACTTGGTATAGCATGGAACGAATTCAAAACAAATGAGGAAATTAGAGAAATCGCCAATCAACCACTAATATCTTCAGTAATAAAGAAAAGACGATGGTCATACGTTGGACATGTGATGAGAAGAGATAATAACCGAATAGCAAAGCAAGCCCTCATATGGGAAACAACAGGTAAAAGAAAAAGAGGAAGACCCAGGGAGACACTGAGAAGAACATTGATGAGAGAGGCAAGAGCAGCAGGAGTCGGCTCCCTCAATGAGATAGAACTGCTTGCACAGAACAGAGACAGATGGCGAGATTTGATAAAATATCTTTAAAAGAAAACTGCTAGAACAAAAAATCCATATAGGAGAAGGTGTATCTTGGTCTACGCCCTATGGGCCGGTTACGGCTCGAAAGGTCAATAGATAGATAGATAGAATGCCTAAAATTACAATCAGTCACATAAAACATCTGCCTGGGCCCGAAATGGGAGTAAAGAATTGTAGCGCTGTTCCCTACCAGGCATGCTCATAAGAGGTGACTAAGGAGTGTTGGGCATAGGACTGGTTATCCTGTACTGTAAAAAAATAAGCCGCAAAAACTTCACAAACATGGACAAGGAAAAAGACAAAGAGGAAGACCAAAATATTCTTGGAGAAGACAGATGGAAGCAGAGATGAAGATGATGGGGAAGACATGGAATGATTTTTTTTAAATGACAAGAAACAGAATAGCTTGGAAAGTGTTTTTTTGAAGACCTATGCTCCACCTATGCTGAAAGTTAGAAGAAGAAAACATTAAAATGTAAGAATGCAATAGACATGATAATATTTTCACCACATTTCTACCAGTATAACTAAAATGTCACTTTGTGATTAAATCAAGCAGCTGTGCATTATGACTCTGAACATAAACCCTGCAGCCTGGGAAGAAATAGATGCAGACTGCAGTCATCTGAAACACACTCTAGAGGTGCACCTCAAACAAGAAGCAGACAGATTCATAGAAAAAGAGAATACACAGGAAAAGGAAAGAAATGAAAAAAATAACATTTCTAGGGGTGCCGATAAATCCATAGTCCACTATGACTGACTGAGGCTACTACTGCATTATGAACAACGAAAAATAAGCCTATAATGTTTATTCATGTCTTCCTTGGAAGATGTTAACGTGGCTTTTAATTATTTTGTAAGGTGAATAGTTAATTTGATTTGTCCTGTTTGCAGCAATGGTAGCTTGCAGTTATCTACAAAGCCTTGTTATATGGGGGATTGCAAATATCCAGATGTTGCAGGATGGTCTGTTCAAGATGTAGTTGATTATCTCACATCAGTAGGTTTTGGAGATGAAGCAAAGGTGTTTCTTGAACAGGTAGAAACATTACTTATTCTTTTTTGTCATCTTTATTGGTTGTGTTATTTATTTAATTTATTCAATTGAATTGAGAAAAAGGTGTAAAAAAAAAAAAAAACTATCTTTACGTCACATCTTACCATTGCTGGTGTATGACGGGGGGCAACGATAGAACCAGAGAAATAAAGGCCGCTTGGTCAAAGCAGTCGCCACGATGTGTGAGACTCAGGATTTTTATTTCACCCCCGATAGAAAAAATCCTTTCTGTCTGCCGCGGGCTTCGAACACCAAACGTCGGCTTTTCAGCCAGCGGAACAGTGGTTTTAGCCGCACGGCCAAGTTAATTAAATTACTGTAAAAAATGTGTAATAGTTTATTATTCTGACATTGAAATGCTAACTTTAGAAGGTTAAGCTCTTTATCTTTTAATCCTTGCTTTATACATTTTAGTGTGGGCATCTTATATGGGGACCTTGTTTTCTATATAACAATGACTACTTTAGTTCTGCCTTTGATGAAAACTCTGCTAGCACTTTGTGATACAGATTGTTACACCATGTCACCGGGGGAGGGTGGAGGGGTTCCTAAAATGTCATCATCATCATCAAGTACCAGGCCTACTGGCGTAGGTGATCTTGTCCTTCCACAACTTTCGATCTCAACAGTTCTTTATCATTTCTGTTGTTGACCTTCTGCCAAGCCATTCTCTGAAGCTGTCTGGTATTTTCTCTCTTTGCTTCCCTCTATCTCTTCGTCCATCAATTTTTCCAGTTGTTACAATATATTCCAGTTGTTCTTATCTCATTACATGGCCAAAAAACGATGATTGTTTCTTCCTAATATTGGAAATTAGCTATCTTTTTGCTTTGACCTCTTTCAGAACATTTTCATTACTCTTCTTAGCTGTCCATGGTATTTTCAACATTCTTTTGTAAAACCACATTTCTACAGACTCCAGTGATTTTCTTGTCTGTTGTCCTATTGTCCATGATTCACATCCATATGTTAAGATTGGCTCTACATAACATTTAAGAAATCTTTTTCTTGTTTCTATTGTCAAAAATGGATTGCATAGTATCTTCCTCATTTTCTGGAAAGCTGCTTTTGCCTGAGCCATTCTGCATCTCACCTCTTTTGTACATCTTCCGTCTGAGGTTAACAAAGTTCCCAAATATTTAAATTCATTTACCTGTTTTAATATTGTTCCACTTGTCTTTATTTTGCACTGAGGTGATGTCATTATCTTTGTTGTTACCATTACTTCTGTCTTTTTGCTATTAAGGCTGAGTCTTTTTTTTTTGCTTTCTTTCACTATAAAATGTCATAAAAATACAAAAAACAACATTTTTATTTTTCTAACAAGTTTCACTGTTGACATATGTTCATTTAGGTTAAGAAAAAAAGTTTTAAACAAGTCACAATCGATCCATTCTCAGTAAAAAGTCAGAGTGATCTACATATTTAAGCATGATTATGAGAAAACTACCTGTATTTAATTTTATTCTTTCCTTTCCTAGCCATCTTGTTTCACACATTCCTAGAATATCTATCTTGTAGTTTGTCATTTCTGCTGCTACCTGAGCAGCTTTTCTCTGTTCGTTTAGGGTATGTACATTCCAGGTGCCAATTCTGGAGGATTTCCTAGTAGACAAAGGGTGATTCGGCAACCCGGACTCCTTACGGCTTTCTCCGGCTTGCGTCATACGTATCTTAGACAGAGAGCCCTTATCTTTACTGGATGGCAGATTTACTTTTTCTCTCTTTGACTTGTCCATGTTTGTGAAGTTTTTTTGGCTTTTTTTTTTACAGTATGGGATAGCCGGTCCCATGCCCAACCCTCCTTTCTCGCCTCTTACGAACATGCCTAGTAGGGTAAAGTGCCGCTATTCTTTACTCCCCTTTTGGGCCCCGGCAGCGCACGGGCGACAGGTAGCCGTAATACAAAAATAAACATTTTCAACTCAAATGTTAAGTCAGTCCTATTATATGGCCGTGAAACATGGAGAACAACAAAATTGACAATCACGAAGATACAGACTTTCATTAATAGATGCTTACGCAGAATAAAAGGATGGAAATGGCAGGACAAAATCACTAACATAGAATTAGGGAAATGTACCAGTCAAATACCAGTGGATAAAGAGATACAGCGAAGACGATGGCGCTGGATAGGACACACACTACGGAAGCCAATTGAGAGTATTACACAACAGGCCCTTTTTGGAATCCCCAGGGGGAAAGACAAAGAGGAAGACCAAGGAATTCTTGGAGAAGAGAGGTGGAAGCAGAGATGAAGATGATGGGGAAGACATGGAATGATCTTAAAAGAATGGCAAAAAACAGAATGACTTGGAAAATGTTTGTTGAAGACCTATGCTCCACTGGGAGCTAAAAAAGGTAGAAGAAGAAGATGAGAAAACTACGGGGCGACGAAATTAAAAAAATAAAAGCCATAACAACAGTGTTAGTCACAATTCATTTACAACAAATTTTAATGGTATCTCGCCACTGTCTAAGTTATTATTTTATTTAAAGCATTAATTCTTTTTTCAAATAACAGAGTATAGGAATGCTAGATATCTAGGTCAGGTTAGTTGTGCACATGCATGAAAATTACAGATCAACTGCCCTCCAAAAAGCCATTATAAATTATTACTAACTCACTTTTTATGCTATAAAAAAGAATATTTAAGAGAATAAAATAAAATTGTCAAATTAATATAAATAAATTCTGTTTTAAGTGCTTGCAAAAGATGTATTTTGAAAAACATTTAGGAACTATTTTTTACCCATGTATAACGATCTTTGATCTGTGCTAAAACATGGGACACAACTAAAAGTTCAGTAGCAGGGTAAGAAAATAAGAATGATTCTAAAATTAAACCATATCTTTTTCCCTTTTACCTTTATTATTAGCTTTACAGCAGCTTTGCATTTCAATGTATCTATATGCATTTTTATGCCTTCACCCCTAACATTTTGTTGCTGTTATAGCCTTCCATGATAACTCTTACTATTTTATTAAATAGAAATGATTGGATCAACTTACTCATTTTACCCCATAATACCACTTCATTG
The DNA here is from genome assembly GCA_032433765.1 of Megaustenia siamemsis. Taxonomy (NCBI): domain Eukaryota; kingdom Metazoa; phylum Mollusca; class Gastropoda; order Stylommatophora; family Ariophantidae; genus Megaustenia; species Megaustenia siamemsis. The sequence goes on along the minus strand of JAVIAB010000160.1, from coordinate 21,499,475 downwards.
TAGTTTTACTGTAACTCTTTCAGCAATTTGTCAAATGCTTTTTTGTTGTCTTTAGTTCGGACTATCGTCATCACAGTTGGGGCATTCCCATATCAACTCTACAGACCATTCCAGCAACCATTTAAGTGTTTGTCTGCTGGTTGTTTCTGTCCTGCATTGATTGAACATGTTGCATTCTTTGCCAGTTTTGTGTACATCTATACATAGAGTGAAGACTTTTTTTCTTGGAAGGCATTTTTAATAACTGGTGTTTAATTTGGGTTTTTATGTTACTGCCTTTTGAACCCTGCTCCCTGCTTGTTCTTGGACAAGTCTTTTCTCAGATTCCATCCAGGTACCATGTCAGTCTTTTGTTGATTATTCTCACCATTCTTTTACACATACAGCTAGTTAAGTCTGAAACTAGTGGCTTTCCTGGTCTCTTTCCTTTCATTTGGAAGTGAGTGCAATAGTACTTTCTTCCAGGCTTGTGGTACTTTGCCTGTTGACCAACTGCAGTTGTATATATCTGTAGCAGTTTACTCATTGCTTTGTGCTTGAGCATTTCATTGGTTAATCTGCTTGGTCCTGGAAATTTGCAGTCTTTTGTTTTGACAGTTCTTCTATTGTCAACAGTTAGGATATAACATCTAGTCGATTTTGGTTGTCTTTGTTGTGGATTATTTATTTGCCGATATCTATTTTTATTTTCTGTAGGATTCTACAAGCAGGTTTGCTTCTTGTTTGCCTGTATATATTTTGCCTTTCCCATCTGTTGTAATGGGTTTTCATTAGTAATTGTCTTCTTTTAGTTGTTTGTTAGTTTCTACAGCTTTCTCCCTTCCTTTTTAAAGTTTAGTTTTTTGGTTTTCTCTTTCTAGCTTTGTCCCTGGGTTATAATTTTCCTGTGAAAAATTCTGCTTTTTATTTCTGTAACTTTATATGACTACATTGTGTTGGTTGTGTCTCTGTAGTTATAATGCATGATTATTTTACTATTTCATGCAGTTTCTGTAGAATGTGGTCCAATATGAAGTATTGTTTTCTTTGCACCACTTGTGCAATTTAATATATACTGGGACATCTATGTTATGTTTAGTGGTATGTTACTGGGGCAATATAAATTTACTACCTCCACCTTTTAGAGTCTTATGTTCTAGATTGATTCATTGGTACTTTGCTTGTCTCGTACATATTTTGGTTTCTGTGGCATTTAGGTTGTTCTCTATTAATGTTAGTATATCTTTCCTTTTTTATCTATTCTTGTATGCTGTATATGGGAATGTTTTTTTTTCTGAAACAGGATATTTTCTAGTTATCTTTTTGTTATTGACTCCCTCTGCATTTGAATATTTTTTGTTTAAATGCACTTTAATGTAATATTTCTTGTCTGATTCAAAATACATTTTGTTTCTAAAATAATTGATTGTTTACATGATTTATCCAAATCTGAATCTGTATTCTGTCTTTGTGAACTGTGCCAGGAAATTGATGGTGTAGCATTGTTACTTCTGAAACGGACAGATGTCCTGAAAGGACTAGATCTGAAACTTGGACCTGCTCTCAAGCTTAACAGGCATATTCAATGTTTACAGATGGTAAGACAGCATGAAACAGCATAAAGTTCCTGTCATGAATGAGAAATTTGTGTTTATTTCACTTAATGGAAATGTCAACATAATAAACTAAAGATGTCGTAAATTAAGTAAAAATAACATTTAACATAGCTCATCATCAAGTACCATACCTGCTGGCGTAGATGATCATGTTTCTCCACAACACTCAATCTCGATAGTTATTTATCATTTATAATGTGGACCTCCTGCCAAGCAATTTTCTTAAGTTGTCTGGTATCTTCTCTCTTTGCTTCCCTCATTCTCTTTGTCTCTCAATTTTACAAGTTGTTACAATATATTCCAGCTTTTCCCTTCTCATTACATGGCCAAAAAATTATTTCTGTTTCTTAATGTTGGAAATTAGCAATCAAATTTTTTTCATTACTCTTAGCTGTCCAAGGTATTCTCAACATTCTTCTGTAAAATCACAATTCTACAACCTCTAGTGATTTTCTTGTCTGTTGTTCTATTGTCCATGATTCACATCCATATGTTAAGACTGGTTCTACATAACATTTAAGAACTCTTTTTCTTAAACTTAGTGGCTGTGTAAGAAGACTTATCAACCAACATAGAACTGGAGTCGTCAGTCGCTGGACACTGCGGGACTTGCTGAGGAGGGGATCTGAGCACCTATGGACATGTTCAGAGTGCAATGATGATGACCCGCAAATAACTCAATAACTCTTTTTCTTATTTCCATTTTTAACACAGCTACAGATGTTGAAAAAACTGTTCTACTTATTCACATTTTATGTATTACATTTTTATAGTATGCCTATAAACAAAATTGTTTTTATGAAATTTGTAGGTCAAATCCTTTAAAATTTGTGAGCATTTAATTCAGGGGTTATTGTTTAGTTTTGAATTCAATTTAGTAGCTCTTTTTCACTGCTATTTGTCATTGTCACTGTTATTTATTGATGTCATTGCTATATATCAATGATATGGTTCATGTACAACGGAAAAAATATATTTGTGGAATGGCCTGATTTGAAAAAAAAAACACTTAGGGAATTGTTGACATCTAAGAGTTGATTTAATGTTTGTTGATGTTATAATAATTGATATTGTTAATGTTATGAGAGAACATTGTGATCTGAACAATTTCACATACTGTGATTCAACTTTTTTATTTATGCACGTGCCATGAGAGTACACATTGTTGAAAGTTATTTGAGATGTTTTGTACATATTGTATTTATGACAACCTTATTATCCAAGAAAATCATGTCATGCTTACATCTTCATCACATAACCATGCTTACATCTTCATCACATAACCATGCTTACATCTTCATCACATAACCATGCTGTGTTGCATAGGAAAGTTTACTCATTCACAACTATTTTTCTTTTGAGCATTTCAATGCTTAAGGCAAACATTAAATATTGCTGTAAAGTGTCAGGGCTTAAACAGGTAATATATTCCAAATGTCTAGGAACAACATTCACTAAAGATGACTAAAATGATAAAAAGATAATCATCAGATGTTGTAAAACAAGCCATATTTTGAGGCAACTAGCACCTCTCCTACAACACAACATCAATCAACACAAAGAAACATTTCTATACAAATAATTTTCTGCTCTATTCTATTCATGGAATCAGTTTCACTGTAGTTGGAGCATCCCCATTACCACTCCACCACTCATCCCTGCATTTCTTGAAATGTATAAAGACTGATTGTTCCTGTAAGGTGTTGATTGTAGATACCATCTGCTTTTAAATAATTGTCATTCCTACCCAATGCTACCAGTGCCAATCTCAATAAGTCAGAGATGAACAATTGGTCACTGGAGAAATGAGATGCTCAAAGAAAGTTGTTGGAGTGACTAGAACAAATAAAATCAAAAAGAAGGCCATAAGTCGTCATATAACTAATCTTGAATTATGTATAGAGACAACAAATAAAATAGTTTGCCCACTTGGAGAAATGCCTTGTGAATCCATGCAATTCAGCTTTTATATGCAAGAAGGGGATAGGGGTGCAGAACTCTTGACTGACCCAGAGTAAGTTGTGAAGAAACTCTACAACACCATCAAATGACAATGGTGCGGGCTGACATAAGAGCAAGAACTCTGTACAATCTTCACCATCCAATAGGGTATAGGTTAAGTGGAGAAGAAAAAGAAAGACTTTGATTGTCCAGTCACATTGTGGAAGATCTCAAACCTTACAAAATTCTGTGGTTTAGGTCAAGCATTAACAGTTGCCTGGCTGATAGACAAAGGGGTTAAGGCAAAGAAATGCAAATAAATGCATAAAAATGCGAAGCTGCAGTAAAGCTGAATTCGAGGAAAAATTGAAAAAAAAATAAAAAATGGTATGTTAGAAGCTTTACGTGATTAATAGACGACACAGATTCGAACGACGTTTCGGCTCAATAGGCCTTCAGCAGGAACAAACAAACAACATACACACACAGATATGTGAATAAATAAAACTAATCCTACATAGCTAACTAGTAATGAAACATCAAAAACAAAAATAATCGAAATATGTTGACTTCCCTGTGTGTCGTGGACAGTGGTCAGGCTATGAAAGGAATTTCTCACGGGTGTAGCTGTAATTTATACCCTGTGGTCAGAGGTGAAGGGTTCTAAAAATACACGAGTGGGGGGAACGCTATCTAGGTACGTCGACTACAAAGGCACAGGCAATATCTGAAAGTATCTAAGGGCCCATAAATACATGTATACACACACACAGATGCGTGTATACATATGTACACGTGCAAGAAGAAGTGCACATACTAATACATATCAACATACATATACACACACATACATGTGTATGCATACAAGCAAGAGCACATATACATGCATGTATATGCGTATACACATATATACCAATACCCGTGCCTATGGACACATACATGCATGTGCACGTCCATACGGGGACAATCGTATGTATGGAAGGGTTCAAACCGGGGTCAGTGTGCAAACCGGGGTCAGTGTGCAAACTCGAAGGAGAAAGAATAGAACAGTGGAATGACAGGTATTCAAAAGGCGGAAAGAGTGAGATGTATGAGGGTGTGGTGCAATTAAAACATATGAGGGCTAAGTAGCGCAGAAAAAAGGTATATAGGAGAACACCGAAGTGCCTCAACGGGGACCAGTGGAGAAGAACTAAGAATAACGTGGCATAGTAGATAGACTAAAGAGCCACCACATGGGTGGTAGAGAGGGCTATGCAAGAGGGAAGGAGCAGCCGAAAGGAAACTATGTGTATGAGTGTGATACATTCATGCCTCGTGGGGTCAGCGAACCATACTGGACTATGAGGCGATTTTCCAAAGTATAGCGGCTGCGGTCGCCAGAGTGACAGAGGACAATACCAGTGACATGGATGTCGTCTTTGCCCTTGTGATCTGGGGAGTTGAAATGGGAAGACACTGGAGTGCCAGTATTCTGTTGGACATCACGTAAATGTTCACAAAATCTTTCCGCTAATCTTCTACCAGACTTGCCTATATAGGTCATGTGGCATCGTTGGCATATAATGGCATAAATGATGTTGCGGGACACACATGTGAAGCCATGCTTGATCTCGAACCGTCCATTGGGGAATAAGACCGAGTCAGTAGGGAGCACATAGGCACAGGTGATACAGTTACGACCACAAGGGGCCGTACCGAAGTGTTGAGGGTAGGAGCGAGGGAGACGGCTCCTAACCAGAATGTCTCCCAAATTCCTGTCGCGCTTGAAGGCGATCATCGGGGGATCACTAAAAAGTAGACGGGTAGTGGGATCAGAGAGGAGAATGGAACAGTAGCGGTTGAGTATCCTCACAGCTGCTAAGTTGTGAGGATGATATGTGAGGGTGAGTTTAGTTCTCTCAGAAGGGGGGCGGTTGGAAGGGGTGAGTGCCTCGGGACGAGAGATGAGGAGGACCCGCTTGAGGGCAGACTGGAGGATCGAGTCTGGATAAAGCCGGCGGCTGAAGAAACCTAACATGAGGTGAGCCTGTCGGAGGAAATCTTGGTCATCCTGGCAGATGCGACGGAGACGCAATAACTGTGAGAATGGAATAGAGTCGCGACAAGAAGGTGAATGGGATGAAGTATAGAGAAGGTAGCAGTGGGCGTCTGTGGGTTTATAGAAAACCGAGGTGTGGAGGCCAGAAGTACCCAAAGAAACAATAAGATCTAGGAAGGTGACAGAGGAAGTGGATATACAAGATGTGATCTTGATAGCTTTGTGATAGCTACCAATATAGTCGATAAACCTGGAGAGGTCATCCTCAGGTAGATCGGTGAGTCCGAAGCAGTCATCAATGTACCGAAGGTATATGATAGGAAGAGGACCTTGATAAGAATTGAGAATTTGGTACTCCAGGTAACCCATGAATAGGCAAGCATAGTTAGGGCCCATCTTGGTGCCCATGGCTACTCCACTGACCTGGTCAAAGAAGTTACCATTAAACTCAAAGGTGTTGAGGTTGAGTACAAGCTCAGTGAGGCGGAGAAGAGTTGCAGTATCAACAGAGGGGTGTTGTCTCTGGTCAAGAAAGAAACGTAGAGCCAGGAGGCCGTCGGAGTGAGGAATAGAGGTGTAGAGAGAGCAAACATCAAGGGTAAAAAGTCGGTATGAGCGACCTCGGGAGAGAGAGATGGAAGAGAAGATACTCAATGCATGGTTAGTGTCCTTGACATATGAGGGAAGACTAATGACCATAGGCTGGAAGACACTGTCTAGATAGTCAGATATGTGTTCAGTCGGGCAAGCACACACTGACACGATGGGGCGTCCTGGATTGTCGATTTTGTGAATTAAACCCTAATTTGTGTTGAAGACCTGATAAATATTTTCAATAATTGTATGTTAGATATAAACACTGCTCTTTGATGGGAGTCCCTGTAGTGTTTAGATAAGATCCTTGCCCTAAAGTAACTGAAATTTAGTGTTTAGTCCTTTAGGAGATGGATGAAAATAAAAAGAACTTACAGTTTAAAATTAAAATGAGTAGGCTACATGTCACTGCCTGGGCCAAATTAAAAAATAAATTAAGAAAACTACCAGCTTTCACAATAATTAACCAGCCTTTTAAAATTACAATGGAACCTTCATCAATTCTTCAGAGCTCATGTTCAGAGTTCATTACACTGAGATTGTCTTATGTTATCAGGAAGGTGATTCAAATGCTAACAGACATTTTCTGAGTACAGATGGTCGTAATAAATATGTAAACACTGCTTTTGATTAGGTTTCAAACCCCCCCCCCTCCCCCCACCCCAAGCTGTAATAATTGAGAATACAGCATTAAGTTTATACAAGTGATAACCTAGTGTTATCACAAGTGACATTAGTACTGACAGGATTGGATAAAAATAATACCAGAGAAAAAGAGGCTGACCAAAGTATTCATTCAGCTAGGCAGGGAGGGTTGCAATTGGGCGTATGGAGCTACCAAGGTCGTTATTAGGGAATTTGTTAGAAAAATGACTTCACCTCGGGATCTGGTCATTTACACGGATAGTTCTGTATCCTGCAGACAGCACAGTGGTTGGGGTTTTGTGCCATACAATCATTGCAGGGATGTGGTTAGGTATTTTGGCAAGTGTAGCATTACAGTGTCCAGCATGAGAATGGAGATAGAACCAGCAATGATGGTAATAACATGGTTGGTTACACAGAATGTGTATCATGTAGTCTTGGTAACTGATTTGCAAAGTATGCTACAGAAGATTGACAGACAGTGTCTGTGGCAGGAATGGATGCAGCTCTTGGATGAGTCCAAAGTAAATGCGTTAACATGGGTGCACTGTCCAGGACACGCTAGCGTACATAGCTGTGATATAGCTGATAAGGTCGTTGGCAGCTCCGGCACTGAGTGTGGCCGTACTGTAGACATAGAGGATATCAACAAGTTTGTTCCTCATTCTTTAAGAGAAGAGAGGGAGAATGGGTGTGACAATGATGTATATATTGAGAGACCAAGGAGTCTAAAGGTAGAAAAGTGATCTGGTCAATTCTGAGTGTTTAGTGGGGAAAGCAGATGTATCTATGATCAACACCTTACAGGAACAATCAGTTCCTGTACACTGAGAATTGTTGGGACTGGCAGTGGAGTGGATATGGGGATGCCTCGACTGCATTGAACTTGATTCAATGTATAGAACAGAATAGAATAATAAGTAGTAACCTTATTGGGCAAGCTAACTAGATGTGTAAACTACTGGAACCATCAAAAAACATACATTATCATCACCTTAAAGTGACTATGCATTATGGTTTGCTCAAAGCCCTGTAAAGTCAACTGTAACAAGTAACGAGATATCATTCCATCCCACAATATTTTATGCCTTTCTCTAGTTCTCTTTCCCTCAACCTTTTCTATTGTTACAAGATTATTCTAAACCTTTCTCCATATGTAGTATATGTAACAGAAAAACAGAATGGTCTGCCATAAAAAATAATATTTTAAATTCTTATTTCTTGTGATATATTTTTTTTATTCATAAACTCATTATTTTGCAGCAGGCATATAGTATTGTAGCTCTGCCTTTGTATTTTGTAATCTTTGTACGGTGAAATGTTTTGAAAACTCTCTCCAACTGTCGAATTATTTTTAAAAAATAAAGTCAATTAAAGCTGTAATTATTATAATCGTTCCTTTAATTGTTACGAGCTTCCTGATACTTTGCATATTCTGGATTTTTACAAATGTAATTTCATTACTTCTATTGTATGCAGATTTATTTATTGGTTAACTCTTTCTGAACAGAAGCTTTTTATCAATGGAAGTGAAGAGATTTCAGAGACAAAGTTTTTCATGGGTTTAAGAAATGATCTACATATTTATATTTATCCAACATATAACATATTATATATGAATTTTTAGATAATTGAACAAGGAATTAGGTTTCTCCAATACCAAGATAATAAAAGACATATAAAAACAATATGGTCTGATGACGGTTCACACTAATCAAATTGAGAGTGGCGCACTATGCGGCAAAACATACATGGGTGAAATCGGCTTGGCGCACAGTGCGGCTAAACATGCGGAAAGAGTTAAACATGTCTTTGTTCCCTAGTCCTAAATCCAACATAAGAAATGTACATCTCTTCTTCTTAGTGTTCACCTGTTAAATGGGCATGATTGTCACTAGTTCACAGAAAAGCCGCTATCTTTATCTGTGTTTTAAAGCCCGACACATCCATCTTCAGCATGGGTAGATTTCCTTAACAAATTTCTCCTGGGCAGCTGCCATTTTTGGCCTCCTCTTGACTTTTTTTAACAGCCAAGGATTCTTTCAAGTGTACAAGTGCACACAGGACCATTTTTTTTAAGCTTTTTTCGAGAGGGCTAGACATCAGATCTCACTACCCAGAGACCAGGGGAGGGTAACATGATGAAGAAACAAGGATTCATTTTTTTTTAAATTCTCTCTGCCTGAGGTGGGGTTGGAACCCGTGACTTTCCTGTCCAGAGGCCAATGTCTAACCTCTAGACCTCCCAGCCCACAAAATGTATATAAGACAGTTATATAATGTTTATATAATGATGATATATATTCTGTCTCCATTACTCTTTCTACTGACCATAGATTGGATTATAAAAATAACCCAAAACAACAGAAATGGAATCCAGTGGTCACTGACCAAGCAACTTGATGATTTAGACTTTGCTGATGACATAGCTCTCCTATCACACAGCCATCAACAGATGCAGGATAAAAATTAGCATACTTGATGAGAGATCACAACAGCTGGAACTGAAGATTAATAGAGATAAGACCAACATAATGGGAGTTAATGCAGTTGGCAATAACCAAATAAAATTAGGAGAAATACCTCTACTATAGTCCGTTTCATAAGTCGTGCCCAACTTTTAAAATCAATATCTTTTAAACCGCTTTTTATATGCTTTTCAAAATTTGCATGTAAAGTTATAATGATTAGAACCCAACAGGGAATTAATTTAATAAAAAAACAACATTTGGTTATTATTGTTGCTTATTTGATTTATATAAATTTATAACGACCCATTGATGTAGTCAAAACTTAATGTTTACAGTATTTAAGTTTAAAATAGCAATTAAAAATCCATACACGGTCAAATTGACGATTTTGCACGCTTTCCATGTGGGTTTTCTGACACAATTAGACACTTGTAGAAAACACGAGGCATTGTGTGTTCCATTTCCGTTCATTCAGCGGCGAAGCCGTCCTCGAACTGAGCAGACAATAATTCTCCTGGAGTTTTATCATATCCAGTTATTTCCCCATTACGGCCACGCCTTTACCTAGTGAAAATTAATCATAGACCAGCAACTACGGTAATTTCTATTCTTTAGGGCTTCACAATTTACAATTGTGACAAACATCAAAGAAATTCGCCGCTTTAAGAAAACTGCAGCTGCAAGATATTTGTTAAATATACATTTAAAGGGTCTTTTGCATTCTAATAACATTTGGAAAATTTCAACAGTCTTTAACAAATGTTTACTGCGTAATAGCGTTTTGAAGTTGGGCACATGATTTGAAACGAACTATAGACGTACAATCTTACATATATGTGGGCAGTAATATAGACATACAGGGAGAAACAGAAAATGATACCAAAATAAGGATATCAAAAGCAAGAGGAGCTTTCGTTGCACTGGGAAACATATGGAAGTCCAAATAAATTAGGTTAAATACAAAAATACAAATTTTCAACTAATAGAATTATGGAAATGTACCAGTCAAATACCAGTGGATAAAGAGATACAGCGAAGACGATGGCGCTGGATAGGACAAACACTGTGGAAGCCAACTGAGAGTATTACACAACAGGCCCTTTTTTGGAATCCCCAGGGGAAAAGACAAAGAGGAAGACCAAGGAATTCTTGGAGAAGACATATAGAAGCAGAGATGAAGATGATGGGGAAGACATGGAATGATCTTAAAAGAATGGCAAAAAACAGAATGACTTGGAAAATGTTTGTTGAAGACCTATGCTCCACTGGGAGCTAAAAAAGGTAGAAGAAGAAGAAGAAGATATAATGTTGCAAGCACTAGAATCTGTGTCAACTGTTCTGTTGCTGTTGAGTTAGAATGAACTATTACTGTTTTACGCCAAAAAAAGCTGTAATTTTGGCAAATTAACCACATTTTTGGTTTGCAATGAACCATTTTAGGTGCTGGCTCAGTTAATTCAAAACTTTGCATTATGGGATGACCTAGGCATCACATTCCACAGATGACCTACTTTCACTCATACTCTGAACTTGTAAATCACTGCTTATTTGTATGTCTGCTGGAGTAAACTGGCTTTTAGGTATATGTTCAAACAAGACAATTAAACTGAATCCAACAAGACAAATGAGATTTTTAGGGCATGTTAAAACACAGCAGCCTACTAGAAGTAATGTTCGAAGGGATATACAATGTAAAAGAGGCATATGCAGACCAAGACTAACATGGACAAGTAATATTAAAAGATGGAAAGTCAGCCTATGACAACCTGCACTATCAAAGCAAGAGACAGAGTTGAATGATGCTCTATGCTAGCCAACCTTTGATGCAAAGACAGTACTCGATGATGATGATGAGGTGTATGTTGGGCAAACCTGATTAACCTGGACTCAGTTATCCCTAACTTCACTGTAAAGGGTTGAATAGTATCATGCATCTCTACTTTGTGATTTGTGTTTGTATTCGTAATCAAATCTGTCGCTGACTTGCTATAACATGTTTTTAAACTTTAATATTTCTCCAGTGTCTTTATTGTTAATTTTTACCTGTTACCATGTTCTCATTATCTCAATTTTTTCTAAAGTGCTGCAGATCTTTCTATGTTTGAGGTGTCTTAAATTTTTAATTTAAATTATTCACTTGTCTCAGAATTGTTTAACACAGTAAATTATTGAATTACATTTTTCATGTAGGATATTTTGTGTTAATATATTTTTATGAGCCAAAAGAATCATTTTTATATGCAATTTGAGTGTGAGAAAGAGTATTAATTGATAGAGCATTGACTAGATGACCAAATCATTGTTGCTTTGTACCCTTGTGGGCACTCTCTTGTTCACTTAACTACAAATGGAAAACTGTGTTCCATACCTTGCAATTTGAGTATGGGAGGTAACACCACTGACAAATTTCATCAACCTTCATTTCTCCCAATATATAGTCATTCTTTTGGACTCTGCAAATTCGAAGCCTGTCAGTCTTCTAAAAAAACAACATTGTATACAGTGAAATGAATTCAGGGCTAGTGCAAAAATAAGAGAAATAGCAATGCAACCAACAATCTCATAGTGAAATTGGATATACATAGAGCATTTGATGATATGAAATAGCTTGAGAAAAATAATAACAAACCTTCAAATGGGAAACGAGGAAAAAGATAAAGAGACTGACATCAAGTGACACTGAGAAGAACATTGACAAGGGAACAAAAAGATAGCAGAGCCTTAATGAGATTAAGAATAGGAACTTATAGTGTGGTACACTGCAAGCGAATTATGATGTCTAACAACACTGGAACGATGTAAGATATAAAATCTTCTTTGAGTTGTTGGTTAACTTGTTTGTAGATTTTTGTGCTGTGTTCAGCTTTTTATGTTTAATAGATTCTGCAGAAAGAGGTGTCTTTACCTGTAAGTCATCTTTTGTGCTCCATAATTTGTTTAAAACTTGTCTTTCTTGGAGTCAGATTCTCATTCTTATATCACTGCACAGTTTACATGTTAGCAAAATATGATTTAATGTGTGTAGAACAGATTGACAAAAACACTGCATCATAGTAGTCATTAGCAATCTGTAGGATTAGACCTTCAGTCTGTAGTGTTCTTTTCAGAAGTAAAATATTGTGATCTGCTGTTTTCTTTTGAAGTACAGGATATTACTTCATTTGCAGTGATACCGGGCCTTTGACTTGCAACAATTACTAATACTATTACATTTAGTACTAGCTACCAAAAGTATGTTCTTTATAACTTTTTAAATAGAAATTTCTAATTTTGTCTAGACTCTTAATACCTGGTTAAAATGTAATCATAGGTCAGTCATAGGACTTTTTTATATTTTGAGAAAAAAATTTATATATTACACTTTTGAGCAATCACTTAGGCCTACATCCCACCAAATATTGCAAATATTTGCATGTGAAATGATGTAAGAACAAAACCAGCTCATGTACTAGATATACAAGACTCTATACAGTCAAGATACAATCTTTGATGTTTCTGATGTTTGGTTTAGCTTTTATTAGTTACTTAAAGAAAATATTCAAATTTATCATTATATTTTGTATTTGTTATAACACAGGGAAACTGTTGATTTTATTTTGTATTTATTTTTAATAGCTTATTCGGACATAATGATTGACAAAAAGAACTACTCTAAAGATCAGATTTGTCTCCTGTTCTATTACTTGGACTATGCCTTCTAATTTATATGTTAACTCCACTACATAAAACTATGATTCATTTATTTAATGAAACTATTGTAGCAACATTTGGATGTCATTGTTTAGACAATGTGAGGTAAGGTGAACTTCAGTACAGCTGACTGTCAGAAGTTGATGACAAATAAATAAAGAAAGATGTAAAGTAAAGATATAAGACTTAAATCAGTGTCTTAGCGCACGGGAATACCCATATGTGTTTGGCCGCCTATCCAGAAGTGTTCGGAGGCTCCTGTCTAGTGTCGCCTCAAGCATCGTAACTCATGAGCGAAGTGCCATTCCTCACTTTCCCAGAGTGCTACGCTGGTACCCATTTCTGCCAGCGGTCACCACGACCATGAGTATTTTTTCCAATACGAGTACAATTCTCACTGCTTTCAGTTCCAGCAGGAATCGAACACGGGTTGTTCGAACATCGGTAGCTAGTGTGGTGGTTTTCCCAACTAGGCTACCTTGGACCCCGACTAATAAATAGTGTGTTCAACACTTTTATATTTTTCACTGAGAAGCAAAGTTGTAGAATTCAGTGTTGTTTTTTTTCTTTGCTTCCTTTGAAATATCAATATTTGAGAGTGGTTTTATTGTAACTCATTATCATACTCAATTTCTTCAGTATTTTCTTCTCCTTCTAGTAACCTCATTAGCCTACTATATTTGCTTCTTCTTCTTTGAACTGTTTTTACTCTGTTCATTGCCAAAATCTGTTGAGTATGTATGATAAAACTGCTGAAAAGTTGTTGTTTGCTGTTAACTTAATAATCCACACCAATAAACTTCATTTTAATATAATTGTATTTTGTTGCCGGATCACTTAAACAATTATTGGTTTGTGGCAATATTTTGATTGAATTAATAAGTGAAGACAATAAAAAATATTTCTCTGCTGTACAATCATAAAAACTGCCTGCTTATTTCTTATTATTTTGTTTTCCATTTTGTCATTTGCTGTGAATGTTCTGCAGTTTATAAACATCCAAGCCCATTAGGGTGTGCCTGTGGTCAACCTTGACAACAGGTTTTGCTGAAAGTGTCAGCGTTCTTTGAAAGGAAAAACTTAGTATTTATTTATTTATTTATTTTTTTTCGCCAGCTTTTACCTCTAACTAGGAACTGAATTTTGCGTGTTAATCCATTTTTCCCTGGCAGCCGTGTGTACAGGGGTCCCTCATTGCACAGGCAGATAGCTCCAACTTCGGAGGTACTCATATTTTTTCTATTGATGAGTAATTGACGTTTCAAGCCGGGTCTCACTGCTGAGACCAGGGGTGGTTGCCACAGAGAGAAATCATAAATAAAAATCCCAACCAAAACTGAGAATTAAACAGAACAGAAACAAGAAAAGAAACTAAACCTTCTTGCTCTTCTGCATTTCCTCTTATAAGTCTTTGAGTGTTTGAATAAGATACAAAGTTCCAGCTCACATTCTTCTGGCGTGGCATCAATTATTGTTACTTGATGTCATTGTAAAGTTTCCTTGATGTTGTTACTTCATCTTTTTCTTGGTCTATTTTAGGCTTCACAGAACTCACTTATATTTATTTGTGTCTTGCATGGTACAGCATCACAAGGCATCCCTTCAAGGTGAACAAGTCATTTTATTTGTTGCTTGTGTATTTATTTAATGACTAGTTCAATGCAATATCTTTTGTGATCCCATTTCTAATGTTATATCTTGTGGTCTCACTTCTAATATTATCTATTGTGATCTCATTTCAAATGCTATCTCTTGTGGTCTCACTTCTAATATTATCTATTGTGATCTCATTTCTAATGTTATCTCTTGTGGTCTCACTTCTAATATTATCTATTGTGATCTCATTTCTAATGCTACCTCTTGTAGTCTCACTTCTAATATTATCTTTTGTGATCTCATTTCTAATGTTATCTCTTGTGGTCTCACTTCTAATATTATCTATTGTGATCTCATTTCTAATGTTATCTCTTGTGGTCTCACTTCTAATATTATCTATTGTAATCTCATTTCTAATGTTATCTATTGTGATCTCATTTCTAATGTTATCTCTTGTGGTCTCACTTCTAATATTATCTATTGTAATCTCATTTCTAATGTTATCTCTTGTGGTCTCACTTCTAATATTATCTATTGTGATCTCATTTCTAATGGTATCTTTTGTGGTCTCACTCCTAATGTTATCTTAACTGGACACTCCAACTGTTTTCCTTAAACATCTAACTTTTTAACTACTTTTCTAACTCTTTAGCCTTTTTTCTATAAGCTTACTTTTTCTTTCCACTTTTCACGACTGACCATGTTTGACACTGGTAGCATGAAGTGGGGATGATAAAAGCTTGTATAATATACTTCTTTGTGTGCACACAATAGTGGAGATGCTAGCTGTCCCAATTCAACGTTTGCTTTGCAATTGATGTTTTCTTCCTTGTCCATGTCACCATTTTCAGAGAATAATGTTCCTAGACATTTGAAATGTGCTGTTTTATAGTATAAAATCAAGCCACATAATTGGACAGTAAACAATAGTTGGGCTCTAATAATAATAATTGACTTCTGACGGTCAATGCAAATAAGCAATATACAGACTTTTTTGTTTACGGTGTGCCATCGATGTAAAACATGGACTTTAAAAGCAAAAGCAAAATACACAAGAAAAATTATAGCTACCAAAATAAGAAATCGCAGTAGAATATTGAATTAAAAATGAAAGAAAAATCAAGAATGAATTTAAGAGTATTAGCGCCCAATATCTGAATAATTCTCTGAATTTCTCTCAAAAATGGTGTAATCAATTTACCACTAGAACCCCGGCAACGACTTATGGAAGATCAATTTTTTTTGGTATTTTGTAAAAAAAAAAATATATAAAATAAAATTATGTGCTCTATCGGAGAGGAGCCTCATGTTTTGCATTTTGATAAAAATTAAATGCCCAATGGACAGATTGTACAACAACGACCCATCAGAGTGAGAAGAGATAACTTTGCATTACATTTGTTAGGTAGTAATTTGATTCTTTCATAGACAAACACGATTTTGATAGCTGAGTGTTTGTGATTGCAGGATCGAGACTGTACAAGTATGGTCACATGGTACATGGTGCGTGCACTCTTTAACCAGAAAGTTTAGTTTTTAAACTGCAGGTCATCCTCATGTCACATTGGACAAGGACAAGTCCAGAAGTGCTCATATCTCCTACTAAGCGTAACCGTCAAGTGCTGCAACTAATAACATCGATATTGTGTTGGCTTGACGTGAAATATTGGGTTCTACTGTCTTTAAGCATCAGCAAATTAATCTTTTAATCCTTGAAGTAAAATAATCATGATTGCTACATGTTTACCATTGGCCAGCGCTGCTGTTTCAGTCAATTTCATTTAATCAAACACAGCATCCTATCACCAAGCTTGTTCAATCTATATACTGTGCACATCTTTAAAACACATGACAGAGATGCCAGGTCTAAACATTAATGGGAAGATAATCAATAACCTGAGATATGATAATGTACTACTAGCAGAAAATCCTAAAGATCTACAACAATAAATTAATGAAATAAACATGACAAGTAAAAACTATGGATTAGATATGAATATCAAAAAGACTCAAACTATGATCATAATCAAAAATACTACTTAAAACCTACATGTGGATCACAATGTTTAAGGAATAGACCTGGAGAGAGTTCAGAACTACAACTACCTTGGACATACTATAACTAGCGATGGAAAATGTACAACTGAAATAAACAAAAGAATAGGAATGGCAAAAAGTAATTTTGATGCAATTAAAAATATACTAACATCAAAAGAAATAACAACAGGGCTAAAACTAAGAACAGCAAAATATTACATCGTTTCAACATTCCTGTATGGTGCAGAAGCATGGACATTAGACAAGAAAACAGATCAGAAAATTGAAGTCTTTGAAATGTGGATTTATAGAAGAATTGGATGGAAAGAAAATAAAACAAATAATGAAATTTTAAAACAATTAAAAATGACAAGAGAGTTGCTAAACACAATTCAAACAAGACAAATGTGATTTCTGGGGCATGTTAAAAGACACAGCAGCCTACTAAAAGTAATACCATTTCCTTTTCATACACACAGGATAGACATTTTTAGTTTATTTTCTTTAACATATTTCGAATATTTTTGTTTTAATGTTTCGTTATTAGTTTTGTGTGTGTGTTTTTCTTGTTTGTTCCTGCTGAAGGCCTATTGGGCCGAAACGTCGTTTAGTCTGTGTCGTCCACTTATCACGTAAAGCTTCTAACATACCATTTTTTTGTATTTTTTAATTTTTAATAAAAGTAATCTTGGAAGGGAAAATACAAGGTAAAAGAGACAGAATGAGATCAAGACCAACATGGAAGAGTAACACAAAAAGATGGACAAGTCAGCCTATGACAACCCCTGCAACATCAAAGCAAGAGACAGAGCGGAATGGCGCTCCATGGTAGCCAACCTTCGATGCAAAGACAGTACTCAATGGTGATGATGATGAGATATATGTTGGGCATATCTGATTAACCTGGACTCAGTCATCCCAAACTTCCTTAGTAGTCCAACTACTGAACAGCCTCAGTCGAAGAACACCATCAGCCATTATCAAAAGTTGAAATCTCACGTTAGATTATTTAACGGGATAGCACCCCCCCCCCCACCCCAAGGGAAGGGAGAAAAAAAGGGGTGCGGGCGCGCAGACTCCAGGGGAGAGAAGCACAATGGAAAAAAAAAACTCTTCACAGAAGAAGTACGTTATCATAGCAGACGATTCTTTCTCTCTCTCTCTCTCTCTCTCTCTCTCTCTCTCTCTCTGCGATCAAGACTCAATCAGAGTAGGATTCCAGACTCTCTCATGAAGTCAGCTGTCTGTTTAAGTGAATCGATTGCCCCGTATAGTTTCTCTTCCAGGGAGGTGGGCGTGGACCACATTGCTCTTCTCAGGTCTGTGTACTGGGGGCAATTCTGTAGAATATGTTTTGTAGTCATATTGTACAGTGGCATAGGCTGGTTGTACCTATTTTGAATTTGGTGAACATGTAATTTCTCATTCTATTGTGGCTAGTGCGTAGGCGAAGTATGATGACTTGATCCCTTCTTGATAGTTGGTGGTATCCGTCACTCTCGTTATGCTTTGGGTGTTCTCGTTTCCATTTTTCATGGAACTGATCTTTGAGAATGGATTTGGCTTCATCATAACTGATCGGATGGTTCTCTTGTGGTAATCTCCCTCCCTCTTTAGCTAATTTGTCTGCGCGTTCGTTCCCGTGTGTATTACAGTGTGATGGCATCCACTGAATGACTACTCTCTAGAAGTTATTGCATAGTTGGTCCAGGGTTGTTCTCAAGTCATCTAGTTAATTATTCTTGGGGCTTTTTAGAGCTGATAATACTGACAGTGCATCAGTCAGAATCACCAATTTATTGTGCATGTTATTTTTGTGTTGAGTAGCCAGTGTTGGAGCATCTCTGATGGGCCCAGTTTCTGCTTTAAAGTTGTTTGAGAATTTTCCAGTAGCTATTGACTTGGTGATCTCGTCCTGATTATTCAGCGTCAAGAACACACCTCCCCCTCCATTTCTGGTGGCATTTGTAGCAGAGCCATCTTTGTATATGTGGGACCAAGAGTCCTGTGGGTAGGTATCTTATATGTGTTTTTCTGCTACGTGTTTTCTTTCTGTGTCTGATTGGGTGCCTTTTTGCATGATTCCTGTTATATTTTCCTTAAGTTCTGGTATTTTATGTTTTCCATGAGGAGACATATCAGATGGGCCCAAGGGTTTCGATATTGTTTGGGAAAGTACTGGGTCTCCAGTAGTTAGTTCATTGGCAATTGCAGCGAAGTTGCTCCTCTTTAGTCGAACAATTCCGGAACCAGTTATTCTTTGGTTCATGGGGTGGCTAA
Organism: Megaustenia siamemsis; assembly: GCA_032433765.1. Lineage (NCBI taxonomy): Eukaryota > Metazoa > Mollusca > Gastropoda > Stylommatophora > Ariophantidae > Megaustenia > Megaustenia siamemsis. Next base: position 21,480,585 of record JAVIAB010000160.1, on the reverse strand, counting down.
GGAGCTTTCTATATTTCTCCACTTGTTGCAATACTTTAGTGACCCGTCTGTCATCTAAGGGTTGTAAACCTGCTACTGTTTCTAGAGTCTTGATAGGTGTAATTTCATAGCACCAGTGATGATACAGGCAGCTTGGTTCTGTGTTCTGTTAATTTTGCTAAGGTGTGATTCGGAAGCCATAGTCCAGGCTGTGACTTCATACTCTAGAACTGGTCTGACTCTTCCTACGTATAGTCTTTTCAAAATATTGCTGTCTGCTCCCCAGTTCGTTCCTGCCAATTTCTTCATAATATTAATTCGTTTTCTGTTTTTTTTTCCCTTGCTCTGTCTATTTGATTTTTCCAAATCATTCTGCGATTCATGGTGACACCAAGATATGTTGGGTTTTGGTCAATAGGGAGTGTATGGTCTTTTATCTTCAAGTTTGTAGAGAGTGTGTTTCTAGATAGGCTGAAAATCGCATATGTAGTTTTTTTTTTCGTTCAATGGTAAGAAATGACAGGTGTTCGTCCATTTTTCAAGTTCACATAGGGCGTCTTGCATCCTGGGTCCAGCCACCGACATACTTTCCTCGCGAGCCCATAACGCCAGATCATCTGCGTATATTGCTGAGTGTATTCTGGGTGGGAATGTCGTTACGATGTCATTTATGAAAATTAAAAAGAGTGTTGGGGACAAGACTCCGCCTTGTGGGACACCTTGTTCGATAGAGACCTTCTTACTTAGTTGACCTTGAACTTGTACTCTGACGATTCATAAATGAAGAACAACAATTATATAAATCTGGGTAGGAAAGACCTATTAGTCCGATAAACTATTGCCATAGGAGATGCAACGCTGGTTGAAGAAAAGCGCTGCATTGTAAAAAGGCCAACCAAAAGCTAAATAAGTACTCCCGAAGAAGTTCATGATGGAGACGAAAGAACAGCCAACCACAGTACAACACAATCCGCTATTAAGTGAACGGAGAAGTTGCAGATAGGCATAAGTATAGCAGCATTTCAAATAGTTAAATTGTTTAAGTGTGTCACGTGTACCCACATGGACATCACATTCCTACGAGATCAAATCTAAGGAAGTATCAATCGTCAGTAGTATACAATGTTGTATTTGGTTCGCATTTTGCCCATAAATTAACAAAGATATATAGTAGGTGCGCTGCGCACCGAATGTACTCTAGGCGCAGGGGGAGTTAACCGTGACATTTCGTTCGGGGTGTTGACCTCTAGTCCCAGTGACCCCGGAAGTGACCTGTTTATGTCTGGTGTGTGCTGACTTTGGAGTTCTTGATGTACTTGATCGATAGTGATAGGTTAGTAGATTATACAACATCAATGAAAAACGATCAATATAAAACAGAAGACAAAGATATATTTTATTCTTTTATTATCTCAGTAGATATGTAGCATACAGTGGGTATTATATAACATTACACACATATTTAGTACACTGAATAAATATATAGTACAAGGTTAACATTTATTTATAGCAATGTAGTTGGTTTTCTGCTTAGCCCTTTACAACTGATTTTATCGTAATCCCCCGTTGAATGAGACACAGGTGTCATGTCATATAGTTGTAGCAGACACGCATATCATGTCGTTGTAACAGTCACAGGTGTCATGTCGTTGTAACAGTCACAGGTGTCGTGTCGTTGTATCAGACACGTATGTCATGTCGATGTAACAGTCACAGGTGTCATGTCGTTGTGTCAGACGAGGACAACTTTTGAATTAACAGAGGTCAACTTTTGAAATAGCAGAGGACAACTTTTGAAATAGTAGAGGACAATTTTTGAAATAGCAAAGGACAACTTTTGAAATAGTAGAGGACAACTTTTGAAATAGCAGAGGAAAACTTTTGAAATAGTAGAGGACAATTTTTGAAATAGTAGAGGACAACTTTTGAATTAGCAGAGGACAACTTTTGAATTATCAAAGGAAAACTTTTGAAATAGCAGAGGACAACTTTTGAAATAGTAGAGGACAACTTTTGAAATAGTAGATGACAACTTTCAAATTAGCGGAGGAAGGCTTTTGTAATGACAAAGGACGTGTATGTTGGACTGACTTAATAAGCAAGTTGGAAATTTTATTCTTGTACTATCCTAACTGCTTTGGATTTCCATATCTTTATCACTTCAACGACAGACAACAGTAAAGGTGATCATTTCAGGTCAGAAAACTTAGTTCCAACGCCCAAAATTTTGGCTCATAATAAGAAAATTGAACACGAATTCTAAAAATTTAGTCCCAAAGTCATAATTGTTAGACACGAAAGGCCAAAAATGTATATTTAAAGCCCCAAAAATAGTTCAAAAGACAAATAATGTAACACCAAACCCGAAAATTTCAACGCATAGTCACAAACTTGGACACAAAACCATAACAAATTTATGCCCAAAGTCAAAATAGTTAGACGTGAAAGACCAAAAAGGTATATTCAAAGGTCAAAAAGTTACGCCAAAAGACAACTAATTTAACACCAAATCAAAAAATTTCATAAGATTTTAAAAAAGATGAACTGAAAACCCTAAAATTTAGGGCCAAAGTGATACTAGTTACATGCAAAAGACGAACAATTTATAACCAAAGTACAAAAGACAAAATAATTTAACCCCAAAACACAAAAAGCTTCGTCTTATAAACAAAAAGTTGAAAATGCAGGCTGTCTAGTATGTCTTGATTTTGGCCTGATAAGTTACTAAAAATAGATTTTGACCTACAATACAATACCAGTGAATTTTATGATTTTCCCTCCTGACCATTTTTGAGGGATACGCCCATGAAATCGATAAAAAATTGAAATTTAACCTCTAGACATACCCCAAACTTTATTTTAGACATCCTCATAACACATATTTACTTAAAAATCACTTTATGATTATTACCCCCTTGACCATGTGTTTATGGCTACGCCCATGAAACTGTTAAAAATAGTAAATTTAACCTCCAGGTATACCCCAAACTTTATAATAGACATTTCCATAGCAAAAATTTACTTAGAAATCACTTTTATGATTGTTACCCCCTGACCATTTTTTGATGACTACACCTATGAAATCTATAAAAATTGAAAAAATTTTGAGGGATACGCCCATTGAATACTTTTCAATTCTTTTAAATTCAGAACAAAAATTCAGATAAGAGAAGGAGTATCTTGGTCTACGCCCTATGGGCCGGCTACGGCTCGAAAGGTCAATAGATAGATAGATAGAATATTGATATCACTGGCCCCCTCTCGATATCACCTAAGTGTAGACTTACCTGAACTTACAATAATTTTTAGAATGGAAACTCGGATACCCTAGATGACATGACAATAAAACATGATCAACAGGATTGATTCCAGTACACAGACCCGAGGAGATCGATATGGCCCACGCCCATCTCCCAGGTAGAGAAACTCTACGAGGCAGCCGAATCACTGAAACAGACAGCTGCCGTCATAAGAGAGTATGGAATCCTAGTCTGAATGACGTCATGATCGCAGCAGAGGAATAAGCCCCGAACACCTTGTGGTGACTGCACTGGACTTGGGGCCTTTATTCTACAAACCCCCCCCCCTCCTCCCCCACCGACAGACCTCACTAATGGAAAGTGCGGAAAAGATTGTTTTTTTTTAAATACTTGTTAATCTGGTTCAGAAGTACCAAGGATTCAAAGAATGATTCTTCTTCAGTGCTATAATTAAAAAAAATAATTTTTTAATGTATTTGTCTTTCTTTGCAATGAGCAGAACAGTATTTGCCACTTTTCTTCATACTGAAAGTTTTGCGTTGCCAAAATTACTGCCTTAGAAGCCCCAAAAGTCTTTGCAATAACAACCTCATCAAATAATTTATCAATGTTTACTACCAACTTTCCGGTCTTTTGGTTGACCGTAACCGCAGACAGCTCAACACTAGGCCAAGTAGATGTGTCTCTAGAATGTAACTGCAGACAGCTCAACACTAGGCCAAGTAGATGTGTCTCTAGAATGTAACCGCAGTGACTTCTGCCTGTCTTAACTCTTTCCGTACGTTTAGCCGCACAGTGCGTCACTCTCAATTTGATTAGTGTAAACTGTCATCGAACCATATTATATTACTTGTCTTGTATCATTTTAGTATTGGTGAAATCTAGTTCCTTGCTCAATTATCTACAAATTCATATATAATATGTTAAGTGTTAGATAGATATAAACATGTAGATTAATATTTAAAAAACATGGATAATTTTGTCTCTGTAATCTTTACCGCTGAATTGATAAAAACGTTCCGTACTGAAAAGGTTAAAGCTCTCATTCCATAGGTTGATGTATGAGAGATATCATTCATAAAAACTGTTAAATTCTCTCTTCACTTTTTCAAAGTTTCACCACATCTGAAAGTTTTCTGATCAAGTCCTTTGTAATAGTATGTGACGGAATGAGTCTTACATTTTCAGACAGGATAATTACATTTTCCGTAAACTGAATGAAGCCGGGACACACGTTTCAAACAAGCTGGGACGCAGTGACAACGTTTTTAACCAACCGGCTTGGATGTAAAATAACGTTTCTAACCGGCTCGAACGCAATGACGTTTTTAACAAGCTTCGACGTAATGACAACATTTTTAACCGGCTTAGACGTAATAACAACGCTTCTAACCGGCTTGGACGTAATGACAACGTTTCTAACCGGCTTGGATGTAATAACAACGTTTTTAACCGGCTTGGATGTAATGACAACGTTTCTAACCGGCTTGGATGTAATGACAACGTTTCTAACCGGCTTGGATGTAATGACAACGTTTATAACCGGCTTGGATGTAATGACAATGTTTATAACCGGCTTGGACGTAATGACAATGTTTCTAACCGGCTTGGACGTAATAACAACGTTTCTAACCGGCTTGGACGTAATGACAATGTTTCTAACCGGCTTGGACGTAATGACGTTTCTAACCGGCTTGGACGTAATGACAACGTTTCTAACCGGCTTGGACGTAATGACAACGTTTCTAACCGGCTTGGACGTAATGACAACGTTTCTAACCGGCTCGGGCGTAATGACAACGTTTCTAACCGGCTTGGACGTAATGAGAACGTTTCTAACCGGGGACAATCTCGTTCATACTGGGACGTGTAGTAAACCTAAGTGAAGTTGACGGTGCCGAATATAACAGCGAGCAACACAATTAGAACAAGCCCACTCTTAAAGAGTTGCTTATCTACAGCTAGTTGCGTTTAATTCGTACGCTACACAGTTGTAATGTACACGAACTGTACTAAGCAATTATTCAAAACAGAAAAATATCATGTTGCTATGCACTTATGTTTGACCTACTAACATTCTCACGTATGATTTACTGTAAGTTTGAGCGTGTGTACATTGTCACGTGGTTTGCTATTCCTCTTCTATTTCTCACTATTTATGCTATTTTGTCGCCACCCTCACTCCCCCACGAACTCCTAATGCGGTCATCTGACCCACATGTCGCTGAATACAACACCAGGGACCACTCAAACTACCACTGGGACAACTCAAAACGAGGCACGCAATTCGTGTGCAAACAAGTTCTAACAATTGATGCTTTGGGAGTCTACAATAACCGCTGCGGTAAGATTATTGTTTCCTTATCTTAACGTTAATCATTTAAATGAAATCTATCAAGTTTTCTTACTATTTTTTCGATTCCTCTCCGATAATTATCCAGTGATGTAATTAAATGATAAATTTGCAACATAGATAAGTAATGCTTTTGTACTTTCTATAGTGAAAATACAGGTCTATACATAACCATCATCATGTGCCATGCCGGTTGGCGTAGGCGATCATGTCCTGCCACAATCTTCTATCCACAGTGCATGGTAACAATTCTGTTGTTGACTGTTTTTCATGCCATGGCACCAAGCTATCTAGTATCTTCTTTCTTTGCCGTCCGTGATCTCCCTTTTCCTGTATTTTGCCAGTTGTAACCAAGTATTTCAACTTTCCTTTTCTCATGATGTGTCTGAAAAATGTTGATTGTTTCCTTCTTCTTATTTTTTTTTAGGAGCACCCATTTCGTGTTGGCCTCTTTGAGAATTTCCTCGTTGGTCTTTTTAGCTGTCCAGGGAACTTTAAACATTCTTCTGAGAAATATCATCTCTGTGACCTTTAACATTTTTTTCATTTGTTTGTGTATTGTCCATGATTCGCTTCCATAGGTCAGAATTGGGTCTAGATAGCATCCATCAACTCTCTTTTTCACTTCTATTGATATAGACTTGTTGCATTAGACTTTTTTTCATTTTCTGAAATGCTATTTTTGCCTGAGATATTCTGCTTTTTATTTCTGTGGTGCATCTTCCATCTGATGTTATTATTGTGCCCACGTATTTGACGCGTTGCACTTGTTTCAGATGTGTCCTGTTTATTTTCATGCTGCACGCTGGTGATGATTGTTCTTCGATATGACCATTACTACTGTTTTGTAACTATTTCAGACTGAGACCTTTCTGATAGTATTTCTGCCTATAAATAAGAAACGCGAAACCAACAGTGACACTCAGAGAGGTTCTCAAGCTATTGTTGACGAGCTATAAAAGAGAACGAGAGAAAGCTGTTCATTTTTAATTTAGTACAATAAAGTTAACATTAGTTGAAATCTCTCTCTCTCTCTCTTCTCCCCCCCCCATCCCCCCCGCCTCGGTAGCAGGGTGAAGATTTAATTTTTTATGTACAGTTCGACGCACCCTACATCATCCTGATTTCGGTTGCTTACGTTTAGCCGCAGAATGCGTCACTCTCAATTTACGTTTAGCCGCAGAATGCGTCACTCTCAATTTACGTTTAGCCGCAGAATGCGTCACTCTCAATTTACGTTTAGCCGCAGAATGCGTCACTCTCAATTTACGTTTAGCCGCAGAATGCGTCACTCTCAATTTACGTTTAGCCGCAGAATGCGTCACTCTCAATTTACGTTTAGCCGCAGAATGCGTCACTCTCAATTTACGTTTAGCCGCAGAATGCGTCACTCTCAATTTACGTTTAGCCGCAGAATGCGTCACTCTCAATTTGATTTGTGTAAAACGTCATCAAACCTTATTCTTTTTAAATATTAAGTATCATCTTGGTATTGGTGAAATTCTTTGTTCAATTATCTAAAAATGCATATATAATATGTTACATGTTAGATAAATATAAACATGTAGATTGATTTTTAAAACCCCGGAAAATGTTGTTTCTGAAACCAATTCCGTTGCATGAATAAAAAGTTTCCGTACCGAAAGAGTTAAACGTCGAAAATCCGCGTAGGAGAAGCATGATAATCTTGAGGGATAAGCTAAATTAAGAGAAGGATAATTTGGTACTAACCCGGCTAGGAAAAACGCGTTGTCTCGTGAAATTGCTTGGTTAGGGAGGATAACTTTGGAAACAAATTACTGCGGCGTATCGGGACTATCAATTAAATAAAGGCTAGAAGGTATTTCTAGACAAATGTGTGCTGAATACTTTTGTACTGGAACCGCAAAGTATGAAGCGTACTTCAATGTAATCTGGTAATAATCGCACAATGAAGAAATAGTGGATGAAGAAGTAAAGAAGAACAGAAAGAAGTAGAAGGGGAAAAATAAGTAGTGAAAAAGAGCAGAGAAAAAGAAAAAGAAAACATTTTGATTAGTCTAACATTAGGTTAGAATGTTGCTTCGGAGAATTTGAGAAATTACATGGTTTTACTGAATTCATGTATTAAATTCCATGGCTACTTCCCTAGTGCGCTCATCACACAGTTTCTTAG